>MUZC01000987.1:874410-902853 GCA_002072015.1 Radix auricularia | reverse complement strand
ACTGGCACAATGGGCGTTGCCCAATCGGAATAGTCTACCTTCTTTATGATGCCCTTAGATTCCAATCTATTTAGTTCATTTTCAATTTTATCCCTCATTGCATAAGGTGGAACTCTAGCTTTGCAGTATCTTGGATTTGTATCTTTAATGCTTATCTTCACTGTCCTATCATTTAGTAATCCTGAACTACCAAAAACACCTTCATTTTCAGATAAAACTTTATCTAGTGAAGTAAAACTAGGTTCTCTTGCTTTGTTCACTGAAAATATACTTTCCCAGTCTAACTTAAGATCAACTAACCAGTTCCTACCTAGTAATGGTGGTCCATTTCCTTCAACTACAAGAAGAGGAAGTTTAACACTTTGACCATTGTAGCTTATATGAACTATACACTCTCCTATCACTGGAACATTGTCACCTGTGTATGTTGTTAGGCACTTGTGACATGGTTGTAGAGGCACTGATCCTCCCGTGACAGCGTCAAAGTCCTTCTTTGCGATGACGGTTAGAGATGCTCCGGTGTCAAGCTGGAAGATGATGCTCTTACCGTTGATACAAACTGGTATGTTGATGGGAGCATGACTTGTTGATTTCACAGAGAACAGGTTGAACTCCGGCTGCGGATCACTTTGAGCATTTTTACTGGTAGAGTGGTTCATTGGTTGTGTTAGGCTGTCTTGGTGACAGTTAACATAGTGCTGCCTTTGGTGGCGGTACTGTGTAGACTGGCTAGATCTAGCAACAGACGAAGACTTTGCAAAGCAGGCCTTGGCAATGTGACCTTGCTTACTGCACTTATAGCAAGTTGATGACTTGAATTTGCACTGATGAGATGCATGGGGACCGTTGCATCGATGACATTTTTGATAATTATTACTAGATTTAGATCTAGGTTTAGAACTTGCAGGCTGTTTAGCATAAGTTGAGTTGCTCTGATGGGGTTGGTGTTTGTTGACTGACCTGCTGTTTACTGCATGGATCCCTGAAGGCGTCAGAGATCTGGCCGCATCGGATGACTGCTGGAATGAAGTTGCAAGTTGTATTGCTTTTTCCAATGTTAGATCTGTCTCGAGAAGCAACTTTCTCTGCACATCCGGGCTGTTCAGACCGGTGACAAACTTTTCACATAGTCTCTCAGACAGGGTGTCGCCAAATTCACAGAATTCACTTAGATGACGTAGTGCTGCAATATATTCTGAAATAGACTCGTTTGGTTGACGAGTCCTACCGTCAAATTTGGCTCGAGACAGGAACTTTGGTGGTGCAGGCGCATGGTGATTTATGAGGAGTTTGCTCAGCTCGTTAAAGCTCTTGGTAGCTGGACTATATGGTGCACATAAGTCCTTTAATAGCCTAAATTGTTGAGGCCCTATGACTGTTAACAAAACAGCTCTCTTTTTGGCTTCCATCGTCACGTCGTTGGCTTCAAGATAGAAACTTAACCTATTTATATAATTCTGAAGGGTTTCATCATCCGAACAAAATTCTCTAATCTGGCCATATAGAGCCATGATTTTAAAAATACTTATCAAATATGCTCTATCAAGCTTCTTCTTCAGTAAGCATATGCTCTTTTTTTAATGGATGATTAATCCTCGTCGCCAATGAAGTGGATTGAGTGGTTTTAATTTAGGCAAAACAACGAACGATAGAGCCTTGCGTGTTTAGCCTCCATTTTATTCTTTAACTAACTCTCTGACTGAAGAACATAAACATAAAGATAAGGGACATCACTCAAACAATATAAAACTACAGTAATACAAAAGTGAGTTCCCCTACGAATAATCCCAATATATTACATATACTATAGAATAGTTAAAGTTAGTTGTACCCTAGACACAATATTCAATCGTGTGGATCCGCTCTGTATGACTGTATTCAAGAAATCAACAGTCGGGCCACAGAATTCAACAATAGGGGGCTCTGCATTTGTGCGAGCACACCCAATCAACAGCAGCAGTTAATAATATCTTAATTCTTATGTATCGTTTTTCGCTTTTATAATTTATTCTAATTATCATAACTGACGTTCAATTGTTATGAGTTCACTGTTTTTTTTTAAAGTTTATTTTCTGTTGAAAGAATGATTTCCCTAAAACTAAAAGTTCTTTTGAGGAGGACATAATCTTGAATCTAAGTCAAAGGTACTAATAAAAAGAATTCTTGGCTAATTATTCCCTCTAAATAAAAAATTATTTGAAAAAAAAAATATGAGATGAGACACAAAGAATTTAACTGCAGAAAATTTATTGTGTATAGTTTATAGAAAAAGTATTTAGAAATCACTTTACAGGTATTTTAATATAATTTACATTTAGCAAGTAATATTTAAAAATCAAAGCAAGACTCAAAACTACCGGATTTTGATTAAATAATGGCACCAATCAACATAAAATATTAAATGGATAAATTAGGTATAAAAATTAAAACTATTTCAAAGTTGTATGATACTAATGTTTTTAACACGAATTTACTTGAATCAGTATAATGATTTAATGTAGGGCCTTGTAATGTGGAGCTCATTATATGCATTCGTGAAACAGTATGTGACTTGAGCATAGAAATACATACTTAAATATCAACGAATTTTTACAAGATCACAATTCTCTAATGAAACATAAATAACATATTTTCTCATTTATGCTTGCTTGATGAATTGCATTATTTGAGTGATAGAAATGTATTTTCTACTGCTAACTAATCAATGAAATCAATGTCATTTTTGTTTGTTTGTTTTGTTACAAAGTTATTATTAAGCCTGATAATGCATATAATCAGTTGGTTACTTTTTTTTTTATTATACTAGTATTCCAGATGGTTCTCAAAGAGCTGATAATGATAATTATTTTTAGGCCACCATGAATTAAATTAGTAAAAACGTTACCATTTTACTATTTTTACATCCTATGCTTGTCTTTGAAAAAATGTGCTTACCTAGATGGTAGTGAGTATCGTCTCGTGAGGACGACCCAATATGCGGCTGCGTTCGCGCTCGTTCACTTCCGGTTAATGCTATTCTTAGTAACATTTTTTATAAGCTTAAAAATATCTACGATGAATGTGTGGCTGTGTGGTTGTATTGATAGTAAGATAGTACGCTGCATCGCAGTACCGGGGTTCCAATCCTTATTGAAGCCCAATTTAAAAAAAAAACTTTTTAATCAATACTACATGAATTGATAATGAATAGGATTTTTTTTTAAATGGTTTGTTTTGATGTTTTGTTTAGGGATAGACTTTAACTTTAGGGTTACCTTAAGTGATAGCTATAGTTTTTAGGGTTTGGGTTAGGTTTAGTGATAGTTTTTAGGGTTTGGGTTAGGTTTAGTGATATTGATAGCTTTTAGGGTTTGGGTTAGGTTTAGTGATAGTTTTTAGGGTTTTTGGTTAGGTTTAGTGATAGATTTGAGAGATTGTTTGAATGCACACATAGAATCGGAGGTTCAATGAAAGGCGCAGTGAATACTTGTAACTCTTCAATTTTATAAACATCATTTTATAAACAATGTTACTAAGAATAGCAATAACCGGAAAAGGACGAGCGCGTATGCAGCCGCATATTGGGTCGTCCTCACGAGGCGATACTCACTACCTAACTAGATATTTTTAAGTTTAAACAGGAAATAGGAGAATTAGTAATGTTCACTTTTTATATCGCTCATATAAAGAAGAAAACTACATTGGGTCCCGGCCCCTTTAGAGAGATAATTTAAATATGTTTTCACATGTTACCATTGGAGATGTGAAATACAGCTCATTTAAGGAAAAAATTCATGTGGGAACACCAGCCCCACCCTGAATGAGAATTTTAATAACTTCCAAAAATTTCATTTTTTACGTAGGCCCTACACTGTAAATTTTAGTTAAAAATAAGACGGTTTTTAATATAAGAAAAAACTACAATTGGGCCCTTATCCATCAAGAGTGTGATTTTGAACATTCTTTTTTGCAAATTAGCGTCAGTAGAGTGTACTTAACAACTTGCCAAACTTTCATGCTTCTACCTACACGGGAAATAGGATAATTTTTTATTTTCAATTTTTATAAAGCTCATATAGGGAAAAAACATTAGTGCCCCTGGCAGTGGCGTAGCTAGAGCTTTTGCCACCCGGGGCGGTCTCCAATATGCCGCCCTTTTAGGGGCCGCCAATACATGACGTCACGCACCGGGGGGGGGGGAAATCACACATTTTATGTCCTTCAAAACGCGCAACTTAAAATAAAAGCTACACTGAAATATATCGTTACCCAAACTTTATTCAATGACGATTTACGTGGTTTCACGCATATTAGATGTTAGAGTGCAACCTTAAACTAAAAGCATATTTTAATGACCTAACAAACAAACACAATTATTTTAAACATGCTCATTTTTAAAAACAAAATACCGCTTGTATGGGGGGGGGGGACTTTGTCACGTCACATGGAACAAATGGGTCTAAGTTTCCATTTCTTTACGCCGTGTGACGAGGAGGCAGGGGGTGAAAATCAGCCGAAATCACGTGACTTCATTTATGGACGGCCTCTTAAATATGATCGTTTTTTAAAATTAATAAGCATGAATAAATATTTTTAATTGAAACGTAGTACGTTGTAAAAGGTGGGGGAAAATTTAACCATTGCATGCCCTATTTATGTAAGCAGTAATAAAAGAGGCCGCATAAGATGATAAGCCTATAAATACACATTATAAAATACAAGATATTATCTTATCTTCTTAGATATACAGACGCTCCTTCTATGCAGAAGATAATTGCGTCCACAGACCATGAGAGATGATCTGTTGGCAAGTGATGCAGCGGTCACAAGCCACGGCTATAGAGGTTCCACGCATTACCCCAGCAGCTTAACTATTGTCTAGTTAGGTACCCATTCGGAGCTGGGTGACTCGGGGACTCCTCAGGCCCTGAGAACAAATCCTCACCTTCGTGTGGATTCGAACTCGTGACCATCGGTATGACAGTCGAGAGCGCTACCTATTTGTTTTGAAGGCCACAAGAAAGTTATAGGGTCAAAGGTCCGTCCCCCCACCCCAAATGATACAAAAGATAATCCAAATTTACACCCAAAACATAAACAATTAGTATGCTTTTACTTTTTATTTACAAATTTCTGATTTTAAAAAAAATAAAAACAGAAATTGTATACATCAGCATGTAAACATAATTAAAAAAAAAATTATTTGTAAATTTACTTACTCACCTAACTTTCAGAGTCGAAAAATTGTTTATTACATTATAAAAACGTATATTATTTGTAATATCATGCTTTATGGACAATATTACAAGATTTTGTAGTCTTAAATCACTTATTGTGGAACGAAAATATTTTTTTTTCAACTTCGGTTTGGAGAAGCTCCTTGCACAACTAGATACACTGATAGCAATTGAAAAAATTTGTTAGCAAAATTGTAATGTTGGATAAAGGATTTTCTAATAGTTCCTGTTAAATATATTTTAATAGATCAAGGGGGTATTTCAATATTTCCCCTCTTTTTTTAACATAATGCCTCTTCTTGTAGTGTAGGTACAGCAAAGGATGGTCTTAGGCTCCTGCAACCTCTACGGTCACAGTGAGCCCAGCGCTTTCATAGGTCCAACCTATCTTAATTTTCACTTATTATCCTTATTAATACCCTATCCCTACCCTAACTGGGGCCAACGCAATCATTTTCGCATACTAAGCTGCATAGGGGCCCGCAATAGCTAAGACCAGCCCCGTGTACTGCCATAAAAACCTAAATACTTTCTCTTTCAATCTCGAACATTTCTTTATCAATGCAAATGAAAAAATTTAATTGATGTTCAAATTCTTCATTTAGAATCCTAGATGGTATAGTATTATACACGAATATTTTCTTGCAAGGACATGCAACTCATCACCTCGTTCTTTTGTTTTCTTTTATAATTACATCTACGGATAAAAACATTTTTCGTTGTACTTCTTGCTCTAAAGATAGAACCACAACTTCTGAATTTTCCCTACTCATATTTTTGTCCTTTTAACTTGTTATATAGGCGATATTTCGAACTCTCTGTAACATCCTCTGTAATAACACATATCTTTGTTTCATCAAATGGGTATCCATAGTTTGCATTAATTTAAAAAAGACGGGCTCTCATAAATTGAGACACCATAGAAAAGTAAAAGATTGCCATGAACTGAGTAAAATTCCAGCAACTGATCTCGTTTTACTTGTCACTGCAGATTGTAATTTTCCAAAACGCTTGAAATTTTTAGTATGTCTTTTTCTGAATTATTTATGTCATTGTGGTGTTTAGTAACAGAGAAATGAATAATCGTTCATTTTTAATGAATAACTGTATATTAATGAAAAATACAAGCTATATGTGTTAATTTAATGCAATAAAAACAAAGTAAATTTAATTTTTAATAAGTTCACTTCCAATAATTTTATAAAACCTGAAACAGTAATATATTTTACTACTTTCAATTTAAACACATTTTTTGAACCACTATGTTATGTAGGTCCTTGTTAGCGCATCATTCTGCGAATGTCGAAATTCCACGCTGAAACTGTCGTGCAATATTAATACTACATATATTCGGACCTGCAGTGATGTGTTGTTGTCTTTTGTGCAGTTTTCTTATAAAAGCGCCATCTGTGACATATACCGCTTAATTTTGCAGATAATAGTTACATTTTTTGAACGATTAAAAAATTTTAAACTGTTCTGCGTTAGTTATAACAACCAATATGTAATCAAACAAATGTTGCACGAATCCGTTAGTTTAAACTCAAAATTGAGTTTCTTTTTTTATCCCTATGGTTTCCCTCCTTCCATCTGCTCTATTCCCACCCTCACTCCGTAATCTCTGCTCTATTCCTATTTATTTTCTTTACTTTCTAACTTATCTACTGTATCCAGAGGCGTCACTACTGGTTGATGTCACCCGGGGCGGTAGCTAATGGTGTCACCCGGGGCGGTAGCTCATGGTGTCACCCCCTCATGATTTAATCCATAGAACTCCGCCATGTTTTCTAGTGCCAAATAACGGGAAATTTTATGGTCTGGTGTCACCCCCCTGATGGTGTCACCCGGGGCGGCCCGCCCCCTCCGCACCCCCTAGCGACGCCACTGACTGTATCCAATCTATTCCATATTTTGTCTTTCTCAACTTTCAACTCTCTTTTTTAAATTCTTTGTATCATTTTATTACGTCACTACTTAGCTTTAAAATATTTCGATATAATTTTCTATTTGAATTGCTGTAGAATTTTCTTCCAGCTCTTATTAGTTGTTGAACGGCTTCCTTGAAATGTTTTATTTTTTTCCTATATCAAAATTATGTAATCTATTTTGTCAGTCCAAAACACGTGACTGTGGGGCATTAATTCATGATTATTCTTATATGATAATTTAGTGTTTATTTAGTTATGAGCCACGGTGAAAGCTAATGTTAAGAAAGAGGATAGGGGTGTGTCTACTAACACGTGCGTTGACGGGAACAAGCACGAGCTGAGATCAGGCTCGCTACCTGCTGTCTGAAACTGTAGTGAGAGTGGTGATGGTACACACAACAGCCCGTGCCTTACTCTCGTCTGCCGAATGCCGGTAGGCCACTATAAACATGGCAAGTAGGCGAGACCGAATGGCCTCTCATTTAGATATGTTTCTGCCCAATGAAATTGAATCCACTATGTAGAAACATCGATTGTTAAGATGCAGCCAGTCCCAAGGCCAGGGCACATGTTACACCTAAGTGAATTATTGATCAGTCATGTAGGCGTACGCTGGTGAGTAGTGAGCAAGTGTCTATGTACAGCATTGTAACACGTTCAATTCAAAATAACCACCCAAGTTTTGTTTACTTATAGAGAAAAAACAAGTAAATTGGAACGTAGCCACTGTTAGATATTATTATTAATATACTTCTATACTTCATCAAGTAAAATAAGAAATGAATCGGCTAACAAACAGCGTATCCACTTTAGCTCAGACCTAATGACTAATGTATAATAAGTAACGAGATGTAATGACGGGATGTGTCAATATATAAATGTAAATATGTCGATGTTCTATACAGTGGTTTAATGATTTAAGTGTCATGCACAAGGGAGAGTCTACTTAAAGATTATATACACCGACGGTTGATAAAAGGTATCACGCACTCTCACACCTCTTATGAATTATATAACCTAAATGAAAAACTCGATATTTAATTAGTCCTTTTTAAATACTTGTTCTATTTTATTACAACATTTGTTAAAATGTATTGTGGTCAGTTATATTAGTAAGTTACATGAATTCCTATCTCATGACAAATCTAACTTCCATAAAAAATGTATTCACGATACACATTATTAAAATAAAAATATTTTCACTAATCTGCTTTTTTAAAAGCATGAAATTATCTTAAATCTTGATTGTTTTTCTCCCAAGTCGTTTATAATGGCTGATTGCGAACTTCTGTCTTAAATGTTACTACTGAATTAACAATTTATGAAAAGCATATCATAAACAAATCAACAACATATGACTAATAAGTGTCTAGGAAGAGATAAACAAAATTTTATAATTTTATTTTTGTGCATGCCACATATTTAGGTTAGGACCTTTTTTTGTGTAGGCCATATATTTAGGTTAGGAAAATTTTCCTTTTTTTAAATTAAAATTTTAAAATTTTTAAATATATTTTTTTACTTTTAATGCTTACTATGGTATTTCCTGAACTTTTATGCAAATATCAATTTCAATACGATTCATTGCAGTTTTATCTAACAATATTTTCATGAAAGATGCAAGATGTCATCAGAGATAAGCATTCCGTTCCGTTGCCCTAAATGTGGTGACAGGAGAAAATTTGATACACTTCATGACCTGAGGCGCCACCTGGAGCTTGAACACTCTTACACTTCATCTAGATTCCAACAACAACATGGCATCTCTGGTGCTGACTTCAAGTCAAGGAGAGGGCATCAATCTCACCTGACAGAAATGTTTCGTGCAGATGCAGAGCATCTGGAAGAATCTCTGAGATTGAGCAAAGAGGAAGAGATGAACAACAAAAGACGTAGAAGTGATTATTCTGACCTGCGCGCCTCTAAGGCAACTGCCAGTTATCCCCACAGGATAAGAAATGATTCAGCCCAATCTTCCTTTAGAGACTATGGTCACTCCAGCAGATATCAAAATGACTATATGCCCCCTAGTTATGTCAATGACTATATGCCCCCTAGTTTTGTCAATGACTATATGCCCCCTAGTTTTGTCAATGACAAACAAAGCAACATTCAACAGGTCTATGCTCTGGACAAGTCTGATGTTGATGATGCATTTTCAAAAAGTTTTAGTCAGGGTAAACCTCAGAATACTCTCCCCTTTTCTCCGATGCGATTCCAGACACATTCTGATTCGACATTCCAGCCTACATCTTTGGGTAATGTTGGTGAAAGGCATATTAAGGACACACTTTCAGCACTGTCCCAAGAAGTTTTGATGGAGCGGGCGAAACAATATGAAACTGCAAACTCCTTATACTCAACACAGAAAACCCTTACAAGTGTAGAGCAGGCAGCAGAGATTAAAATAGCCCAACAGCAAAAGGTAATAGAGACTCTAGCAGAGCGCCTCAAAGAAAAAGAGAAAAAGCTTGGCATTATAATGCATGATATTAAGCATCTTGGACAGCAACAGTTGGATAGCATGGAAAAGGTAAGCATTTTAAGACAGGAGTCAGAGTTTAAAACAGAAGATCTTCAACAGCAACTAATTAAAAAGCAACACGAACTTGATGCACTTAACCAAAAAATGTCAGAAATTCAACAGGCATTAGTCAAAGGTCAAATTAGCGCTTTTCAGAAACCAGATCATCCCAGCACTGATGGAAGTTTTGGAAAAGCTAATATGGTCAATCAAAATAGGAACTCTCCAACTCATTATACGGGGCATTCTGAACCAAATGATCAAGAAAGATATTCTCCTAACAGCCAACACAACTGGTCAGCAAGGGGTGATACTAATTTAAAAGAAAGAGAGATAAAAAAGATCAAATCTAAAGCTCAACAGCTGACCACAGATAGGGAGAATTTGCTGACTGAAATGCAACATTTACTAGAAGCTGCTGCCACTCAGAATTTTAAGTTACATGAAGAGCTTGATGGTAGGAGCCAGGAACTTAGTCAGTTGAATGCTGAGCTGGAGCAGTCAAAACAAGAGCAAGCAGAACTTTTAGGTATGCTATGCCTCAAATAATATAATTGTATCAAATTAAAAACAAAATGGGGGAGGGGTGTTTCTAAAATATACACATTGTTGAAATAGAATAATAGAATTTTGGATTTTGTTTGTGAAGATGAAGACATATTTTTTCATTTTATGATCTGAAAAATGGAAATTATCAGGCATATGACTAAAAAGAGAATAAATACTATCATACAAATTTCCAAGTAAAATCTAAAATACATTTAAATGCATTATAAAGGGGAAAAAAAGCATAGCCTAAACAAGATTTTGATACATTTTCGAAAAACAATATTTGGTCATCAGTGAAGGAATTTTATTACATTGTATCTGATCCATTACATTTGAGAATGGATGATGTTTAATTTAAAAATGATATTTACACAAAGATGTAGACTGAAATAGATGTTTCATGGCAGAGTAAATCCTAATTTGTCGGTTTTATTTATTTTTTGTTTATTAAATGTATGATGTATTTTAGGATTATTAAAACAGTTACAATTTAAAAACTAAATTCAATATTATGAATATTATAAATATTCACATCATTGCTTAGATTATATTTTTTCAGAGGAGACAAATGCTCTCTACCACCAGGCTGATTTAAGCCTTGGCAAATTAAAATTGATTTTAAAGGAGAAGGAACAACAACTAAACAGTGTTACAAGTTCTTTAGAACAGGCCAGGGCCACCCAAATTAGGTTGGCCAAAGAAAGAGATGAATGTTTGAAACTAGCTTCAGAGAGAGAAGCTGTCTATAATTCACTGATTTCTTCAAACAGCTTTCAGGTATAACTGATGGGAAAAAAAGAATTATAACACTTAGGAAACACCCATATGCACAAAATTTTTTTTTATACCCTCTTACATTTGGTTACCCTTACTCCTATTTGTAAATAAAATTAGCATTCCTAACCACCCCCCAACGCCCGAGCCCCAGTTTGGAATATTAATATTCAATGGAAATTTTGTCAAACACAAAAGGAATAGAGCTCTCTCTCATCTTTCCCCATATTTTAGGTATTTAGTCATCAAAATTTTGCCAGTGTGGCTAACTAGTGCAGGACTGTTTTTCCCAGCCAAAGTGCATGTCCTTCAACTTTCCTCTTTTATACTCTACACTTGTCAATATCCCTTATCCATGTCCCTGTCTTCTACAATCCTTTCTTTAACATTCTGTCTTCTCAATCTCCCAACGCTAATTGAGAATTGTTGCATCAATTTAACTTGATTAAATATTCATATGTATTTAAACCAGTGCGATCTTTTACCAAATGCTTTGAGAAAATAATTATGTTCAAAATATATATGGTTTAATTCGAAACAGTTTTCTGAGCCAAACATCATAAATTCAACCAATTAACCAACCCACTCTTACAGTAATAGCGTCATATGGATTGCCTCTTTAAATGTATTGTAGATGCATATAATGCACTTATTTTATCTTACATTATGAAAGTGAATTCAAGTTCAAATATTTATGTAAATGTTTGTAGAAATTAATATTTATTTAGAATTTAACTTTTAATGCAAGTTAATTAGGTTCATAAATAAAAGTGGCTCATATTAAGAAATTTCATACCTCATTTTTAGAAGATTAAAAGCATTTACTGAATTCACTATTTGCTCATGCATATAGATCTACTTTGATTACTAATAGAAATTTTCTAATAAAATTTATTGGATAGAAAGTAATCATTCTTTGTTATTATTTTTTTTTTACTTGGACTCAAAGTTAACAATATTCTCTTTCAGGTCCAATCAATGAAAGATAGTTTGAACTCCAGTATTGAAGAGAAAAAACATCTTGAAAAGAAGTTAAAAGATTTAACCCAAGAACTTGCTGCCAAAGATGGACAAGATAAATTATTGTCAGAAAATGTGGGATTTCTCAAGGCAAGATTGCAAGAGAAGGAAAAAAGTCAAGTCAAAATGAAAGAAGAACTCAGGAAAAGAGAAGAAAAATTAAAAAAGGCCAAACAGTGAGTTAAACACTCAGCTTTGAATAGTGCAATAAAAAACAGAATCATTATAAACACAATGAGATCAATGGACACAGAATTTCTTCATTGATTAACCAACCAATCAAGTGTAGATTTGCGCAAAGCTATATTCAAATGTACTTTTTATTCATATTACATGTATTTTGAATTTCTCTAAATATTTGGTGTAAGGGGCATGCAATCATTCTCTTCCCAAGACCCCTTGCTCCTGTTTACTTAAGCTCAGCCTTTAGAGTTAGAGTGACCCTGATATTCCACCCACCCCAGTTACCACAATCAATGTGTCTTTGAGAATGTTTCTATCAGTCTACCTACACGATTGGTTTCAATCAAAATTGGGGTTTTTTTAATTTCAGAAAGTGCTTTAAATATTTAGTGATGAAGTGAGTTATGGCTTACGCCAGCAACATTGCTTTTTTAAGTTGTTTTTTTAATAGGGATGGTAAGGAGATCCAAATCAGCATGCTACAAGAAGAACAATGACTTACTATTTCACTGTATGTTATCATTTATGAAGAAACACACTGGGATAAGTACAGTGAATTCATTGCTAAAAATAATCTCAAGGTTTTCTTTTAATGAATATCTTGTGAATTTTTTTTAGCTTTTATTGTATAAAATCTTTATTACAGTGAAATGGAAAGAATGACAAAATTTTTGAAAGATACAGCAGAAAAAGAATTGGAAGCCAGAGCTAAGTTGGAAGATTTCATCTCAGGACTTATTGATAGAGCAAGTCAGGCTGAGGCTGAGCTGCAGAAGCTGAAAGAATCATATGGAACAATGTCTGAGAGAGCACCAAGACAAAGTGTCAAGGTCAGACTAATAAAAAGCGTATCAATTGGAACATTACATTCAGATGCATTTTTGTGAAAAGCTATACATTATTTTTTCTACATTAAATTATTATAATAGTTTAAGAAAAATTGTTATAGAGTGCAACCAATTAATAATTGAAGTAATTGAAATAAGTAAGTAACAAGACCCAATATATTTTAATTATTCATGAGTATTGTATAGTGCAGTGGTGGAGAACCTTTTAGGGGCCGTGTACCCAAATTTCAAACCAAAAGTCGATTATATTTAGCAATGTACCAACACTCCATTGAAACCAGAAAATGGGTGTTAAGCTTAACTTTTTTTTATTAAGGAAGTAATACTTAAGTTTCGTGCAGGCTAATGAGGCTCTGCATGACCATTGTAGCATGCTTGCCATAGATTTGCCATCACAGGTACAGTGTGCACATACAAATAGCTGTTTGAAATATTGATTTAAATAAAAAACAACAAAAAACACCTCATCTTTCTAATTTCTTTCTGAAAATAAGTTTTTATGGATCAACAATTGCAGATATAATTTTTAATGTGTTTTTTTAAAACATTTAAATACTTGTAGAATAAGTTTTACAAAGTGAAATAGACATTGCACGTTTCCTTTAAATAAATAAAATATTTTTTTATCTACTTCAGAAAGCCAAACAAATTATTGAAGTTCCAGATCTTAGCTTGCTTCCTGGTGTTAGTTTTACAGACTCTCCAAAACATGCAGCTAATAGCGACCAGACTAAAACAGCCAATGACTCACATTTACATCAAGATTATTACCACTGGTAAGTCAGTTTTATTTTTAAAATTAAAGACTTATATAGGGATTGCAATTCTTAACATCACAAAGACTACTTAACATAAAGCTTTTAATTCTGCTTTATTATAATAGCTTTTAGATTTATAAAATGATGAATTTCCCCATGTTAAAGGTGTTAGGCCTATTTCAATATAAAATAATTTTTCCACAAAATTTTAATATTGTATGTTTGGTCTCAAACAATGGTTTCCAATCTTATATGCCAATCTGTTCAGATTAAAAAAAAATACTGTGTAAAAAAAATCCCCCAAAAACAGTAAAAAAAAAACAAAAAGTAAAATGGTATAGAAAATAAAAAAAACAAAACACTTAAAGCCCCATAATGTTTTGATAAACTTCCGCCTCAGTCCTGTAAAAATTGCTGAAAATGTATTTATATTATTATTGTCATACTGACTTCATCTTTTAGGATAAGAATGGTTATTTTACATATCCAAAAGACCGTTTTAAGTTTAACATTATTTTTACTTGTTGTTTAGTACTTTTATTTTTAAAAAAATATAACAGAATTCAGTATCTTAAAACCTTTTTAAAAAAGCAACCACTGACATTTCTGGAAGTCAACTAAAGCATCCCTCATTAAATGAAGAGTTTTTACTTTCTATAATTTCATTACTAAAGAGAGCGATATCAGGATGCACTTTACTGTGCTTTGGGATTAGAGACAAGGCAGGCATTACCACGCGACACTTTAAATGATAAATTAAAATAAATGACTATTATAATTTAAGTATCAATGATTTGATGCAAACTTTGAATTATTCATTTGCCTAATTTAAACAACTTCCATTTACTATAAGTGCACTTGAGTCTGATTTTTACTTTGATATATTATGTATTTAGTGCTTTTTTGAAGTCCAATTTCTTCATAACTTTTAATTTTTACAAGTCATTTTCAACATAAGAAGTTAAGATGTAGTTAGCCACGTAAAATTTTCTACAAATATATATTTCTGATTGGGAATTATAAAATTATAGCATAATAAATAAGTATATTAATTTGAAATCATGGTTTATCCCTTCAAAATAGTTAACATACAGTCTCAAAAAATCTGTGCTGAGTTTCTTACTTTAGAACCTACATGAGGAAGAAAGTCAACAGCCCAGAGCATAGGGCTCTTCATCTGTCTTCCTGGAAAGCCTTCCCCTCAACCCCCATGTCCCCTGCCCCAAGGGAATCTAACAGCTGGTGCCCCCCCCCCTCCCTCCAGAGCAGTTGCTTCTGAAGTGGCCGCCTCGGCATCCAGGACATGGTCGAAAGTGCCTCCCACTATCAAGTGACCTCTCAAGGAGGGGTGGAATTTCCCTACTTCAACTCGCTACAACCTCGGAACCACCCCAGCTTGCATACAATTAAGACAGTTAAGGACTGTCGCTGTTGGTTTATCATCAATGGCCTACCTACAGTGTTACCCCCCACTGGAAGGTGTCCTTAGAGATGGCATCTGCCAAGTTCTTCAATGTATGTCTTGCTAATCCGTACTGGTGTTCCTGGCCCTCAGTACAGCTCACTAAGGTTTGCTAGCGAGAGGGACGAAATGGTTGCTTCAGAAAACTCAAAATTCAATGGGTACTTTGGTTTTCATAATCTGCATTGCATCTAATGCTATGCTTAAGATCCATACAGGGACTGTAATCATATGTGACTAGTACCTAACACCTAACCGGACTTCGGCATAGCCTGCCAGGGGTTGGTGGTTTCAGGCTGCGTTCAGGTCCGCTTGCCCTACTTGAGCTCCAAGCCACATAGAGGTCCCACCTTCACACTTCATGGAGTTTCCTAGCTCTTAATTTAGAAAGGGGCACCTTTGCATACTTTTTGTTAAAATATTTAATTTAATTTTCTTTGTGTATTATTGCTGTGGACTACATTTTTTTTTTCAAGATCAATTATCAAATCCTATATAATCCTGTTTGGTTAAACATGTTTCGAAATTCCTAAAATAAATTTTAGGTAAACTGATCCATTATGGTCTCTAATTTCAGACAAAATAATTCAGTATCTTATAACCTTTTTAACTTCTTTAATTCAACACATGTATTATTTTTTTTAAAAATGAGTTTTTAGAATAATTTTTCGTATTATCTAGTAATAATAAATTCATGTACCTAATGCAGACATTTGAAAAACTAAGCTACAGTTTATGGAGAAACTCTATAAGTGCAAGGGATTACAGTAGTACCTCGCGGTATGATGGGTTCAGGATACGATGTGTTCAAGATACAAAGTGGAATATCGCAAATATTCGTGCTCGCAAAATGATACGTTTTTCGCAATACGATCCCAATATCTCTTGCCGCTTGAAATTGTTTTGAAGTTGGCGCGCTACAGGCAAACCTCACGCGTTACTAAACAAGCCTCAATACGTCACTATTCAAACTGTTCTGCTATTGGTCAACGTGACGTCATCATCCTTTCTCTATAAATCATGTTCTCCTATTGGTCGGCATCACAGCATCGTAGGATACCGAGTCCACACAAAGCGTTGATGTGATATCGATCTCTCCTTCTCGAGACCCTGTGGCATTCGTACAGTTCATACAATATTCTTGTGATTGTGTGATCGTAATATTATTTTGTGATAAACTTTATTCGCCATGAGTCCTAAATGTGCTTCTAGTGCTGGTGGTGATAAGGGGAAAAGAAAGTCATTGATAACCATGGAAGTAAAGTTGGAAATTATAAAAAAATACGAAAGTGGCATGTGCATCATGGCTATTGCTAAGGAATATGGACGAAACCAATCGACGGTTAGTACCATTATAAAGAATAAAGAAGCCATTAAAGCCAACAAGTCTGCAAAGGGCGTTACCACCTTCTCATACAATAGAACTGCCCTTAATATACTATTTTGTGACTAATTATTATTACGTATTTTGGTGTTTATATATGGGCGTTGCACGAATTAATTAAATTACATTAGATTACGTTGTTCATTATACGATTTTTTCACGATACGATCCCGGTCCAGGAATGGATTAAGATCGTATCGCGAGGTACCACTGTATTAGTAAATATTGCATTTAACTATTTCAGGAAACCAAATGAAACTCAATCAACTTCAGAACCTAAAACTAACAGAAAATATTCTGAGAGGGAAAATGAAATAGAGCATGTTTCACCATCACCAAGGAAAAGTGAAAAACAAAGTAGGGATATCATGAATGATAGTGATCTAAGTTATAACAGTGATTGTGGTAATGTAGATTATAAGCAACTTGACACACACCAGAACAAAAAATGTTGTCAGCACTTCTATGAGAAAAATATTTCACCACCAGCCTCAACAAACCAGGATCAAGTTGACTCAGACCTGAAACTTTGCAATTCTTGTCTTCAACTTTATTATTCCGCCTCTTCTTATTTACCTCCAATGCATGCATCATATTTTGGGCATGATCTCAATTCTGCCCTTAATGAAGATAAACACTCCTTAAATGTTCCTGAGACTTTAGCTCCTTCACATAAACAAAGCAAGTTACTTGAGTTTGCTCCCCTTGACCCAAGGAGGTTAAATTCAACTGCTGATGCATACACTGAGACTGAGTCTCCCAACAATACAAGCATGCACATAACACCCAAACAGACACTGCACGTATCATCCACAGGGCACCCTGATTTGAATTCCTACACGTCTACCTCTTTTCCACATATGCATGGAAGCATGATAAATAATTATTCAAGAAATGAACCTACTAAAGACACAGACTTGGATCATCTTAATATATTTTACAATCTGGACTTAAGCAATCAACCAATTACATCTCCAGAATATTTAATGAAACAAAACTTAGCCAACTCCAATTTGAATGATAAATTTTCAGCAAGCCTTTACATGCATGAACAGCATGCATATCAGGCAAGAACAGCCTCTCCTCAAACACTATTATTTGAAGGTGACAATAACAGAGGACATGTTTTAACTTTAGAGAATCATTCTTACAATCCATCATTGTTTAAAAATACACCAGAAGTTGACAGAATGTTTGCCAATATAGCTAGGTACTCAGTTTTTTCTCAGCCCTTTGGTCTCCCTTCTTTACCAGGACAGAGGAAACGGGATGAAGATAAAAGAAGCTATTTTAAATTCCACCCTGACCAAGATCAAGATATTAGAGATGAACTTTCACTTGATGAACATGGAATTATGTGGGAGCCGACAATTTCTAAATCCTATTCATCAAAACCTGCATCTGCTCTAGCAAAAATAGGACATCGCAACAAACATGATGATACTGACATTGATGAGGATTTGACAGATTACATCCATGAAGATGAACAAGTTTCTCATGACCAATCTGATGATAGTGAACTTTATATTTCCAAGCCAAAGAAGTTATCTACAAAAAATGTCACCAGGGCAAAAATAGCAGATCTGCAAAATGACCCAATTCCCCTTGGTGATAAAATAGCCAAACTTTTAACATCCTTAGATACCAAGCAATATCATTCCTCAGCTAGAGACCAGTACAGCAAAAACCTTTACACTAACAACTCACAGAGACAAAAAGTTTCAGCTAAGGCAGCTAATGACTATTCTGCATCTGATTCCTCAGACAGCAGCCCACTGCACAAGGCAAAAGATGTGCAGAAACGAGTTGAACAACTGATGCAGCCTAGGCCACCAAGAGTGGCAAGGAAAATTTCTTTCTCTAAACAATCAGATGGATTTGATGTGTCCCAAGCAGAGTCTGATTTATCATCCAGCAGCTACGCTTCACTGGCCCCAGGGAAAAGTAATATTAAACAGAAGGAAAACAAGATTAATGAGGATGAGAACACTGTCAAGACAAGCGACAACCAACAAGAAAAGGTGCCAACACCTGTTAAAGAGCATCATGATCATCTAAGTATTCCTAGTGTAAATGATCATAAGGACAGAACAGTCACTGAAATCAGAAAAGATCCTGATCTTAATTGTCTAGAAAATGAAACAGGTTTAAATCACAGATATCCTAATCAACCTCAGCCACATTCAGGAGATGAGCACTTATTTAACATTGTAAGCCCAATGGAAAATTTGGCTTCTGATGAAATTAATCAATACACAGAGCCTCAGCACTTGAGATCAAAGTCAGAAGTAGATAAACATATATTAGATGAAAAAGAAAATACAGAAAGTACAAGACAAGAGAAAAGTGAACATGATGGAGACTTGATCAAATATCAAGAAGCTGAACTGAAACCAGCCAAAGAACTACGGGTTAGGGTCTCATCAAATGATGAAGTTCAGGCAACTTTGTCTGAAGATGATAGCCCCAAAGACCTTTCTGAGACCAGAAACTTTACCAACACTCATGAAAACATTAATGTTTCAGCCTTAGATGAAGCTGAATCAACCCAGGATGATTTCTTAGATGAGGAATTATTTAAAAGTAGTTCTTCAAATCGTAAGGAGAGTGTTGATGCATCCACTGACACAGATTTGGAGAAGTTGGCCAAACCAGGATATCTTCAGAAAGGATTCACAGCCAGAAGAAATATACCTGTTGTGAAACACATCCGTAGAAAACAGAGACCTAAGCCTGTACTAAAGAGGGCGCCATCAGACGACTCCATTTCTTCTAGTGCTGAAGGTAGTATTTTGGCGTTTTCATGTTTCATAAGTAATGCATTAGTTGACACAAACTATATTTTTATGATCAGTATGTTAAAAAAAAGAGGGTCTTAAATTTTTGGAATAAAATAATATTTTTTCCATATTTGTACTTGGCTTTTGAGTAACAGGTGTTAAGTAATTTGTGACATATTTATTAAGCAGCAATATCTTTTATGCCCTTCCCCTCCTTAATGTATTTTAATAGTTTTTGAAATTTCAATTTTTTAACATAAACTACAAACAGTGAAACTATGAATAATATATTTTTGTACAGTTATTAATAATAATGATATGTTATACAAATTTTAAAAGAAATAATTTTTAGACAAACTTCTAGGCTTATTTGTGTCACAAAAGTAACAGTACATTTGTATTCATGATAAAACAGCTTTACAAAAATTTCATAAAATTTCAATTGTTATCAATAAATGCTTAAGTATGTGTATGTCAGTCGGCCACAAAATGTTATCATTAACATTTTACTCATCAGATCAAGATGGCATTGACAGAGTGGAGCGAAAATTAAAAAGGCGGATGCGCATCGCTCTTTTCAGAATTTTTTCCTATTTGGACACCACTAGTCTTATTCAAGTCTCATGTGTCTGTAAAGATTGGTGTAGGGTCAGCAGACATCCTTCTCTTTGGAAACATGTAACATTAGAAAACAAAGCTATATCATCTGAGGTAATATGATAAACCTTAAAAAATCAGAACAATGCACTAAGTAAATATGTTCAAAAACATGTTAAAAACATGACAAAAAAACCTACAACCCTCATTATAAAATAAAAAAATAAATAACCCCTTTTCAGACCATGACAGCTTATGGGGCAAGTGAAGTAGCGTTCACAAGTTTCATTAACCACTAAAGAGCAGGGGATCGTGTGGTTAGCACAATGTCCCAGGGGCTTTGCCAGTACCGCAGCTCAAACCCGTGATTCTGGTTCTTGCGTCGGTTGGCAGTACAGCGTGCCCTTCCTCATTATTTAAATATTGTAAATCAATTAAATCCAACAGTCCCAACATTGTATATAATTCAAAAGGAAAATAATCATTGTTAGACACCAATGTTTAATGCAGCAAATCATCTTAAATATGTAGACTAACTTTTTAGAGCAAATTTTTTAGCTTTAAATTTTAGGTGTCTTTTAAAAAATTTTTAATAAATAAAAACTAAATTGTGCACGGCTGAATTCAGTAGCATTAATTTATCTTTCTTGAGTTTGTCACTATGTGTAATTTGTTTGTTGACAGTTCATGGTGACTCTGTCACAGTGGTGTACACAGACTCAGTCACTGACACTTAAAGGTTTGTTTGTTTCACTCACTATCACACTTCAAACAATTAAAAACTGCACCCCAGCCCACTATCAAATACATAACATTTATTTTCACTCACTATCACAAATTGGCACAATTATACATCTCACTGTCACCAATTACAACATTTTTGTTATCAAATTTACTAAACTAATAAATTAGTCTTGGGTTGGTTTGGCTTCATTCCTTTTTATTACTGTAAGGTTCTTACACAGGATTTCCTTTGGTTTGATCTCTATAATAGAAAGCAATTTAAGTTAATTTTTTCTTTATAAACATACAATTTTTAAAAGAGGTTGAACATTTCCTTGAGTCTGAAACAAAGCTAAATATTAAATGAACTGGTATTCTTTGATGCCAGATTAAATATCATTCCACAAGTTCCTTTTTTGTAAGCATGGACTATAATTTTCATGCAGTTCACCATTAATCAAATTTGTGTAATTAAAAATATTAAATATAAAATTTTAAAAATAAAAGAATCCATTAAAAACAGTTTTATAAAAATAATCTTAATTTCTCTCTTGCCTAGACCGCCATGAGCTTTGGTGAGAATATAATTCATGTTGTGTTGATGTTGAAAAATGAACAAATAAACATTTTGTTACTTTTTAGCAATATTGTAAAACATTCTTTTCCTCTAGAAAACAGAGGTCCTCAAACTTAATTTTTTTTTCATGGGGCTCATTCACTGTCCCTTGACAGATTCAGGTGGTTGCTGATTAAGAAACTCTCAAATAATTTTGTGTGGAACTACATGTAATAAATTTGAAATAATTCCTTTTTCTATAAAAAAAAAACCCAGAAAAAAAAATTAATATGAAAACCCTGTAAAGGTAATCATTTATACAATTGTTTCAAGCTAAACTGATGATCAATATCTGAATCAATTTTTTTCACTGTTAAATGGTTAAACTATTGAAGGTCATTTGGGCCGGTTTTAGGACTTCTGTTGGGTCTTGCTTTGTTTATTATTACTCTAGCAACTTTAGCAGATATAAGAATGAAATATTGAAAGGGAATTATGCAACAGTTATTAATATGATTCTATTAATATGCAAAGGATACATTTATGAAAAGAATTTAGATAAATGATTTATACATTTTTAAAGTTAATGATAATTTTTAATTTCTATGTGTTTTCAAAGAAAACTAATGACCATTATTATACTAATTGACACTATTATGCAATGTTTCCCTTTGGATAGTATTTATATTTATCATTGATCTTTACGTCATCATTATTTTAAAAGAAAATTTCCTCTACGTCTAAAAAAACAATAAGACCAAGCACCATATTACAAATAAAATTATTGAAAATAATGTTTGAGTGTCCACTACGTAAATGCACTACTTAATTCACATATGAAACTTGTTTATATAAATTACACGGCTTTGACTTTCATACCTTGATTGTGTCACTTCAAATTATGTTTCTAAATAAATCCCATTCTAAATGTAATGATAAAAAAGCTATAACTATTTCAAAGATGTAGATTTTTGTTAAAAAAATTGCAATATTAAAATTAAAAGTCTTCAGCATCATAAATGAACCAATTTCAAGTTTGGGACATACAGCCTAATATAACATTGATTAAGGTGCTTTATCATTGAAAATGGAACCTACTTAATTTGAAAAGCAAATGTTTAAAACGGTTTTTAAAAACTGTATTAGGGACAAAAACAGAAGAAACTGATCTCTATAATTCTAAATATTGATGATTTCATTTCTAAAAATAATGACCATAATTTTTAATTCTAGGCATAAGTGAATGAAAAGTTTTATATACATTTATGAAACAATATTCACAGAAAAAAAGTTGTCTCCTGGAAGTGAAAATGATTATTTTATAAAATATTTCTATTTTGTGCATTACATCAATGCTTCTCAAAGTGATGGTCAGCTGACTGGTGATGGTCCATGGGCCATCTGCTGCTGATCCGCAGAAGTTATCAAGAAAAGACAGATAAATAAAATTATAAATCCTTATTTGCAACCATTAATACTGACCATATAGAATGTTTAAATTTTTCAAAACAGTTCACTGGTCCCTGGTGCAAAAAAAAATCCTTTCAGTCAACCAAACTAGAAAATTTGAGAAGCTCTGGATTACGTCACTTCATTTCAGAACACAGTCAGAGAAGATTTGACATCAAATGCTTTTATTGTTGTTTTGTATAGTCTGTTAGCAAAGCAATTTATAAACAGACAATAAGTTTTCAATGGATTTCTAATTTCTGCAGTAGAATGAAGATTTAAAAAAAATTATCTTATTGAAATAAAAACAAAAGGTTATAGATAGATGTGCTTTATAGCTACATAACACTATATACCTATACATACATACATATATATATATTATATATATACATATAAACAGGTTTAACAGGAAGAGGGATTAAGGTTGATGAATCAACAGAGGATTATCTGGCAACCTTAAGGTAAGAGCATGTATCTAGAGAGTTTATGAATGTTAATTTTAATCTTAAGTAAATTAAAATTATTTTTTTAAATATTAACTTATTAAATGATGTTTACAAAGGTTAAAAATATTTCATGGACTCATTATTTTCCATAGTTTTTTTCAGTTTTATTGTTAAAATCATCAACTCTAGAAATCTACTTTTTAACCTATAAAGCTGTAATTAGGGAACAAATTAAAAAAGTTTCAACTTAAGAATAAAAAAATTCAAAGTGACGAGGGATATGTCCATAGAAATCTTTTGTTGATGGAAAGAATCACATTCTTTCATTAAAAATTTTTTTTATATGATATAAGATAAAAATTAATTTTTTAAACATTATCTAATTTATAAATCTTTTATTATGACAGGAAAACTGCTTTTGGTTTAAAATAAGAAAAGACCAAGCAGTACATTAATTTGTTAATAAAAAAAATCTTTAATATTTAAGTGTTTGTGAACTGTGACTGCAGCAGTGTGCCGCAACAATAATTTTTGTTGCATGCATAAAATAAAGCATTTATTGACATGCTTAATTCCTTGATTTCTTTAGCGATACTGAAATATACAAATAGATCAGTAGCATTCCAGAAAATAAATATATTTCTGTCAAGCATTTTCCTGTTTCCTTATAATTCACCCCTTAGGTTTTCATTCCTTATTTTTTCAGAGGAAGTCTTGAGCCTGGTCTAGAGAGATTACTTTCTTCTTGTCAGAACACCATCACCAGCTTACACATATTGGACTGTAATAATTTACTAACTGACAAGTAAGGCATTGTTTTTGTATTTTAAAGATGATACAAAGGAGTGAATATATACAATAAATAACCATACTGTGTGGGATGTACATTAAAGTTGTTCTCCAATCATACATCTGTCCTAAACTTACAATTAAAAGGTACACAGCTAATAGGAGTTTATACATATAGCGTATTATATTGTTTAAAAAATATGAATTTTTAAAATGTTTAGTTGTATTACGTAGTGTTTGTGAAAGGTTTAATGAAGTCTTTTTACATCATAAAATTAAAAAAAATCTCTTTCATTCTCCTTGTCTAGATGCCTGTGGTTAGTGAGTGGTTATTGTCGACTTCTGAATAAATTAACCTATCAAAGTAACATAGACCCCATTACTCCACAACTCATGTGGGCATTAGGAGGAGGATGTCCTGGTGTTACTTCCCTTTTTGTTCAGCCAAAACATCCTTGGTGAGTATATCTTATCTTCTTATCTTATCTGTTACAGACATCCGTTCTATATAGAAGATTATTGTGCCCTATGCTTATCTATGGTTTGTGTCTAGTCCCACATTCTTATTAGAGTTTTAAATGTTGATAAAGTGATGGTTTTCCTGGTTTCTTCAGGCAATCCATTCAAAAAAGACATAATAAAGACATAAATTGCTTTTGTCAAGAATCGATGGTTCAATCATCTTCCATTTCATATTTTGATACATGATTTAGGGTACAATGTATGTTAATTTTATTTATTGTTTCATGAGGTCATGAGTGCTGATTAAGGTATCATTTATTTCCATAAAAAACTTTGCTTTTTTTTTTCTTCTAGCATTTAAATGTTGTTTTTTTTATTACCTAAAATTTTAAACTAAGTAGAAAAATTTACAGCAACTGTTATGCTTTTTCCATCTTAAGATTTCACTTACAATTCTTTAAGAATTAGATTGCTTCAGTGAGTTAGAATTTTTTTAGGAGACTCAACAAAAAGAATGTAAAATAAATATAATTCAATTTTATATCTTTTTTATTCTTAACAATAACCAAGTTAACAATTGATCTAGTAAAGAATAGAATGAAAGATGTGTTTGAATTAAAACAGAATTATATTTTAAATAATATAAAATATAAATACCCATTTTGATTTTTATTGATTAAATTATTGGAATCCGTGTAGAATGAATATTTTTCTACTACCTAATCTGAAATCCCAAAAAATTAGAAACTCCTCCTCCTATGTTCATTTGACTTGTTGGAGTGATACTGTCAGCTTCCACCCAAACCTCATCTCCAGCTGACAGTTCCAAAAGCACAGATGTACTTGTTTGAAAATCCTGGCCTTCAGGGGTGGCGCAAAAAGCCACTTGATTTCCCAAGTGGGAAATAGCCATAGTTAACAAACCAAAAGAGTTAGTGTTAATGGACACACTGAAATAATACAGTCCTGGAATGTGAGCTTTAAATTTACTTGTCTTAGGATTGTAGCAGTTCCTTTTATTGAAATTGACTGTAGAAAAGTGAATGACATTTCCTGATGTTATGATAGTATCTGAAATGGCCTCTGCCACAAATGCTGACATCTCATCCTCTAAAGATTTGTTATCTGAAATAATTGGTTGAATTCATTGTAAATTAGGTGTCTAGCTGTTTAATCAGAATCTCTTTAAAGCAGAAGTTTTATAAGTAAATGTGATAGGAAAATTGAATGAGTATTTAGAGGAATTTTTTCCCATCGGAATCACTAACTCAATTATATTACAATTTTCAAATCTGAATAGTTTAATTAATGCCAAGAAACACTAAAAAGTAATTATTGTCCAGATATGCATGACATAATATTGTGTTCAATTCGTGCAATAAAATATAATCCCAAACTTAAAGGAATTTTCATAAAATGAGGTAGTTGAACTAAAGTAAATTGGACATTCATGCATTGCTATCACCATTGTTAGGCAAGTTATTTTATAAATTAATAAACTCACTGATTCAGTGTCAGGTTTAGTTCCTAAGATACAATAATAAGGACATCAGAAGAAATAATTTAATAACAGTTACTCCTTATGGTACCAAATCACAATTGTTTGTTGAGAAGAAATAATACAATAATATCACAAGAAATAACTTTACAATTGGACCACTTTTATAAGGGTGAAAATTTTGACAAAAGCTTAAAATGCAAAACAATGAAAATTTTGTGTTAAAAAATTTAAACACTTTGACTTTGCCCACTATTGTCTGTCACTGTTTTCACTTGACAAGTTCTACCTGGGTCTACCTATGTGAGTGAATCTAGTCTTCAGCTCTATGAATCTCCCAATAAATTATCCCCCAAACACACCTCTTAAACTTAAGTCTCCTCAGATTCTTAACCCTTATTTCTCGCTCACAAACTCTAGAAGTGCCAGGAATACTAAACAAAGAAAAAATGTAGTGTTTATAAAACACAACACAAATTAAGACATAATCATTACTGATTTTGAAAGGAATCTTGAAATTTATGCTTTTTTCTAGATATATTTTTTATAAAACACCACAGATTTTGTACACAATTTTTACCTTTTTGCAAGAAGGTTTTCACCTGCTTCAAGTCTTCAATTTCCTTTTTCATCTCTGTTATACACTCAGATATTTCAGCTCTAGATGAAACGTTTTTGTGGGCCTGGTTAAGAGCATCTCTTAATTTTTGGAGAGAGTCTATTTTTTTCTTAACCAAATTTAAATCGTCTTCAAAACTCCCCTGTTGACCTGACAGTTGCTTTCTCTCTTCGTTACTTTTCTGTTGAATTAGAGATACTAGTTGTTGCTTATCTTCAGCTTTCTGTAGTCTGAAGTCGGTTGTTTGTTCCAATGATGTCAGTTGATGCTCCACTCTTTCAAATCTCTTTGTTATGTTTTCCTTAAGTTCAAGTAGTTGAGCATTAACTATATCAAAATTAGTTGTGCTTCGAGAATTAGAACAAGTTAACTCTTTAGTGTCCATTTGTTCTGATCTGTTTTCATCAACTTCACAGTTAGAAAAAAAGGCACAAGAAAGAAAATGTTTACAATCAATTTAAAAAAACAAACAAATCATACCTACTAAAATCAATACTTTTATTAAACTTTAAAAAAAAATAATTTTAAAATATTTCTTCTGACCTTGCACTTTGGTTAAAAAGATCCTATTAATGCCTGAATCCTAAATATTATTTCAAATTTTATGGGTATAGGCATAAGGTATATTAAAACAAATCACTTACAATTGAAATTCAGCAGAGTTTCCATAGATGCTTGAGAAAATGATAAGTTCTCTTGAATAAGATCTACAAATGTTGCCAGTCTTACAGTTTCAGTAGTGGAACTTGTCATCTCTAGATTCACTAACCTCATTTCAGCCTGTCATATATCATGTTCAAACAAGAGTCTCAACATTCGTTTTTTTATGTTAACAAAATATAATTCTAAAAAGGGCCTTTTATTTTAAAATTAAGTTATTTGAAATGATCATAAGTTATGACATAACTCAGAAGGAGACATCAATTTAATGACTGAGGTTTCCTGATATGTTGTAAAATTCATTCTTCAATTAGGTTAAACTTTATTTGCACATAGTCTATAGTGGCATTGTATGGGACGACACCAAATTGAAAACTTGCCCATTTACTAATTAATATTAATATTACTCGATTTTATGAAGTTTTGCCTAAATAGATTGACGTGCAGATAATCAGTTAACTTATTGGCAACTTAAAGTTGTGTTACTTATTAATTATTTATAATGCCTTTACGATGTAGTGCATACAACTTCAAATACGTACTTTCTCAATGCAGCCATTTACTGCCTTTATTGTTTCCAGTAGATGTATATATTGTCTCTGAATTTCATCCAGCTTCTTTTCAAGAATAAGCTGAACAGTTGTAGTTCCCTGCGACTGCATCTGAAAGCTAAAAACAAATGACGGGCATAGGCCTTGCCTTACATTTTTTTATTACTCAATTACAATTAAAAAGAAACAAAAATTGTAACAGTGAGAAACAGTAACTATAAATAATTGTATAAATGGTAGTGAGAAATTCCAATATTACTGATGATGAGGCTAAATCCGATATTAAACGTCAAAAGCCTTGCCTAAAAAAGTTGGCTGTAGAGCGAACTCCGAACTCGATACAGATGCCAGATGCACACTGACTCGACTGACTGCGTTTTACTGGGTCAAAATGTAGGCCATGGTTTCCTAGAGGGATTTCCCGAAAACTCACTTACATAATCCGTATTAGTATCCTTGGAAATTTCAGATGTATAAATTTTTATTAAAAACATCACAGACACCCCTTCTGTGAAGAAGTATTCCTGCGTCCTACGGTCTCTTAAGAAGCTCAGACCATGGGTATGAGGGGAATCAAGTTTGGCTCAATACCCAATCGCCTTTATTTCCCTAAAGGGCGTCCATAAAGTTAAATATAGTACGTCACGCTCCTAGTGGGGGGGGG
>MUZC01000987.1:864361-874395 GCA_002072015.1 Radix auricularia | reverse complement strand
GGGGGGGGGGGGGGGGGGGGTGTAAGAAAGTGTGACAGTTTGTGAAGTGTGTGATGTCAAACAATTTTTAAAAAAATAATATTTTTTTCTAATTAATTTTATTTTTTAAAAAAGTCAAATTTAAGTAGCTTTAAAAAAAAATAAATATATATAGGATATATAAAATAGTGAAACATTTCAATTAGTTTTAAACATTTCACTCAAATATTGAAATATTGGGATATAAAATGTTGTAACAAATTACGCAGCTCATATTTCAACATTTTACCTTCGAGATTCTTTCCTCCTCTAATCCCAATCAACCAAACAACTGATGGACTTAAAGCTTCAGAAAGAGCAGATGCAGATTCTCATAAATTTCCTTCCTTGTTTGTGCCACAAACTCTAAAATTTGATGATATTATTCCGATATCAACAGGAATTTTCAAAGTACAACCATATTATCTTTATAGTCCATCGTGGATTGGAAATAGCCAACCTTACCCCACTCTTTAAGAAAGGTGATTAAACTGACTCTGATAATTACATACCTGTATCACTTACTAGTATCACCTTCACAAATATAATGCCCTATGCCCACATCAACACTGCTTAAGAAAAAAACAGATCACGTGAAACATAATTAATGTCAATGAAGTTATTAAAAAAACAAAAAAACAAAACCTAAGGTTTTATAAAAAGAAACTTTTATAAATGTAATATAGGTATAAAACAAAAATGCTACCTTACCTTGGTGAGACCTATACTAGAATATTCATATTCTGTATGAAACCCATCCACCAAAGAAAACATTGCTAAACTAGAACAAAGTCAAAAAAGAGCTGCCATGTTCATTATTATAGAATATTCAAAACTGACAAGAATAACACCATTAGTTAAATATTTAAACATTGAAACTCTAGAGGACAGAAAAACCAAAGTAAAGTAGTAATTATATAAAGCAATTAATTCTAATTTAGAAATACAACTCGGAGAGAACTTAATACAACCTTCAGACAGACATAAGGATAAAAAGCACCTTTCTTATTCCGTATGATACAGAATAGGACTGCATAAAGCTTTTTTATTAAAAAAACAAATTACACAGACTATTTGTGTAAGGAAACAATAAATTAAAGCTTTATTATCAACTAATACAAATAATGGTAGACGTTTCGGCTCATGCCTTCATCAGTACAAAAACAATTACATGTACTTACATATATATTAAAATTAAAACATATTAAAGTCTATGTGATAAAATGAAAAGAAATGAAAGACAAAAATAAACACGGACATAGAATATAAGAAAAAGGAGGAAGTTGAAGTATCTAAAGTAACAGTGAAAACCACAACGGGAAAACGATTTTGCAGTCATGTAAAATTGTGGATTTGGTTAATTCCATATGGAGCCAACGTACCAAATCGTTTTATGAGTCTATTTTCCATGTGGACTCTATCATGGGTATTGGTTGCATATAAAATACCAGTAACTACAATATCCAAAATGCCATCGTGGTCAACACTGTTAAAATGTTTAGACACAGGACACTGAGCCTGTTTATTTATATTGTACAGGTGTTCTCTAAACCGATCTCCAAGACGACGACCTGTCTCACCCACATAAATTTTTTTACATCTCTTGCAAATAATTGCATAAATCACGTTGCGACTGGTGCAAGTGAATCCATCTTTTATTGAGAATTGTTCAAGAGGGAAAGAAATTTTGTTAATTTCAACCACATATGGACAAGTATTGCAACGGTTACGGTTGCAACCTTTTGTTCCAATATGTGCTTTCATTGTGGGAAGGTGACTTCTTACAAGTATGTCTCTGAGGCTTTTATCTCTCCGGAAAGCAAAAAGAGGAGGTTTTTTGAAGACCTGCTGAGTTAGAGGGTCAGCCATAAGGATTGATCGGTTTTTGAGAATCACCTGGCGGGCCTTAAAATTATGGGGATGGAAAGTTAAAACAAATTTGCATCTATCACATTGATCGTGAACAGATGATGTAAATGTGTCCTGTCTGGTCATGCCTTTAATTCTATTGACAGCTGATGTTAAGATTGTTTCCGGGTATGACCTCCTTCTAAAAAAGTCCAGCATCTCATCACTTCTTTCCAAGAAGTCTGCCTCATCACTGCAGAGTCTTTTAAGTCTTAGTAGTTGTGAAAATGGGATAGAGTTCCTACACGATTGAGGATGGGACGATGTATATAGAAGGAAACTATGGCTGTCGGTAGGCTTGTAAAAGATGGATGTTGATATTTTGTTTTCTTTTAATTTTATTTGTATGTCCAAAAAGTTAACAGTACTCCTATGAATAGTTGATGTGAATTTTATTGAAGGATGGAAGCCACCAATGAAGTCAATAAAATTTTGCAATTGCTGCATGTCCATTTTGGTTATTCCAAGAACAAGCACACACACATTTTCTTTCTTCCCGTCGGGACTTTGGGTGGGATATGGGCTGTCTGTAGAAACCAGGAAAACCAACACTTTATTTTGTTTAAAACTCTAATAAGAATGCAGGACTAAATACAAATCAGGTAAGTTTGGGATGCAATAATCATCTGTATAGAAGGAACGTCTGTAACAGATAAGATAAGATCTTAGCAGACCAGCTTACTTGATCGAATTGGCAAAGTATGTCACTATATTTTGCCTCACAAACAATGTTGAAGAAACATGCAGGATAACACAGAGCTCGGGCTCAAGAGAATGTGCACACCCAAACTGTTCAAGAACCATCTCAGATAAAACGCACCCGTCCTTTGAGAATCGCTTGAAGAAGGCAAAGAGAACCCATGGCAGTTATTGTTAGAAGAAAAAATGCACACACAGAGACTGTTGAGTGGCTAGATGAGGACGAGTTGATCTGTCTGCAATTATCTTTCAAGGAAACGATTGTTGTGAAGGATTGATGCCAATCATAACTATGGATGAACACTTCTTTTCACCATGTTAAGTTGATGTCCAATGAATATTTTTGAATTAAACATAATTCAAAGGACCATAATTAACAGATTCAATATAGCACAAGAGTTAGTCACATTATAGCTTGCCAGTATAGTCTTTTTTTATAGTCAAATTGTCTTGTTTCCTTTTTATTATTTAATCATTGGGTGAGGTCAAGTTTCGCTAATCTACTTCTTATCCCGTGTCAAAAAATAGCACAGTAAATGAATAGGTAGCAGATAACTAATGTGTGTTATACAATTGTCAAGTCTAATTTTTGCACTTTTTTTTTTCAAATTCGATCTAGATTGAGTTACTGTTTCATTAAATTCGAACTCGTGACTCTCGTTACACCAGCCGAGCGCATGCCGCTTAACCACCATACCCTAGTTGTCCTTGGGCCCTTCGACAAATTTTCAAGGAATTCTTTATCTAAAAATTGATAGGCTGAATAACAAAATGGCATACGTCCATACGCGTAAGATGTTATCGAGGGTCGATCGTAGCGACAAGGAATATGAGTGTCTCTGTGTGTGTGCGCGCGTGTGTGTGTGTGTGTGTGGGGGGGGGGGGGGTTTTGTTTTCAACTTCATTTTCAAAGTATAAACATTACCNGGGGGTTGTGTATTCAAAGTTCTTTTAAGAAAAAAAATTCGCAAGTAAGGGGCTCAGCATGAAAAAGTGGGGATTCAAAGGGAGACTGCAAAATACATGTATTAGTACCGTGTGTGTCCATTATTGTAGAATCAAGTGTTTCTTTTAGTATTGGACGCATGATCCAGTTTCTGATTGTCTTTTAGAGAAATGAGCAGGTCAAACATTAAAAAAAAAACATGGGGTAGGGCTAAGATTCTTTTTAGCGCAGTAGACAAGCGCATTTGTTACATATTTCAGTGGACCACCCCATTTGCTACATATTTCAGTGGACCACCCCATTTGTTAAATATTTCAGTGGACCACCCCTTTTGCTAAATATTTCAGTGGACCACCCCATTTGTTAAATATTTCAGTGGACCAGCCCATTTGTTGAATATTTCAGTGGACCAGCCCATTTGTTGAATATTTCAGTGGACCAGCCCATTTGTTGAATATTTCAGTGGACCAGCCCATTTGTTACAAATTTCAGTGGACCAGCCCATTTGTTGAATATTTCAAACAAAACGATGAGTCTGGTTAAATTGCGTCCTTCTTGCACATTTGGCCTGCCCAATGTCGCCAACTCCGTAATGTTATGATACATATTATATTTATATACAATAAAAATTGAATTTCTTCTTAGTTAAAATCCTTTTCTACCACCCACCTATAGCCTATGATAGTATGCAAAAAAATTATCGAGACTCTTGTCTCAGTCTTTAGTGAGTAAAAAATTTTTTGAAATTCTCTCTTTGAACTCCTTCACTTAAATATCTTTAAGCGGGCTCATTATACTATAAGATTGTATTTTAAATTCTAGGTAGTATCTCATATTTCTGAGAAATTATATAAAATTCATTTTGAGAGCTCTTGAATAGCTATTGAAATTTTATGATTAGCTTATTAAAAATATCTTTCTAATAAAAATAATATTTCTTGCAGTGAAAAGATTAACTCCATGAACAACCGCTGTCTGCTACTAATAGGACAATTCTACAGAGACCTCCAGGAAGTGGGACTTGGGGGAAAGGAATTTGATATCGCTGGTCTACTTCCCTTTGGTGAGCAATAAATTATAAAGCCGTCTGTCAAATTTATTTTAAATGTATATATATAGATAATAAATTGATAATTTATATAGCGCTGTATATATATATATATATATATTTCTAGTGATCAATACTTTCAGCCCTGAATTAATTTTCTTAAACATGTATACACATTAGACTCATTAAAAGATAATCAATGACTTTTAATGTATTGCTTCCCTTCTTGTTTCTAGTTCAGTCATGTCAACGCTTGAAGTTCATTTTGTTTGATCACTGTATGACAATTACAAATGATTCAGCAACAGCTTTGTGCAGAACTGGTTTAAAAAACCTGCACACATTGCACATAGTTGGGACAAATGTTGAGGCAAAAGCACTTCAAACTTTCCAAGGTGACTAATTTTGAAGTTGTTAAAATGTACACAATTTTTGTGAAGAAACTAAGAAACCTAAAAGAATTTTGTTTATTTTTAAAGACAATAAATAATTTAAAAAACAGACATGGTCATAAAATTATGCTCTGTAGTATAAACTATAATTTGAAGGAAAAAAGTTGTTATCAAATCTTTTTTATCTAACTCTTCATCTAATATTTCTAGGAAACTGCAGACAGCTTAAAACTATTTTTGTCAAAATGACATTACAAGATTGTGTGGAAGATTCAAGTAAGAAAAAGGAAAAAGAAAACTATAAGAAAATGGTGAAAGCTTTGGAGGTAAATTGTGACTAAGTTTATTTAATGTAATAGTAATAAGCAAGAAAGTAGTTTTAAATTCTCATACAAAAAAAAATTGTCTTGTAGTCCATTAATAATTAACAGTGATAAAAATACTGTCAACTTATAAAACACATAAATTGATTTATAAACTGAAATAAATAAATTATAACTTATTCTGATTAAGATGAAAGATTATAAAATATAATCCAAAATTTCTCAGGCTTTGAAGACAAAAGCTGGCATTGGAAACATCTTCAAGTTGGAGGCTGGTCCAGCAGAGTAAAGACTATTTTAAGACCAAAAACATCAAATAATCAATTCTTAATCTTGGTGCAGTGGTTTATGTTAATAGTAATTTAAATTCTCTATATATAAATTTTTAATCTTTACATCATAATATGTTATCCCCTTTTTACTGAGTTGAATTAGATGTTACATGATTTAGTGATTTTATTTTTCTTATATTTCATCATTTTGTTAAAATAACAACATTCAGACTGCTTTGTATTATTATCATCTAATTTTTTATGTTTGGTATTTCATGACATTGGGGTCGTAGAGGGGTCCTAATGTTTCCATTAGAACTTTCTTGGGGCTTGGTAGACTTGGCAGCGCCCATCACCTCTCCAAGTCAGGATTGGACTTTTTGTAAATAGTCATTCTTCAACATTTCTATAGTGGCTGAAAGTGGGCTGTATCCCAGCCACCATTTTAATTATCTTATACATTTATCAGGTCACCTTAGATGCAAATTCTTTGAAAAAAATAATAATTGATAACTTTAATTTTTAAAAAACAACAACTCCCATTAATAATTTCTGTGTAATCACTTACATTTTAAAAATAATGGTCTTTTTTAAATATGAATTTTTTGTATTTTAATATTCTATTTACAAATAATGCTATATTTGTACCACTATATAATGTATGCTATAAATTTTGTTAATGCAAATTACAAAATATGAATTATATTTATAAAATATATTATGAAATTTTTTATATCTAGTAAGTGCTCTACATCAAATTTTAATTAATCAAATATTGCGCTGGTCACTCTTAAATATATTTATATTTTTTGAGCAGTAATTTAATTGAAAGTCACAATTGTAGGTTAACCCTTTAAGTCTCATTAATGAAAAAGAAGAAAGTTTATTTATTAACCTTGTAGAATTATATTAAAAACAAAATGAATATATATTCATGTATTTAGTACCACCATTATAGGTAAGTTTATGTGATATTTTAATTTTTTGATATTTTAATCTCTACCATGTTATATGACTGCTAAAAAAGTCATCTTGTGAAATATCCAAACATATTTTTTTCCACTATTTCCTTAACACGAGTTAGATATTTGATATTGACTATGTGAAGTAAAAATAAAAATTAAATATCAGAGTTTGAGATCATAAACGTTATTGTATATTATTTATTACTGAAAAAGCAAAACATGAAAAATTACATGAAGAATAGACCTAGTGCTCAGTGATCCCTTTTAATTAAACCTGCAGCTGCACAGTTATTTGACAAACACCCCAAAGCTATTTTGAGCTGCAGCACAGCAAATTTTGAAAAGGAAAAATTTGAATTGATTTACCTGTGACAGATTTGGCACCCACTATATAAAATTCCAGTGTATTTATTTATATTCCTATCTCTGTCAAGACGATTCAAAATGTAAAAATACTGATATTTAAATGTATATTCATCAAACGCATTTCATAAACCATATATGTCACTCCTCAACAGTGGAAAGATAACATCAAAAGGAAAAACGTGTTGATGATGATCCTGTCACTAAATAAAAAATTTGGGGCTGTTATTGATTAATTTTAATTTAATCGTTAACTTTTGAAAAATTACAGATTAATTAATTGATAATTTTGATTAAAAATTAGAATGAAGATGTGTGACGTCATTAAGCTGAAAATTTCAAGGTAAGTAAAAAATCATGCAATTGACATTTTTTGTTTTATTGAGTTATTTCCCCTGTCTGAAAATTAAAAAAAAATTAATATACTGAACTAAATTTTGTTTCTTGAAAGCAACAAACGAAATGAAATCAAAGTTATGCATATGATGGAAACAAAAACTGCAGTTAACAATGGAAAATATTGCAAAGTCTCAATTCTCAAAGAGTTATTTCAGGGCAAGTTGCATAAAGGTCCAATGAGTTGTAAAAAAATATATTTATTTGAAAACTTATTACAATTACAATTATTATTTTTAAAAAAATATTTTTTAAAGGAATCTGGATTTGTAATTAACATATTATAAGTTTTAGTTTGACTTAATATTTAACTACAAAAAAATAAAATAAAATAAGTATACATTTTTAAAACATAATTAGCAATAAAAATAAGTTAAATAATGCATTAAAGTTTAAGCACTTGGATAAAAATTTCAAATTAATTTTAAAAATATTTAAGTAATACAGCTATATAGAAATTGTTTGATGATTACCTAAATCATAAAGATATATCTTTTTATCCCAAGTGGTTCAAAATGTATGAATTTTTTTTCTAAGACTTCATAATCACTTTTTTGACTATGTTGTTTTCCTATAACTTAAGTATTTAATCTTAAAATGCGTAATATAATTAGTAGATATATTTAAATATAAGTAGTTCAATAAAATATAAATTAAGTAAAAAAAAATTCTTTGTCAATTTAGTAAAAACAAGGTGTATAATTTTTTTTATATCCTTTTCCTTATAAAACAGCTTATTTTAAAGTTTACACTTCAAAAACCTTTTTTTTTTTTAAAAATGGATAAGTATGTATTTAAAAAAAAACCATCTATTATTAATTATGTGTTAAAAAATCGAAACATTAAATAAAAATAAATTAATCGATATTTTATAGATTAAAATAATTTTAATAGATATTTTATCGATTAAAATAATTTTAATAGATACATTTTTTTACCGATTAGTCAAAAAACACAAAAAAACAAAACAAACAGCAACAACAACTCAATTAACTATGGGAACTACAGTTTTGAGCTGCTTTTAATGTCATTGAAGGAGTAATGGAGTATTTGAGAACTAGCCAAATTAAGCTGCTACAAAGAACAAAATCTAACTAGCAATTAAACGAACAAGTTTGTAAATAAAAAAAACTCGTAAAAAACAATTTTTTTACTATAAATCCTTTATATACGAGACATAAATAACTATAAGGATGTTTATGATATACGGAGGACAAAACAATCAGAAAATACAAAATTCTAGTTATGTCTCGTAAAAAGTTTTTTTTTAATATAATGCGCACCGATACTGAATATATTTTTAAAAAAATATTGTTAATATAATGCGCATCTTATTGCGCGACAGAAAAGGTTCTGGAACATAATACGCACCAAAAATTAACATGATACATAAAGATAAATAAAATAATTTACAAATTCAATAATGTAATTAAAATACATTTGATCGATCTGAAATTTTAATATAACATATTTTTCATCGGCACAAGTTTGCCTGCAAAATTTCAGCTCGCTAGCTTACGAGGAAGTGGGTTAAAAATCAAGCAAGCACGCATGGGCTCTGACAACACAAGTTAATATAGAGGATTTAATAATTAAAAAGGGGTTCTACTGAGGTACGGAACAAACAAACTCATGTGCAAAGTTGTGCAGTTTAGAGGGAATATTAAGCCAGTACATTAGAGAAACTATAAGGGATGATGTCTGTTTTTGCACCCTGATTCTTGTTTTTCTGAAAGTGACTTAAGTCGAATATTTGAGATGTCAGCATTGGTTCACACATCCAGTTTTAACGGTGGTCAAACAGAACTTACTACTTACAGTAATACATTTTCTAAATTAAATACCAAAGATTCAAACTAACTATAGTGTCATTTGCTGAAACTTATTGATAGCATAGCAACACAGAATAGAGAAAATTTGGGTTGATGCAAACTTCCAACCAAGTGATTGGATTGTTCTGATTTAAGAAAAAAAATGCAGTGACATTGCAATTCTGTTGGATATTCGTGGAAGATTTCTTGCATCAAGCGCTAGCTATGATTATTGGATTAAAAACAATGGAACTCTATAAAAATAGCGATGTGTTACATTTAAACATGATTACGATATAAAAATTATATGAGAATTGTGGGCATGCGGTCAACCTTGAATTTGTCTTTAAAAAGAAAGTTAACTTGTTGAAAGACATCCTACCTCCAGGAATGACTAGCAGCCACATATTGAACGAGTACCCGAGTATCATCAACATTTTGAAAGAGTTTCCGGGTACCCGTCATTGTTGCCATCATGCCCGCTATTAGCATTCTCCTTTGTTTATTATGGAAATGCAAATTTAGACGTAATGAATTAGCGATGTAAAATTGCTAACATCGAAATACTACTATAGTGCAGTGGTATAAAAACAATGGCAGAGGGGTACCAAAGTGAAACAATTGTTTATTGGGTGGGGCGGTAATCGTATGATGACATGGCGGGTTATTTCTAGTTCATAGCTGTACAACTGTTGTAATGAGTCAAACTTGTCCGGAACTTGCCCCTACTGAGTGGACCCAGTCAACAGCTTTTAATATTGTTTTAGAGGGTAAAATCATCGAACGGCTGATATATTATTTAAAAAAAAACAAAAAAAAATAGATAAGGTGTTTTAAAAAAAAAAGTATATTGGTGATAGACGTGGAGGAAGGACAGAGTTGGGGGGGGGGGG
>MUZC01000987.1:821565-854243 GCA_002072015.1 Radix auricularia | reverse complement strand
AGTTTAAGGCTGAACTCTAATATCGTAACACGTTTAAAACCACGTAAAATATCATTGAATAAAGTGTCGGTAATCATATATTTCAGTGGAACTTTTTTTAAGTAGCGCGTTTTGAATAACGTCAAATGTGTGACTTCCCCCCTCTCCCGATGCGTGACGTCAATAATGGGCAACCCCTAAAAGGGCGGCATATTGGAGACCGCCCCGGGCGGCAAAAGCTCTAGCTACGCCACTGGGCCCCTACTCTAGTGTTTCAAGGTTAAATGATTTAACTAATGGTGTTATTCTTGTCAATTTTTAATATTCTCCAGTAATGAATCTGGCAACTTTTTTTTGAATTTGTTCTAGTTTATCAATGTTTTCTTTGTTCAATGGGCCCATACAGAAGATGCATATTCTAGTATAGGTCTCACCAGGGTGAGGTAGCATTTTAGTTTTATATCTAGCTATATTACATTTGTAAAAGTTTCTTTTTTATAAAGCCTAAGGTTTTGTTTGACTTTTTAAAATAACTTCATTGACATGGGGATTCCAAGATAGTTTCTCATTTATTATGACTCCTAAGTACTTTGCATCTTTAATTTGGGTTAGTTATTTTCCTTTGCATGAAATATTTTGAATTTATTTGTTTTCTTTTCTTTGTTACTCTTAACAGTTGACACTTTTCTAGGTGGAAGGACATACTGCAGTAAGTTTCCCATTTTATTAATTATCAAAGTCTTTTTGAAAAATTTTGCTATCTTAGAATCTTATTCTGATTTAATTGTTTTACAGATTAATGAAACTAGTTTTTTCATGTATTAGTTTTCAAAAAACTTGTTTGACCATCTATTCATTGATTCAAATTAAGGTACTAAACTAGCACTCCATTTTGAACTATTTCTCTTAAGATTTTAAAGAATATGCCTAGTGTTCCAGTAATTCGTCAGAGGTCATAAAAGTAAATTTTGAGATAAATTGATACAATTTTGTAATTGTAATACATGTACATACTAACAAAGCTATAAATATAGTAGTATTTATAAGGCACATACAATGAACAATAAAATTAAAAGTAAAAGTAAAAGTAACTAAGTTACTAAGTAGTAAGTACGCTTACTTAGCAACCACCATAATAATCACAAAGAAACATTGTCAATTTATAAAATTTATAGATTAAGATAAGGCTTGCGAAAAAGGTACTAATAAATGAAATAGATTTACTGAATTATTAGAATATTTAATTTCCGATTGTAATCATTTAATAAAATAACTTGTCATAAATAAATCATGAAATGGCTTATCATTCCAGTTCATACAAGTATCACAACACAGATAAAAACGGGAATTCCTTAAATTATGCTTCTTTTTTAAGCCAGTGATTCCCAATCTTTTTTGACCCGTGTACTCCTTTTTATAGTCAAAACTTTCCCAAGGACCCCGGAGTGAAAAAGTTACATAAATACATTGTTAAAAATATATAAATCCAAAAATGGCAACATTTTGATGACGAGGTACTGATTGAAATTATAACTTTGTTCAAAATAAAATTTAAAAAGTTATAAATGACTTGGACTTGAACGAATATGATTACATTTTAAAAATCTTCCTCAGTGTTTGATTAGCAACCTCAAATCTCTAGGAGCATTATTTTCTAGCCGGTTCCTATGTCTTAGTGATGAGGTTGATGACGGCACTGAATCCATGTTCTAGCAAATAGGAATACGGGAAAGCAGTCAACAACTTCTGTACAATAACCCATAATTTGCCATAATGCAGGATATAAAATCGGGATCTGTTTTTGTAACCAGATTTTGTGGTATCCTTGTTAAACCTTTGATTTAAGTTTCGCATTAATTTATTTTGTGTATTTGTGTATTTTTTATATATGGGAAGGGGGGGGGATAATATAATATTACGAATTTGACGTGGACACAGTTAAAGGATCTTTTTGGTTTGTTTCCAGTGGCATCTTTAAAGGTATGCACTGGGTGCGGGTGACACCAAATCTAAAATGTTACTGTGTACGACTTTATGTTAAAAAAAAGACACGACAAAATTTTCCACAAAGAACAAAACAACGAAAACAATTAAATACATTAAATGCGAAAACTTATTAACAAAATAGTATAATCAAACAGTCCCAACAAACGATGATAAAACAAATTATGAAATCTGCTAATGTTCAGTTTTATATGCATCTACTCAGAGAATTCGATGCAAGGAATCGGATCACTGAACCGTGTGTGTCTTCACATCTCAGGTCACTGAATTTTGTGTCATCACATCTCAGGTCACTGAATTTTGTGTCATCACATCTCAGGTCACTGAACGATGTGTCGTCACATCTCAGGTCACTGAACCGTGTGTGTCTTCACATCTCAGGTCACTGAACGATGTGTCGTCACATCTCAGGTCACTGAACCGTGTGTGTCTTCACATCTCAGGTCACTGAACGGTGTGTCTTCACATCTCAGGTCACTGAACGATGTGTCGTCACATCTCAGGTCACTGAACGATGTGTCGTCACATCTCAGGTCACTGAACCGTGTGTGTCTTCACATCTCAGGTAACTGAACGGTGTGTCTTCACATCTCAGGTCACTGAACGATGTGTCGTTACATCTCAGGTCACTGAACGATGTGTCATCACATCTCTGTACAGACCTGTGTCACTTACTAGTATCACCTGTAAATTACTAGAACACATAATATATAGCAGAATAGTTAACCACCTTGACAAATATAATGCCCTATGCCCACACCAACATGGCTTTAGGAAGAACAGATCATGTGAAACACAATTGATAGGTTTAAGAGATGATCTATCAAAAGGCTTAGATAATAATGATCAAATAGATACAATATTACTAGACTTCTCAAAAGCATTTGACAAAGTTCACCACCTTAGTTTACTTAAAAAACTTAAATACTTTGGAATCTCAGGTCCCTTACATCACTGGATCCAAGATTTCCTATTGGGTAGGGAGCAAACTGTAATAATTAATGGATCTAAATCTACACCAATAAAGGTTAACTCAGGAGTTCCACAAGGAACTGTCCTAGGTCCCTTACTATTTTTAATTTATATAAATGACTTACCCAACAATATCTCAACAGGAACTAAAGTTAGGTTATTTGCTGATGATTGTATAATCTATAGAACAATCAAGTCAGAACAAGATAGCAAAATTTTACAAAAAGACTTAGATGAATTAATAAAATGGGAAACTAACTGGAGTATGTCCTTCCACCCAGAAAAATGTCAACTGCTAAGAGTAACAAAGAAAAAGAAACAAATAANAAATACTTAGGAGTCATAATAAATGAGAAACTATCTTGGAACCCCCATGTCAATGAAGTTATTAAAAAATCAAACAAAACCTTAGGCTTTATAAAAAGAAACTTTTACAAATGTAACAAAGATATAAAACTAAAATGCTACCTCACCCTGGTGAGACCTATACTAGAATATGCATCTTCTGTATGGGACCCATCCACCAAAGAAAATATTGATAAGTTAGAACAAATCCAAAAAAGAGCTGCCAGATTCATTACTGGAGAATATTCAAAACTGACAAGAGTAACACCATTAGTTAAATCATTAAACCTTGAAACACTGGAGGATAGAAGAACCAAGAGTAAATTAGTAATTATACATAAATCAATTAATTCTAATTTAGAAATACAACACAAAGATAACTTAATACAACCCTCAAATAGACATAAAGATAAAAACACCTTTCTTATTCCATATGCAAGAACAAACACATACAAGTTTTCTTTCTTTCCGTCCGGTATTCGGGCGTGGAATGGGTTGCCTGAAGAAACCAGGAAAGCCAACACTTTATCATCATTTAAAACTCTAGTAAGAATACAGGACTAAACACAAACCATAGAAATACGTAGGACGCAATAATCTTCTGTACAGAAGGAGCGTCTGTAACATATAAGATAAGATAAGATCTCAGGTCACTGAACGATGTGTCTTTACATCTCAGGTCACTGAACGGTGTGTCTTCACATCTCAGGTCACTGAACGATGTGTCATCACATCTCAGGTCACTGAACGATGTGTCTTCACATCTCAGGTCACTGAACGATGTGTCATCACATCTCAGGTCACTGAACGATGTGTCATCACATCTCAGGTCACTGAACGGTGTGTCATTACATCTCATGTTACTGAACGGTGTGTCTTCACATCTAAGGTCACTGAACGGTGTGTCTTCACATCTCAGGTCACTGAACGGTGTGTCTTCACATCTCAGGTCACTGAACGATGTGTCATCACATCTCAGGTCACTGAACAGTGTGTCATTTCATCTCATGTTACTGAACGGTGTGTCTTCACATCTAAGGTCACTGAACGGTGTGTCTTCACATCTAAGGTCACAGAACGATGTTTCGTCACCTCTCAGGCCACTGGACGGTTTGTTATTACAGCCATTTCTTATACTAAAAAAAGTTTATTATCTATAATATATTTGCAGTTTTCAGGACAGAGTCGATTATTATTGAACTAGCAATTTACCCGTGCTTTGCAGCGGTAAATTAGTATTTCAGTAAGCGTTGAGAACCCACGTAACACCAATTCAAAACATCTACTGATCTTAATCTGAACCATGATGGATATATTAAATATATTAATTCAAACCATATTGTCTGTCTGTCGTGGCCCACGGAAAAACAAAAACAAAAAGTTAAAAATTACATACTTCCCGTGATCCTATCGAGCTGATAATTTAAATATTTTTTCGCCTTTACCTTTTGCGGGAGAGTACTCAACAACTTCCCAAAGTTTCATGCTCCTCCTACACTGGAAACTGGAGATTTAGTGATGAGTGATTGAGTGAGTGAGTAAGAAAACGCTAAATTTAGGCCACCAGTAAGGGATATTTTAAATATTATTTCACCTGCTACCATCGTGGAAGTGTAATTAACAACCCACCATCTTTTCAAGGGTTTATCACTCGGGAGATAGGGTAATTAGCTATTTTCAATTTTTTATATAGCACATATAAGGGAAAAAACACGTCTTTGGGCCCCCATGAGTTTGAATTTCAAAATTCTTTTATTCTAATTTTCGTCGTGAGAGGGTACTTAACAACTTCCCAAAGTTTCATGCTCCTACCCACATAGAAAATTGGAGAATTCGCGATAAGTCTGTTTTTAATATAAGAAAATCTATATTTGGGCGAGTGGCCCCTTTTGAGAGGCAACATTAACATTCTTTTTTTGCCAAATTTCGTCGGGAGCGTGTATTAAAAAAATTACCACAGTTTCATGCTTCTACCTACACGGGAAATAGAAGAATTAATGATTTTCAATTTTTATATAGCTCATATAAGAAAAAAAAATACATTTTGGGGCCCCGGCCCACATGAGTGGGAAATTTATAATTTTTTTTGCCAGTTATCGTCGGGAACATGTACTCAAAAAATTTCCAATTTTTCATGCTTCTACCTTCTTGGGAAATAGGAGAATTATTGATTTTCAATTTTTATATAGCTCATATAAGAAAAATAAAACGTTTTTGAAACACACCAGCCGTTTGGAGAAGTAACTAGATGTACATAGTTTTTTTTTTTTTTTTTTTTTTTTTTTTTTAAATGGAAAAAATGAATCCCCATAGTTTTTAGATACATTTTTTTCAAAATTTTTATGAAAGTTTTAATATTTCTGTTATTGGAATTGGATAAATTATTTTTATATCTACACGATTTTAGAATATGCTTGCTAGAAACTACTCACAATCAAAGTGTACAATTATCCTCAATTGATTCAATGCAAATGTTTAGCTTAGCTTGCATCACATCGAAATGAGATACCAGTTTTAAACTGCAAGCAGTTAATTTTTGTGTGACCATCGCCATGATCTTAAATTTCAGCCTGTTCTCTAAGTGAGCCAATTAAATCAAGTTGTTTCGATTATTAAGACTGAATCGCGATCAGTTGTATAGATAATGTTTATAAATTTATTTAATTTATTATATGTTCAAGGGTTCGTGCAAACATTTGTACACTTTTATTATAAAATATTAAAAGTTTGGGGGCCCCCAAACCCCCTGGCTTTAGCCCGCTCAGCCCCCCCCCCTTTAATCCGCCATCGGATAAAATATATACATACTTCAGTAATAAACTGATCTAATTTTTTCAATTAGTCCACTAGATCTTTGTGCTGATAAGTATTTCGCTTAGCTTTCCTTTCAATAGAATGTGTAATGTGGACTGTGCTTAGTTGACCCTGTTGGGACTGCATCTTATAAAAATGTCAAAATACAATTTAAAAAAGATATCGTGAAAGTTTAAATTTAATTTAAAAAGTAATATAACAATCTTGGTTTATTATTATCCTTAAACTTACTTAATATGAAATGACAAAGAAAAACAATTAAACAAGAGCAAGAGAGCTATTCCATCAATTTTCGTTGTAAGCTAAATTTTAAAACTTTTTTTTTTTTATATGTAATGTTAATAATTTTCCGAATATATATCTACGCGCACAGCATCAGCATTAAAAAAAATGTCAAGCGTGGCTAACGGGGCCGCCCTTTCGTTGGGGCCCCTGAATAAATTCCTGGCTTCGACCTTGCGGTTTGATGAGCAATGTCCTTCAATATTTTCTTGATGCCTCAACAAAAAAAATGAAATTTTAATAATATTGCTTTAGACTTTAGGAGAATAAGCCATTTGAGTACGCAATCTCGTTGCGCTTGTAGTAATCGCAAATTTTCATACTTACAAACTGGAATTTATTTGTCTTAGGTCCTTTTATGTTGTTCAAATGTTTTTCAATTTATTTATTATTATTGTCGTTTTCTAGGAATTCAATGGATACGGCAATTTTCACTTTTTCAAGATGAACGCCTGAAAAACCTGATAAGATTGCTAGTTAAAAACGAGGAATTTGCCGCCCCAACAATGATTCGTCAGAGCAATCGAATGTCAAATTTTAAGAATCAATTGAGTTATTAGCAGATCAGTGTCAACTCATCATACTACTGACTAGGTTTTTCAGTTGAGTAGCATCAGTAGCAGAAGAACGTATATTTGAACCAAATGGGGAGTTTGAATTTTTGCATCAGAAACTTTCACATATTTTAGGGTAATTCTTTTATTAAAAAAATAATTTCCTTATTTTGATGAAAAGCTACACTTTCTAATAACATTGTTATTCTTAGAAGGTAATTAACGACGACGAATTTACCATCGCTAACATAGTTCTTTTGACCTCCCCTCGCTACGCCACTGTGAAAGTAGTATACTTCTGGGCATGTCAAAGCAAAACTTTGGGACAATGTCAAGGGGACAATAATCGAGTTTCAAAAACGATATATATTTTTTGAAAATCCAAAATATGGATAGAAAAATTTAAAATCATAACGAAAATCACGATAGTTGTCAAATATAGACACTTAAATTTGCGTTTACATTCAAATTCAACTGAAACTTTTTAAATATTTATTTAAAAAGGGCATATTTAAATATTAAAAATAATTTTAAAATAGTATATTTACTACTTAATTTGTATTCCTTTCTTTTTGTCTCTATATGATTTGATCTTATACTAACATATACTTTCTATACAAAAGGTTACTGCGTCCTGTGTTTTTTTATTATAGCTTTGAGTGTTGAATCTATTGATAGAAAGTTTTTTTTTTTCTAAGCTTGTTCAGGCGAACCATTCAACACCCGAATACCAGATAGGAAGTAGGAGGATTTGTAGGCATTTGTTGAGAATGGAGCAATAAAAGTGTTGTGTTGTTTGAAAGAAGCACCTACGCCAATTTTGAGTGTTGCATTACACTATTATTGCTTTGTATTTCCAATTTAGAATTTAATGCCATATGTCATGTATTATTACAATTAGCTCTTTGTTCGTCTATCCCCTAGTGTTTCTACGTTTAGTAAATTCACTCATGGAGACTAAAATGCTAGTTGTAGTTGACTCAAACATGAAACAAACACTCACAATACAGATAACTTTGAAATACAATGCTGCTTGGAAATATTTGAGAAAATAAAAACACATTTTTTAAAAATGAAAAGATACTACTGCACCTTTATTTCTTTTTTATTAATACTTTTAAAAAAAAGTCATTTAACGAAATTTATTGCATTTCAATTATGTTTCAAATCTACATTTTTCACAACCTTATGTCATGTACCATCTTACAATTTTTATAACTGAATATTACATAAGTAAAAGAAAAACACAGTTTTTCTCCACAACAAAAAATAAAAATCATGCAAAGAATCTTGACATGTAACATAATTTATGTAAAAAATTACTTATACACTCTACAGTCTTGTTATTGAAGAATTTAAAAAAAATGAATTAATAGCAAATTAATTTTACAAAAACTAAAAATAATGATAGAGACTTATAAGAGAGTCCTGTATAATTAGAAGATCTTCATTTCTACAGAGAAAGAAATGTCATGGCAATTAATTTTGTTTGACTCATTTTGCATCAGTTAGTTCTTAATTTTGATCAAAATAATACAATTAAATCAACATCACAGATGTACCTGATTATCTACCTGGTATTGAAAACTTTATTAGTTGCAACAAATAAACAAAACAAAAAAATACAACAACACAAGTAAGGAAAGCTTGATAGTTGATGCACCACAGAGCCCAATCTGATTATGCACATTGATAAAAAAGAAAAGAAAAGAGAATGACATCTCTTTAAAATATTAGTTTAGTCTGTGCAATGTCCTGTCTTTCTGGAAGAACTCAGTGCAGGTTCTAATCATTGTCACCCCCCCCCCCCCCCCATGGCATATCTTACTATAAAATCAATTACTATAAAAATTTGGAAGGAATGAGATTTAAATTAAAACATTATTAACAAAAACAAAAAGTAACTTATTAATGGGCTATTTTAAAAGAAAACTTTCTTGTAGGGGGAAAATAAATAAAAGTTTATACATACAAGCTTTACTCTGATAAAGTATCATTGACTTACACAATAGCTAAGTTTCACTTAAAAGTTTATTAGTATCTCAATTTTTAATCAGACAAAAACCAAAGAAATGTGAACATTCACTGCTAATTTCTACCCCTGTAGGAGATGTCTGAATATCAGCTGCCACCCAAACTCTGTCTCCGGCTGAGAGCTGGAGTAAGATTGACGTGTTGATTGTTTTTAATTCTTTTACATCAGGTGCTGCACACATTGTAACTGGCTTCCTATTCAGTAAAATGACAGCAGTCAAGACACCAGTTGATATCAAATTGAGAGACAGGCCAAAAAAGTAAACACCACCCATTATAGCTTCAAAATAATTTTCTCTTTCATCAAAGCAGCCCCAGTTGTTGTAGCTTATTTTACCAAATTTAATAATTTCACCTGGCATAACGACAATATTTGGATGTATTTCAGCGGTAAAGATTTCCCTTTCAGCAGCAGCTGGGGAAAGAAAATTTAAAATAACATAACAAATGTTTAAAAATAGTTCGTAACATCTAGCAATTAATATCTAAAGGTTAGATTTTTAAATTATATTTATAAAAAATATAAATATCTCTAATTAACAAGATTTAAAGAAAAGTTCAAATTGAATTAAAAAGGTTCTTGCCAGGTTAAAATTTATAATTTACATATTATAAATAATTTTTAGTTTAAGAAACAATACAAAAACTTTTCAAAGTTTGCTACTAAACCTTCACAACTTTTTTTCTCTCTCCCATTTATTGTACAATTTTTAAACAAATGAATTACCTTGTGGCTGGTTTTCTCTGGCAAGTAAAAGTTGAAAATGTTCTATTTCTCCTTCAAGCCTTTTTATTTTGTCAGAAAGTTCTGCTCTGTTTGACACATTATGATTCATTCTGTTTAAAGTGTCTCTTAATTTGAGTAATGTCTCTATGTTGGATTTCATATCTTTGTATTGAATCTCCCCAGAAACCTGATGAGAGTTTAATTTATTGACATTATCTTGAACACCAGCCAAATCAATTTTAAGTTTAGTTACATCCGTGATGAGAACACTGACACTGTCATTAACTTTGATCTGCAGATTATCAATAAGTAATTGTTTTGCTTCAGATTTATGTAGCTTTGATGCAAATGTGTTTAACCTATCTTCTTCCTTTGAATTCATCAACTCTAGCTTGGTTTCAACTTCTTTTAATCTTTTCCCTATGTGAGTCTCATGAGCTTCCTGCATGCACAACATCTGTTGCTGCAAGGATTCCAGCTGAAGTTTTAAAACATTGACAGCCGATCCACCAACACTTTGGTTGTTTTCTTGGGAACTGGCCCCGAGTTGACCTGTGTTTCTTTGAGCGTCATCAGTGGTATGGGTAACAACTGGTGAGTCAACTGCATTTAATGACAATTTTAAGATGTGGTTATCCAAGTATCTGAGTAGGACTTTTTAAAAAATGTATAGCAATAATATTTTATTTGATTGCAAATTTTGGGTTGATGTAATTAAATTTCAATATTTAGATTGGTGTTGTCTTGATTGTAACAGTGAAGGGCATTTGATTAAAAAATAAAATTATAACTAATTTGAATTGCTCACAATCAATTTGGGTTAAAGACATTATTGCTCCCTGGCAGACAGACAACTGTTCATGCATGTGATCTAATTTTGTTGCCAGCTTTAAAGATTCAGCCGCAGAGTTTTTCTGCCCATGATGTAATATCTTAGCTTCAGCCTGTAACACACAAACATTTTTTCTTTAGAATGTTGATCCTTTTATATGTTTTTATCAAACAAATTTAAACTGAATTGTATTTAAGGCTTTGAAAATAACTTTGAGCATATTTTCTCTATAAATTAATTGCAATTTGAAAACATTAATTATTAACATTATTTATGTACATCTGCTTTGTTTCCCTTACATTCCTATGTTACTCAGTAATTTGAAACCTTACCTCCCCTGTCACAAATCTGCCTCCATAGTCTTAAGTCTGCATACTAATTTAAAATTTATCAACTAATATTTTTTTTAAAACACAATTATTTTTAAATGTATAAAATTTAATTTTTCAGATTACATAAAAAGAAAGTTTAATCACCGCCATTTTAAGGTTTTATTTGTATATGTGATTTCTCTACAAGAACTTTCCTCTCCTCTTCCATGTGTCACAAAATAAATCAATTTAAAAAAAAACCAGCAGAATGTAACCATTAATCTGAAATAAATTACTTTTGATATAGTTATTAACTAAGACTTACTTTTGCCATGCATTCATCTACATTTTCCATCAGCTTAACGAGTTCCGAATATTTTTTGACAATATCTTGAAGTTTTCCATTTAAAATTAAATTGACAGTTGTCAGTTGGCCTTTGCGGACCTGAGCCACATTTAACACATCCATTTTAATATTTATGTTTGACTCCAAGTTGTTTAAAGACATCCTTAAATTACAGTCACACTGGGTATTAGTATTATCTAATGAGAAATAAAGACATACTTTATATTTTTTGAAAATTTTCTGAGGAAAAAAACACTTTGTGATAAAGAAATACTTTGACGTTAAATATATGGAACAATTATAGCATGGCACTTTATAGAGTATATCAGTATAAGACTTTGCAAGCTTTATAATTTCTAAAATTTCATATTTTCTTAAAAGTAGTTGAAAACTTGTTGAAGACTGTGCTAGTGACAACTACTAGTGATAGTGGATTCCTTGAATTATACAAAACCAGGATCATCAATGCCTGTGTTTACTGGTATTTAGTTCAGGCTATACATTTGTTACATTGTATATCATTATTCATAATAAATAGGACATATTTAAGTCCCAATAGCCAAAAGGCATGTGTCCTATCATGTATTAATAGTATTATGATGTATAACTTTTAACTTTAACTGTAAAAAAATGTATGTTTTGTAGGAACAAAGTTTACAATTTATATTTAAATATTCATAATATAGTTTTCTATAAATAAAAAAATGGGTACCTTTTTCGAAGTGTCTGCTGCTACGACAAAGTAAAGTGGTGCAGTCTCACCCCTCATTTTGTTAACGACAAATAAGTAACGGCAGACAACTAAACGAGCTCACCCCTCATTTTGTTAACGACAAATAAGTAACGGCAGACAACTAAACGAGACGTTGCTAGTGGCTAGTGCTACGACATGTAGTAACACTAGCAACATCCCTTTCAGTTGTCTGCTGTTACGACTGGTCGTAAATATATGTTGTGTTTTAATTAAAATGGTAATACTAATACTTTAATACTAAACACTAGTTCTAATAATCAAAGTTCATGATTACTTTTTAATCTGATTAGTGAATTTTCTAAAGACAAAAAAAAAAGACGAAGTGATAGTTGCAAGTGCTTGATGGTAAAGCTGTGGGTCAGTGGGATCGAATCCCTTTCCCGTCCAGTTGTTAAAAAAAAAATCAATTGTAATTTTTTTCTTTTTATTCTGAAAAGCCGATACGTTGATTAAATTTTAGGGGTCTACCTATATGCAATTTGGTCGGTATTACCGATATTTATTTGCCGAAACGAAGTTTCTGATACTGATATGTTTAGACGTTCCAGATCATGACCTACATAATGTAGGCTATTGACATTAAGACATATTAATATGACTCACGACAAAACGAACTGTTCCTTTTTAAAAATGTAAAAAATAAATTAGTAATTCCTTTTAAACCTTTGGCTTTGACTTACAATTGTTAATTTTAACCAATAGTTAAAAATAAATTTTGCACACGGCTACCTTTTATGAATGAAACAACAACGAGAACGAAGCAATAGTAGGCCTAATAGGTAGTGATAGAGTGAAAATGAGGTTGAAGGATGAATGGAATGGTTTTCAATGACGATTCTGCACACGGTACATTTTATTATTCCACACGAAACGAATTGTTTTAGATTCCTGCGATTGTGTGTGAATCTTTGCTATCTAGAGTCTAGAGCAGCGGTTCACAAACTTTTTTGACCCACGCCCACGGACACCATGGAAACAATTTGATGATCTGGATTTTGCGGATGATCTGGCCCTAATATTAATATCACACATAGCAACAGATGCAGGATAAAACTAACTATATAACACAGTTCTCTGCTTGCGTTGGCCTGAACATCCACAAAGGAAAAAGCAAAGTCCTTAAATAAATACATCAAGCAACACCCCAATAACACTGGAAGGAACAAATCTGGAGGAGGTGAATAGCTTTACATACCTTGGTAGCTTCATAGACATACAAGGAGGGACAGACACCGACATTAGAGTGAGAATTGGCAAAGCAAGAACAGCATTTAAACAGCCAAAAAAGTTTGGAGCTGCAACAACTTGACCCTCCAGACCATGATCAGGATATTCAATACCACAATAAAGCCTGTCATGCTATATGGAGCAGAACAGAAAAATGGCGTATTATGGCAGTCGTTTCGAAAAAACTTCAAACATTTATAAACACATGTCTCCAAACAATTCTCCGAATCCGCTGGCCCATCGTCATCACCGGGGACCTTGGCAACGCAAACAACAAGAGCCAGTGGAAGAGCTAATACGCCAGTGCAGAGGGAGTTGGACAGGCCACACCCTCAGAAAGCCTACATCCAACATTGTGAGACAAGACCTCACGTGGAATCCCCAGGTCAAGAGGAAAAGAGGTCGACCCAAAATGACCTGGAGAAGGGAACTGGAGGTAGACTCCAAAAAGAATGGGCACATCTGGAGACAGTTAGAGAGATTTGCGCAGGACCGGGATGCCTAGAGAGCCTTTGTTCATGGCTTATGCCCCAGATGGGAAGACAGGCAATGATGATGAAGATTATGAAAGCAGTCAAAAACTTCAGAAAAATAACCCATAACACAGGACCTAAAATTGGGCTGTACAATAGTCCATAATGCAGGATATAAAATTGGGATCTGACTTTGTAACCATAATTTGTGGTATCCTAGTTCAAACATTGGTTTAAGTTACTTCTTTCAATAAGCTGTTCCTGTGTTAGTATGGATTTATCTGTGTTTGGGATCTGAGTTTGTCCACGCGCAAAATGATTCAACTGCCATTCGGGAATATCCATGTGAAGAATGTCTTCAAATCTTTGGTTCAGGTCTGTTGTCTGCATGAAGAGCCGTTAAGTGTTGACATGACAGTAAACCAGCAAATCTTTATCTCTATTTTGAAGTTTCGAAAAAAATTGGAAACTGAGAACATTCTCCTGTTCCTAAGTGTTGTTTGCACAGAAAAAGGTTTGCAACAAAGTCAGATAAAGCGCTTTTAGTTTCAAATTAGTTTCGTTAAAGTTGGGTAAATAAATCATTCATAAAGGGTAGGTCATTTTTTAAAGTTAATTGTGTTGCAAATCATTGTCTTTGGTTTTCCAGGAATTCGGACACTGAATCAAAGAGAGTATAGAATCGATTTAAATATGCACTTTTTGATAACCAACGTAATTCTGTCCGAATAAGTAAACGGTTATAGTGTTCTCCATTTTCCAAACAATTTTGAGCTAATAATCTCTCATTGAATGCATTCCTTTTGATTTTATTAACTGCTCCAATGACATAATCTAGTGATCCATGCAAACTTTGACTAAGGTTTTTTGCGAATAAATTATTTTGATGAATGACACAATGTACTGAAATACATCGGTACAGCTTGTTTTAAGTATGCCAGAAAATAAAGGTTATTATTTTAACTTGAATTTAAAAAAAAAAATAATTAAATTGAGCTAATAGCGATTCACCTTTTGTCTCTGTTTCCAAACATTTAGCCATACTTCAAATATTCAACAACGCTGTATTGTCGACATTGTTTATTTGCCTATTTGCTAAACTAGCTATAGCTTAGGCCCATCGCCTTCATGGTGCTCCCGGAATTTTGTTTTCATATTTGGCACTGACATAGAATATATGGACTGCAAAGGAACCCCCATATTTCAAATTAAATAACATCGGGACCCATCAAGTCTAAATACAGCCTTGAGCTCACTCTTTCTCTTATCTGTTGTAACAAACCACTGTTAATAATTATGAAAATTTTCAATGGAATGCTACAGTAAAGCCCATTTGAAAAAAAAAATTGATGTCAGAATACAATTTCAATTAGCATAAATATAACTTCCAACATCGAAGAATACTTAACATTGGAACCCTTTTAAAATTCAAATTAGACTTATATTTTTCTGACTTATCTATAAGAATTCTGCAATTTGTTTTTACGCATTCTAGTTTGAACTTTCAGCAAAACAAGCATTTTGATTGATTAAAGATCTGGAAATTTTAGTAGTTATATTTCCTTTCCTAGGTAAAACAATATTGTATTCCATGACTGATAACACTTATTAAGATGGTATTTAATTATTACAAAAGGCATTCACATCCTTTTTTTCATTTATAATTTTTTATTTTAATTTCCATAAAAAATTGGTCTGTTTTATTATTTAAATTAAACCTTGTGCGTACCCACTGACTTTGTTCTGGGACCCAAAATCAATTTTAATATTCCACGGACCCCCTGAATGATACCATGGACCCCTGGGCCAGGGCGTCCGTAAGGGCAAGGGCCACTTAGGGAACCACTGGTCTAGAGTCTAGAGCATTTTCATTTACGGTATACTAAATTTTGATACTTGGCATCGGCATCACATACACACGTATATCATATATTATCAAAATCGGCCGATGTAATCGGTAGACCAATATTAAATCTATATTTAAATAATCTATTTAAATAAATTTGTATTCTAGAATTAATACACACATAATAAGCGCAGATCTATTAATTTCGTATATTATAAGCGTATAAAATATAAAGAACTGCTAAGAGTGACTAAGACTAAGACTAGTGACTAGTTGTAGCAAAAGTTGCGTATGTCGTAACACTAGCAACACTTCGTCGAATCGTCTGCTGTTACGACATGTCGTAGCCGCAGTTTCCTGATCCGACCACCAAAAAATTATTTATTTATTTTTTGTTTTTTTACTGTTGTAAATAAATATAAATATTATTAATTTACATGTCATAATAATAGAGGTTAAATAAATTATACTTAACAATATTGAATATCTTGATTGTTTATTGGGCAGAGTCCATAGTTTAGTAGTAGTAGGTCACGTCAAATTGATTTAACCCTTTAAGGGTAATAAGTTTTTCTCAAAATGCTAAGACTAGGGGGAATTCCCCATATTAATCTTCTGTATAGAAGGAGCGTCTGTAATAGATAATATATTTTTTATTATACATTAAGAAAAATGTAAATAAATCACACGTACCGTATATCTATAGTAATTCCAAATGCAAGAGTGATTTAACAAAAATAAATAAATTCAATACCACTTAGAATTAGAACTATAAATAAAAATAATAAAAAAGCTAATCAGTTGAATTTTTGTTTAAACTTAATATAAATAACGAGCATGTTGTTTTCTTTTAATGATTTATTTATTTTAACTACCGATTTTTCATTGTTATTTTAATTTTTATTTTAGGGAAGATCTGTGCGAATAACAATAGAGTTGCTGGTGTTGTAAAAATAAATCACCACCCCCCCTTACAAAGTCTGTCTCTGCCCGCCCTCAGCGCCGGCGGATTTATTTTAAAATAAATTCTCCAGGGGAGAAACTATTTTCCTCTTAATTAAATTGGTGAAAATAAATTTCCCAGTACCTCTAAAATAAAGTCTCATCCAAATAAATCCGCACCCATCACACTTTCAATATAATTCAAAGAAGATCTCAAAAAATTGAAAGATAAGATAATAATAATTATTGTAACAGTCACACATGTTAACTCAAATACTATTTACTTGATCATCTTTGATTTAATTCTCAGTTGACTTGAAATTATTTAAAAAAAAATAAATATGCTCATTTAGCATCCACTTAGTGGGGGTAAGCACGCTGCTGGCTAAGCTTATCATTGTTGAATTTCCAATAAACATAAACAAATTCATATTGCACCAATGCTATATATATTATTCTGAGGCATAAACGTTAATTCAACCCTAATTTATAAATTAATATAATTAAGCGCCGGTTTTATTTTCACCACGGAAACTTCATTTTAAAATAAATAATCCCCGGATACTATATTATCTTAGAGACCAACAAGCAGGTTTTTAGAAAGGATAGATCATGCATTGACCAGATTGCCACACTGAGAATGATACTGGAACAATCCCCAGAGTGGAACTCAACAATATATATCAACTTTATTGACTATGAGAAGGCGTTCGATAGTGTTGACATGCCAACCTGTGGAAGTTGCTAAGACACTAAGGTATACCACAAAAGCTGTCTGACAAGTGACATAATTAAGACTTCTTATGAAGGACTTATTACATGTCGAAACGTCGATGGCCAAAAAAAAAAACAACAACAGTGGCTTTTGGGTTACAGACTGGAGACAGACAGGGTGTTTGCTTTCGCCCTTCTTATTGTTAACCATTGACTGGATAATGAAAATGTCTACAGAGCAGAAGAGAAATGGTATACAGTGGACACTATGGAAACAACTTGATGACCTAGATTTTGCGGATGATCTAGCCCCAATATCACACACAGCAACAGAGCAGAATAAAACTAACTATGTAGCACAGTTCTCTGCTTGCATTGGCCTGAACATCCATAAACGAAAAAGCAAAGTTCTTAAAATAAATATATCAAGCAAACCCTAATAACAATGGAAGGAACGAATCTGGAGATGATGGATAGTTTTACATACCTCGGTAGCATCATAGATATACAAAGAGGGGCACAGCAAGAACAGCATTTAAACAGCTAAAAAAGTTTGGAGCTGCAACAACTTGACCCTCCAGACCAAGGTCAGGATATTCAACACCACAGTAAAGCCTGTCTTGCTATATGGAGCAGAAACATGGCGGATTACAGCAGCCGTTTCGATTAGGTGCATATAAAGACATACATTAGAACTTTGGCTCCTTGCAAACCTAACTGAACTCAGCAATGACGCCATCCGATGGACAGCATCAAAATTAATGAAAGAATATTCAAAATTTTCCGAATGCTACTTACTTACCTTCAGAATTAGTTCAATTTTCAGAACTCTTAAAAAAGTTTTTTCAGCCCTAGGCTAGAGGTAACGAAAAGGAAGTAGCGCAATGTCCAACTCAAAACACGTGCATAGAGCTAAAATTTTTGCTTCTTTTGAATGAGCTAAATTTTACACAGTCCTTTACAAATGTAACAACACACTTAGCATCAGTCTCTCTATGATGACATGAAACTGCAGCAGAGAGCGATCATTTATAACGTTGTAAAGAATATAAAAATGAATTAGAAATTGCATGGGACAGCCAAGAATGATATGCTCTCTCTAATGAGCATTGAAAAGGAACTTGTAAGCTTACATAGCTTTACTGATTTGATTGATAACTTCGCCATGAGAAAAATTAGCAAACGAAAGTTGTAGGTTGAAATAACAATAATAAATATTTATATATTTGTATAACTTTTTGATTTCAAAGAGAGAAAACAATTCGTTACCCCATAAAAAACCAAAGTTAAAAAAATATATATATTTAAAAATACGGACTAACGCGCAATATTATTCTTTATGGGGTCGCGTTCGTAACCACGAAACAGCGTAAGTCGGGATGGGACCGTCGTAACCGGAGGACTACCTGTATATAAATATGCGTATCTATGCTTGTACACTTTTAATTACTTAAAAATAAAACAAAATATTAACTCAAAGACATTTAATTAATAATTTTCTTCTAAAAAGGCAACGACAACGAAAACCCATCTTTTGATTTTTTCGGGGGAGAAAAATCATACTCCCCCACCCCACAGTGGTGAGGGATATAGTGAATTGGGATTCATCCATGTTGTCGGTGTGTCAAAGTCCAATTGGCTTTATATCTTTTAAAATGTTCATTCTTTTTTAAGATCTCTCTGCTGCGTCTGTTTCTTTTCTTTTTTCCCCCTAATTTGTTTGAATGTTGTTTGTGTGTTGGGACTATTTTATTATTGCAAGTTAACTATCTTTTTTAATTAAAAGCAATAAGTCTTCTTTTTTTTTTTCTCCTGACATAAAATCTAACACAGTAAAATTTTAGACTTTGGTGTCACCCCCTGATGGTATCACCTGTGGCGGCCCACCCCCCCCCTCCACGACGCCACTGGTCCATCCATTTATAAACAGAGTAAGCCCCCCCGGATGGACTACCTCTATTGTATTTAGAAGGAGTTGCGTTATCATAAAAATAGATTCAGTAGGCTTGACGTGTCAGAGGAATCATTGTTTGTTGGGTTAAAGGCCATTATTATATTTTTACACATCATTATTTAAATCTGTGAAATAAATAAAAGATAATATATCAAATGACTTAGACTTTTTAAGTTCCGATTTTTGCATTAGATAAGACTTTCCTTATAATTTGACTTAGGGGCCGTCCATAAATGACGTCACGCACCTAAAGGGGGGGAGGGGGGTCACACTTTTGTGACGATGCGTGACAAGGGGGAGGGAGGGGGTTGAAGAAATGTGACGTCACATCGAAAGGGTAACTTTAAATAAAACTTTCACTGAAATATTTGGTCACTTAAAATTTATTTAATGACTATTTTTTTAAAAAATTCAATGCTTCTCAAAGTGCCGGTCGATAGGCTATCAGATGCCGGTTGGCGTAAGTTAACAAGACACGAAAATTAAATATAATTGTAATTCTTAAGTTTGAGAATTCACAAGAGAACATACGAAATTGTAACCCTGCGTCGTTTGATGTTGACATCAAAACTTTTGTGATGTAACCGGAGTTTTTCGTTTGGTTTTTGGTCAAACGCCTCTGGCCATTCTAAATATAATAATAAATAATAATATATATAAACAAAGAAGTTACAAGTAATGATTTATAGTCAATGCTTAATTTGTATGCATTAAAATAAAATATAATCTAAGGATGTTGAAACTTTTTTTTTTTTGAAGGCCCTTTAAAAAAGTTAAACGGTTTGAAAAGAAAACCGGACCGTTTCAATAGGATACCTAAAAATTAAAAAAAAATTATAAAAGTTTATATTAACATTACTGTTAACCCAAAAGTAGCAGATTCTAGCAAATTTTCTATGCCCACAATGATTGAGCATTACCCCCAAGAGTTCCCTTTTTACCCCAAATGAGATAATTTATTGGTGACATTATATTTACAACTGTTGTGTGACGTACGTGAAATCCTGAAGAAGAAAGAATTGAAAAAAAACAACAACAACAACAAACAAACAAACAAGCTTGTGAGCTTCGGAGTTAAAAGTTATGATAATGTTGGATATTTTAATAATGTCATAGTATTTCAGTCCTAAACTTTCAAGAATTACTGTATTTTGCGACGCAAAAGATGACACCCTACTTTCCTGTTCAAATGTGGGGGTTGTACAGTGTTAGCCATTTTCCTCTTCCAACGTATACCTAATAATTTTTAGAAAACATGAGATGTGATATCAATGTGATAATTTTAGATCAAATGCCTTTGATGTGCATATACTTAGCAGGGAAACTGTCATTAGAAGATCGAAATCAATTTGAGGAATTGTCTTGTATCTATATATTCTAGGTCTATAAGCAATGCAATGATCCTTGTAATATCAATAGTCACATTCGCGAGCTTAATGGCGAAGGTTAATCACATCAATGGGTATTGACATTACCGTTGCATTGTTAGTTAGCTGTCTTGCTATGCCATGGCAACTAAACATTTCTTTTTAAAATGTAAAATTCAATGGAAAAGACGTAAACAAGGTATGGGTTAGCCTGACTGGACGTAACAAAACAGCGAACGTTTCGGCAAAGAGCCTTTATCAACGAATATACAAGACACAAACAAAACGAAAATAAAAATAAAAAATGAAAAATGAAGGAACTTAGCTGCGGTGGAATCCGAAGTATCCAAAGAAAATGTAATATATAAAACAAGCCGAATTCATGCTTAATCTTATAGGGCTTTAATCTATGTAGGGGCTCATTATGCTATCAAATAAGTACAGAGAAAATCATGTCAAAACGGGAAAAGAATGCAATGGTACCTGGTGAAATGGAAACATTCTTGCCGGTCGTCTGATACGAAAAAGTTTGATTTATTTAATATCTTTTACATAGCTTCACTCATGTTACGATAATACAATGTAGACATACTCAAAATAAATACTTAAATGTCAAAAAAGTGATTTGAAACATTCTTATTTTCAAATAGAAAATATTTGTTGTTCTTTTTAAATTTTTTTAAAAAATTATATTTTTTTAGGGGGGGGGGTCAAAGTTTTGTGACGTACTTTTTGAGGGGGGGGGTCGACGATTTTGTGACGACGCGTGACGTAGGGGGGGGAGGGGGTAAAAAATCGGCCAAAATCGCGTGACGTCATTTATGGACGGCCCCTTAGCTTGATAGCTTTTAAAATCTGACTGTATACTCCACAGGAGTCTCTTCATAGCCTCCATCTTGGCAATCATAGTTAACATCTTGCCCCTCATGGTTAACATTGCTATGTCTGACATCTCCCATGTCATGGTTAACATTGCTATGGCTGACATCTCCCATTTCATGGTTAACATTGCTATGGGTGACATCTCCCATGTCATGGCTATCATTGCCTTGGCGTTTAGATGGCAAATTCTCCGATATTTCAAACCCTAAATTAGTAAAGCCACAGTCGAGACACGTTTCTCTCTCCCCATCTTTGTTTTGGTCCAAATTCTTCCGTCTAATTCGATCGATCTGTTCCTGATCTCCAAGGCTGTTCAAAGTCGATGCCGAAGAACTAGCGAGAGAAATTTCATTCTCTTTGGTCTTTTTCTTACGGCGTTCTGGACGGACTCTGGAAGAGAAATATTAATATTAGAGTTTAAATACATTTGAAAGAAATCAGTTTAATCAGAAAAGCACAACTGCATTTGTATTATTTTATGTTTATGTTAATTAAGTTACCTATTCAAGTTATAAAAAATAATAGTGTTTTCGTCCATTTTCTTAATAAATTATTTTTTTGTAACTTTAAGTAAGCATCTTTTTTGTTTACACTTTTATCAGCCATTTTATATAAACTTAAATACTCTGTTTCTGCTTTTTTAAGTACACATTCACATTATGTACAGTCTTTCTTTCGTTCTCTCTCTCTCTCTCTCTCTCTCCCCCCCCCTCTCTCTCTCTCTCTCTTTCTCTTTCTTTCTCTCTCTCTTTCTCTTTCTTTCTCTCTCTCTTTCTCTCTCTTTGAAAAACCACCTACCTGTACCAATAACATTCCAGCACCAGTGTTATGAGAGATAAGCCAGAGCCAATGACTATGACCAGAAACACGCCACCAATGTTCCTGATGCTGATGCCGTCACTCTCGTCGTCCACTACGGGGCAGTTCTTGGAGTCCATGTTCCACCATTTGGTTTTCAGTTCCTCCAAAGTCCGGTTGTTGATCAGTTTCAAAATGCTAAATTATATGAAATAAATTTGTTCACAGATATTAAATGTCAAACATTGATGAGTGATGAAGAGAGACCCTTCTATTGTTGAGTTGTTGTAGTCAGTAGAACTATTGTTGAGTTGTTGTAGTCAGTAGAACTATTGTTGAGTTGTTGTACTCAGTAGAACTATTGTTGAGTTGTTGTACTCAGTAGAACTATTGTTGAGTTGTTGTACTCAGAACTAAGATGAGATGGATGTCAAGAATGTTATTCATTCTTCATGCTATACATTAGGATGGTCAAGATTCGACCTATGTTACGGGCAAAAGTATAACATGTAATAAATCGTGGTTTCCATTTCAAGATTCAACTCTCGACCAATCAAAACGACTGAAAAAATTATAGGGATTAATGAGCAAAATATTTTTAATCGAAGTACCCGTATCCAAAAGTCAGCCATCTTTTCTAAAACAATTTTTAAAAACTTATTTTATCAACTGCTGAGAAAAAATTAAGGTAAATAACAAAAAAAAGTACACATTAATTTTTTATAAATATGTAGGTACTGTCGATTATATTTATTATGTAATTCATTAGTAGTTGCTGCATTTTAATTTCGGATGCATGACCTCGATTGACATTATTCCCCCCCCCTTCTATTCGGTCATCAAGTGATGCTGACACTGTAGTCCTTTGATCGCCTCTACCCCCAAAGTTAATGATAATATATTTTATTTTTATTACTTTGGAGACACTTTTACTTTTATATCAGGTGCGATAATACAATCCTATGTTTGTTGTGCAATGCTTGTCATTTAGCGAACTGTTGCTGTAAATGTTCGTGAACCTTAACATTGATACGGTTTAGTAACATCTCGTCTTTTTAAATTAGTACATAATTAATTTGTAAAAAGTCTGTATTTCATTTACTGTTTTTTGAACTGCATGTAGTTTAAAGGAGACATACAAAGCTAAAGAAAATATTCAACGCACATAAATGCATGCTATTATAAGCAAATGTAAGGGTATACATAGTTTGTTGTACACACATGTGATTATTCTTGGCCTAACAAATCTAAGCAAACATAAAAATAACGTTATGCTCATGAAAACACTGTACAGTTATGTTTTATGTCATTATACTAAAGTGCAATAGTTTGTTTTTTAAATATATTTTTATATATTTAAAAAAATTATTATTAATGTTTGTTGAAAATAAAACTGTGGTTTCGTTTCAAGGGATATGAAACAAAAGTAAACAATGTGAACGCAAAACTGAGTCAATAAAGACTCTTATGGGTCCTGTCTGGGGAATTCTCCGGCAAAGTTTTCCCTTTCCACAAAGAGGAGCTAGGCGACGGGGTCTGAGAGTTGGTCGTCTGGGCGGGGTTAGGTCCATTCAGAGGTCTGCCTCTCATGTGTTACTAGCCAAGAGGATGCTTGTGTTATTTTCCCTTCTTCGACCCGCCATGACTGCGGCCCCACCTCGGTACAGCGTACGGGCCTATGTCTAAGGACTGTCGCAAGTTTAAAGGTAAACAATAAAATTATGCCATTCTACTTACGTGTTGGATAGTTCATTCCGCAATGGAGATCCCTCAGGAACAGCTAAAGCATACGGCTTCCTGGAGAATTCCTCCCCCACCTCCTGTAGGTCACAGTTGGTCAACATGTGATATTTGTTACTTGTGGAGTCAGCTGTAGGATTTCGTTAAGTTCAGATTTGTATTTGAATTTATTAAAATTGTATGTACATTAGCGCAGGAATAGGCAAGGATAAGTATATTTTATTTTTTAGTTCTGATTTGTCAATATCCTTTTTAAAGACATTTGCATGGATTGCACAGAATTTTCCGAAGTTGTTAATTTCTCATGACTATGTTTTCCCGTTATCAATAAGACAATGTCAGAAAAGAGGGAATAAACACATTTTTTAAAAAGAAACAACTAAGTTCTTATTATCATTTTTCTATTTCTTTCGGGACTGTATCGCCTGGAGTTGAGTTTCACTATGAGTTGCAATGAATGTGTAAGACCTGCTGTTGGATAGTGTCCAGATGATCAGTTGTCTAATTTCCTGGTCTCTAAAATTCCCCGTCTCTATGACGGGGAGTTGGCACCTGAGTGTCAATCTATACCACATGATAATTTTTTGGCATCAGTGGCGGATTTAGCTATAGGGCGGGGCGGCGGCTTGCCCCTCCCCCCCGCGCCCCTGTTGGGTCTAAAATGGCGTCCCACTTAAGACACCCTCGATGAACACTTAAAAGGTGTCCCTAGAGCAGAAAAATAGATAGCTAAACACAAACTTCTAATCATCACTAAACTTCAATGCGACAATACTGGCTTGCTAGAAATCGTATTTCAAAACTGTAATTGTAATATCTTGTTTGATCAGTCAGGAGCGTCGCCAAGTGGAAAAGATTAAAGAAGTATTGAAATTAATGATAGACGTGATGTTGTTCTTAGCAAAACAAGGTTTGCCATTCAGAGGACACATAACAAAATATTGCTTTCATGGTGATAGTTCTAGAAATACTGAAAATGTTCGTGAAATTGTATCTTTATTAGCCAAATATGATTCCACTTTGAACAGTCATCTAAGGTTTGAAAAAATAAATAAATTTTATTTAAGTCATGATGTGCTAATTGGTTTAAATTCAATCCCTTGCATCTGAATTATGGGCGGCAATTGATAATAAAGTGAAGTCTTCACTTCTCATTTCTTTACTTTAATTATTTATTCAAACGTTGATTTACCTAAAGATGTCAGTTTCTTTACTTTCAGTTTTAAAATCAGGAAATGTTGTGAAAAGGTGCATAGGCTTTTATACTTTGGTACACAGCAATGCTGTCACAATAGCTGAGAAGATTTTAACGAAACTAGAAAAGCAAAACATTGGTACATCACAATCTGGGGAAGAAAGGCATACGATGGCGCATCTGTGATGTATAGAATTAACAGTGGCTTTTAAACTCATTTAAAGAAACTTTAACCCAATGCTATCTATGTGCATTGTTGTGCCCAAGTTTTGAATTTAGTCATTATCGCATGAATGTCTGTAAACAGTGACGTACAGTTGTTTTTGGCACAACTGAAAGGTTGTAAGCATTCTTTACTTCTAGTTTACCACGTCTACATACTCTTAAAAAACATCATAAATCTCAATATGAATCAACAGTAGATACTCTGAAATGACTGTCTGTACAAGATGGGCAAGTCGTAAGCACGCAGTTGATGCAATTGTTGGATCATTTTCTGATATTCTAGCCACTCTAGAAAATATAAATTAAAGGGGAATCAATAGAATATAAAGGAAGTTTCAGAGCAGAAGCTATTGGACTATCTGTTTTAATAACAAAATATTCGTTTGTTTTTTCTGATGCTATTTGTACAAAAGTTGTTGGATATAATCTTCGTGTTATCAAACTACTTGCAATTAAATGCAAGGCAATTGACGTTGCATTTGCAAAACAATTGATCGATGTTGGAAGAAATAAGTTTGTTGAAATGAGAAGCGATGTAGCTTTTGAAATTCTGAATGTAGATGTCAAATAATTTATTAACGAACATTTTTCCAAACTAGGTGTTAAAAACTTAATTTAAAGAAAAGCGAATTGCAAAAGAGAAAAGAAAGGCAGGCAAACTTAGCAGAGATGAAAGGGGGGATGATCCAACTACAAGCTTTAAATCTGAAACGAACGTACTTCAATGTCTTGGATACACTTGTAACACAAATAGATGATCGATTTAATGAATTTCAGGGCACAGTTATTTATTTCTATTGTATTGATCCATCACAACTGTCGGAAGAAAATAAAGATTCTTTTCGAACTTTCTGCAAAATTTACAAACACGACATTAACCTTGAAGTAGCTATCGTAGAATATCATACATTCAAAGATTTGTATTCATCGAAACGTCCATCACTATCTGGTGACCTACAACTAAATGAGGTTCTTGACTGAAAAAAAACCAAATGCCATCAGTTCTCCCTAGTTTGTCAATTATCTTTAAAATTTACTTGAATCTTCCAGATAGCAGTGATTGAAAATCATAAAAAAATATTTGCTCTCAACAATGACATATAAATGTCTGTCTGGATGAACCTGATCTAGCTGAGTACGTTGACTTTGAATCAACGATAAATCGTGTTGCTTCAATGAAATCACGTAGAAAGCAATTTATAAAGGGGCCGTCCATTAAGTACGTCACGCTATTTTTGACAATTTTAAATTCCCCTCCCCCTGTCACAAATCTTGGACCCCCCCCCTTAAAATACGTCACACTTTCAAACAATTTTTTTTTAAACTTAAAAAATAATTACAATTTAATATAAAACACTGTGACGTCACACATGGCTGGACCCCTCTCCCCCTGTCACACTTTCTTACACCCCCCCCCCCCGGAGCGTGGCGTACTTCATGGACGGTCCTTTAGGGATCAGGGCTCTGTATAAACTGGCATAAACTAAGTTTCTTTGTTAGATTAATACGTATACTAGTGAAATAAATTTACGTTATTATTTTGAAAAAAAAATGTTTATATTGCTGATTCCGTTTGACTTGTTCGATGACTTACTAAATTATCAGGCTAATAATTAGTATTCACGCTTGGATAATAGTCAAATTTGAAGGCGCCCCTTGAAATTCTCCTGGCTCCTCCACACAGACAAATCTAAATCCGCCACTGATTGACATACAATCTACACAAACAGGAAAAAAGTCGTCTCAGATGAACATATTCAATACCCATAAGTCTATGACTAACCCTATGATATGAGAGTGCTTACGTAAAATAATTTTTAAAAAACACAGTTTACATATAAACGCAAAGTTTCCTTCCAGAATCCTCTTGGCACCCGCTTCTTCATTTTCAGGGAAGCCAGATTTTTTCATGGTCTCCCAGAGTCTCGTGTACTTGTCACTGACAGGATAGTCCCAGACTGCCAGCTGGGCTCGCTCGACAGGGTCAAGGTCGTCGTTGAGACTCATGTTCTTCCAAATTCTAAAATTAAGTTATTTAATTATTGTATCGTGATTATTCGTGATTCACAGCTTTACTTCTTTTACAGAAAATGTCGATTGGCTACTTAATTACTCTATGATTATAGGAGAAGGTAATGATTTACAAAGTCGGTAAACATTAAGCTTTAAATATATATGACGATAATAAAAATTGTGAGGACGACACATTCAATAAGTATATTTTATATTTACAAACAATTTATTATTTTTTTGTATGCAATGCAAATAATTATAAAAAATAATCAATCAGAATATACAATTTGAGCTATTTATAGGATCTCTTAATTATTAACCACAAGGCATTAACTTTAAGTCGGTCAGATTATCTTTCAACCCTTCTAAAACTTTTCAATGAATGATTCACGTCTTACTCATAGAATCTCTGCTCAATGTCCGCCATTCGTTTAAAGTAGATCATAGCTGTGCTGCCATTCAGGGGAGCGTACTGTATTTTAAACTGTTTGGAGAGGTCGTCCAGTGACGATATTGGTGTCTCTAGCCTGGACACTGTGAGGAACGCGGCAAGGTTGGCGGTGTATGTGGCGATAATGATGAAACCAAATAGCCACCAGGTAGCCGCTATGAGGCGGCCGGACAGTGCCTTAGGGGTCTCACCTCCACCTGGAATGGACGAAACACACGGACCTATGATTAACTGTGATGAACTTTTTAAAGAAGATACACACACTCACTAAAAGTCAATAACTATATAGAAAATTAATGAAAACGAGGTCCCCTCATTAAAATTGTCTACTTTACACAAATCCATATGCAGTTACCTTTCAAAGACTGTACTATCCAAAGATATACGACTAATTTACCTTGTGGACTCAATGACATCATACAAAATGTGATTAATTTACCTTGTGGTGTCAGTGACATCATACAAAATCTGATTAATTTACCTTGTGGTGTTAGTGACATCACACAAAATCTGATTAATTTACCTTGTGGTGTCAGTGACATCATACAAAATCTGATTAATTTACCTTGTGGTGTCAGTGACATCATACAAAATCTGATTAATTTACCTTGTGGTGTTAGTGACATCATACAAAATCTGATTAATTTACCTTGTGGTGTCAGTGACATCATACAAAATCTGATTAATTTACCTTGTGGTGTCAGTGACATCATACAAAATCTGATTAATTTACCTTGTGGTGTCAATGACATCATACAAAATCTGATTAATTTACCTTGTGGTATTAGTGACATCACACAAAATCTGATTAATTTACCTTGTGGTGTCAGTGACATCATACAAAATCTGATTAATTTACCTTGTGGTGTCAGTGACATCATACAAAATCTGATTAATTTACCTTGCGGTGTCAGTGACATCATACAAAACCAAATTCCTTCCTTCAATGTAAAAACTCTCGGCTCCTCGCCATGCTCCCTCCACTGAGATCGTCGATTCTGATAACTGAAATAAAAACATGGAGACCACGGCCCCCAATAGAGAAAGACGTTTTGGAATGTAGTACACATGTATAACAAAAGTTTAAGTACAGTGTACTGTCGTGCATCGGTACAAGTCACTTTCTACAGGCATTGATAAACAGTTATTACACATTGTTGATGTTATTGATTTAAAGTATTGTTCCGAATGTAGTAACCCATGACAGGTTCTTTTGTCATAACTTTAAATAATACACTTAAACCACACGGCTGACCTGACCTGAAAGGACTCAGTCTATCAAAGACACAAATGAGGACACTGAAGAGCATGAAGGCGCCAATGATACATCCCCAGACAGCCTGGTCAAGGACGCTGAGAAACTTAAACAGCGAGTAGTCCACACTGGGCTTCTTCATCAGAATGGTCAGTCCGACCAGGTCGTAGAAGGGCACAGTGAAATCTATGGCTGTCTCTCTCTCAGCCATTACAGAGATAGGGCCCACAGCAATGTCGGCTCTCTGCCAAATTAGATTTGACTTGAATGTGACCACAGTACTAGCATAATAGGGGCTTGGAGTTTACTGTTGGAGATTATTATTTAACTCGCTACAGTTACTTATATAAAGCATTGAAACAAAATTGGTTTAAGCTTTAAACAAAACGACAAACAAACTGAACAAACGTCACTATGTTTCCTTTTATTATAACGATAAAGAACAAGACAGTATGTAGTTACAATGATGTGGGAAGCTCGTTCAGTTTTTGGCAACTTTACTTTAATTTCTTGTCATCAAGAGACAGAGAAACGGATGGAAATATAGGACCATATACATTTTGAATATCATTTTTTTGCTTTTGTTTTGTTTTTAGATTTTTGCATCATTCGCTTATCCATGGTTTAGTTGTAGTCTTTCATTTTCTTTAGAGCTTTGAATCTTTGAATGTTGATAATGTGTTGGTTTGCCTGCCTTGTTTATAATACCCATTATACACCTGAATTCAAGGTAGGAAGAAGGAGGATTTCTACGTATTTTTCTTGCGAATAGAATAAGAAAATTATTTTTTATCCCCCTGTGTATCTGAGATACCAATGAAAGAGCTATGCAGAGAGATACAGAGATATACAAAATTACGGCAGCGAGGTATCGAATAAAAACAAAATAACTCAAATTTAAATAAAAAAGTTTTAAACCCACCCCATCCACGAGCTCCCTGATGGCCCCTGACCACTGACCATTCTCATTCATTGAGCCGACAATGGTGGTGTCGTACATATCGTAATCGAATCCCATGCTGCCTGCTATCTTCTCTAGTAGTTCGATACAGTAACCACTGTACACCACTTTACCGGTATCGTTCGAAGGCATACTCTTGTAGACAAAAGGCGGAATCTGAAAAACATTGTAACCAAATTTCAGTTCACAATGTTATCTTGGTTAATTAAATTTTTTAATGATCCTGTTAAACACTAAGTAACATTAATGAACAATAAACACGTTAAATATGGACTCTTAGAAAGTAACAATACAATAATTGGATCTAAGCTAAATACAGAGGACGCAGTGGCGTAGCTATGGGAGGGAGGACACAATTCGAAAGTCTTTAGGGGTTCCCCAAAGTTACTGTCTGAGATTTTTTGTGCATTAAATAGTACACTACCGCTATGTATGTGGGGATTCAAAAGAAGTTACGCCCCAAACCCCTACAAATTCCTGGCTACGCCACTGAGAGGATGATCGACTAAAAGGTCAGAAACAATTTATCTAAAACTAACGAAGACATCTTTAATGTCAGGCAACTTTGAAACATTTCATCGTTACACAAATAATCATAGAAACCACCGAAGCAAAATGCTATTTTAAAATTTATTATCATGTTTAGGGTTTTAGGCCAAACCTTTTCTTTAATTCCACTAAATTACACTTCTATCAATTACAATCGCTGAATACCGTAGATGGAAACTAGATACACGTACTTATTGACTGGCACTTGATAGAGTAACAATAGAACTATCCCTGATACCAGATAGAGTAATAATAGACCCACCCCTGATACCAGATAGATTAACAATAGACCAAGCCCTGATACCAGATAGAGTAACAATAGATTTGCCCCTGTTACCAGATAGAGTAACAATAGACCTACCCATTATATCAGATAGAGTAACAATAGACCTACCCCTTGTACTAGATAGAGTAACAATAGACCTATCCCTGATACCAGATAGAGTAACAATAGACCTACCCCTTGTACTAAATAGAGTAACAATAGACCTACCCCTGATACCAGATAGAGTAACAATAGACCTACCCCTGATACCAGATAGAGTAACAATAGACCTACCCCTGACACCACTACCACTCTGTATTTCATGCGCTTGCCAGTTTTAATGAGTGATTGTGATGTCATCAAAAGAGACCTGTCATGTGACCAACTGGCCACTTGTATCCTGCTCCTCAATATCCCGTGCTCAAAGATCATCTCATTGACCAACAGAGTCATGTTATAATAGAAGCCCAAGTCTTGCTTGTTATACACTAAACTTCCGAACACGCCTTGCATGCTGCTCTGTAACATAATCACTTTTTTTGAGTTGGTAGAAAATGTTTGAAAAATAAACTTCCCACGATATGTTATGATGGTACGTTTGAGAAAATTTTAATGTAATTAACGCTTTAAAACTGGCTGAATTTTCGATAGCCCATATTTAAAAAAAAAAAAAAAAAAAAAAAAAAAAAAACCTTCCACAAATATTCCACATATCTATTAAACACAAAGAAATCCGTATAGCGCAAGAAATTTCTTTAAGGTCGGTCCACACATCAAATTTTCCAGCAAAACTTGGTCTTGTCAAAACTTTTAAAATCATTAAACATAGCAAAAAATAAATGATGAGTTTGCCAAATAAAATAGTGCATGGCGCAACTTTCCATGGCTATTCATCAAATTTTTGATCAAAATTTGAATGGAAAATTTGATTCGGGGACCGACCTGAAGGGAGGCTCAAAATTGTAAAGATTATTGTTTGCCTAGAACATTTTCATTGTCAGGACATTATTTGACAGCGTTGAAGGAGATGAAGGAATTGTTTGAATAATGGGTTGAGGCTTAAAGAGTGCCCTGGGTCGGGAATAAAGGTTTTCTACGGAGAGACAGGGAGAGAGAGAGAGAGAGAGAGAGAGAGAGAGATGATGTATTACATATGGAGATGGTTTGATGAACACGTGACCTAATTCACAATGAATGTTGGTGGTAATGTTGAGGAGGACTGTGTTCAATAAAACAATGACGTCATGCCGTATGGTGATGAGGCGCCTGGCCTCACAGCCATACAGCACACCACCCAAGGGTATCAAATATCAAAAGATAGAACATGTTCCTTCTTGTTGATTTCTTTTCGAGGCCAAGTTAGTGGCTTTGATTTTCATTTTTTTTTTGGTGGGGGGGGGGGGGTCTAGAATAAAAACACTGAAATGCATGTAGCATTTTTACAACTTTTGCAATAAATTCATAATGAATCCAGAAAAAGTTGTTTTACAGTACACCTAGAGAATTATATCCCCTGCACTTGGACCTCGGACAAGATTCATGATACTAAGCCACTGTTTGAAAGTATTTTTTTTTAAAACTCACCTGCTGAATGACCTCAATCAACTGGCGACTCTGGTCCAACTGGTCAATACTGGCGTTAGTTATGTTGCTACAATCCTGGCTGGAGATGTTGAAGTCCACTGTTTTGGACATACTGACCACCGCATTCATGATCAACCTGGCCGCATCAAAGGCAAACGCTTCGTCGACCTGTCAGAAAACAAGTAGAGTAGCATATCATAGCTACTCCTTAGACAGATGGAGTAGCATATCATAGCTACTCCTTAGACAGATAGAGTAGCATATCATAGCTACTCCTTAGACA
>MUZC01000987.1:794101-818135 GCA_002072015.1 Radix auricularia | reverse complement strand
CCTGGAGCGTGACGTACTTTATGGACGGCTCCTTATCGATTTCGCATATTAAATCGATTAAAGTTCCACTGATCAATGCTACTAGCAAAATAAAAATCTTTATTGAAAGAAGCCAATCGCCGTTTATTAGCCCATTCTAAAAATTGGTTTTGGCAACAATCATGGAAATAATTCTACGAAGCGTGAGAGGAAAAGAAAATCTGAATTGTCCCTGTGACCTTTATTCTGTCTTGATCAAAGTCTCTATCAATGCCAAACTTGCGCATAAAGTCAATGAACATTTTGTTGACGTCAATATTTTGTTTGGCTGTTATGACCATCAGTCGCTGTGTTCCCAGACACGAGGCGCAGTTTACTTTCGTATCCTGCAGAAGTTAATTCAATATATAATCAAGTCATGTTGAAAAGATATTTAACATAAAGAAATACCTCAATCATTAAATTTACGTTGCGGCAACATTTAAAATGAGGATGCGTTTATTGCAAACTTATATCAGCTTTGTGGAGCTTTCGCGTCACGTTTGGATAATTTAAGTGTCAAAATTTTGGCGATCTGGACTGGGCAAACAGGACATCCTCGTGATGTCCTGTGACAACAGAGTGACACAAAAGTCACGTGACTGTTGTGGTGTCCCCAAAAGTCGCGTGACTGCTTGCGGTACCTCCAAAAGTCATTTGATGTTGTGGTGTCCCCAAAAGTCGCGTGACTGCTTGCGGTACCTCCAAAAGTCATTTGACTGATTGTGGTACCTCCAAAAGTCACGTGCCTGTTGTGGTGTCCCCAAAAGTCGCGTGACTGCTTGCGGTACCTCCAAAAGTCATTTGACTGATTGTGGTACCTCCAAAAGTCATGTGACTGCTTGTTGTACCTCCAACAAATACGCAACTGCTCGTGGTACCTCCAAAAGTCATTTGACTGATTGTGGTACCTCCAAAAGTGACGTGACTGCTTGTGGTACCTCCAAAAGTCACGTGACTGCTTGTGGTACCTCCAAAAGTCACGTGACTGCTTGTGGTACCTCCAAAAGTCATTTGACTGATTGTGGTACCTTTTGCTCGTAGTAACAAAAGAAAGCTGAGAGAACTATAATTTAAACCTCTTGATGGTGATTTTAAAGAAAGCTATTTTTATGCATCTCTTTATTCACAGCAGCTTCATTGAAGAAATAAAAACTTAGCTGAGAAAATTAATATTTATCAGTTGGTAAACTTTAACAATGAACAATCATAAATTGGAATTTAGCAAAACAATTAAGACATCTTTAAAAAATACAGTAATGAAACAAACCTTCGTTAAAACAAAAATATTGGGGTCAAAATTAGGATTATTGTCTTGAGTCAGCTGAAAAAAAAGAAGATAAAATAACGGATCATCTTCATAAATAGACAAACTTAATGACAATAAAATAGGTCTACTCATGTAGTCTGAAAATAGGTCTACTCATGTAGTCTGAAAATAGGTCTACTCATGTAGTCAAAAATAGGTCTACTCATGTAGTCAAAAATAGGTCTACTCATGCTGTCTGAAAATAGGTCTACTCATGTAGTCTGAAAATAGGTCTACTCATGTAGTCTGAAAATAGGTCTACTCATGCTGTCTCAAAAAATAGGTCTACTCATGTAGTCAAAAATAGGTCTACTCATGCTGTCTGAAAATAGGTCTACTCATGCTGTCTGAAAATAGGTCTACTCATGTAGTCTGAAAATAGGTCTACTCATGTAGTCTGAAAATAGGTCTATTCATGCTGTCTGAAAATAGGTCTACTCATGTAGTCAAAAATAGGTCTACTCATATAGTCTGAAAATAGGTCTACTCATGTAGTCTGAAAATAGGTCTACTCATGCTGTCTGAAAATAGGTCTACTCATGTAGTCTGAAAATAGGTCTACTCATGCTGTCTGAAAATAGGTCTACTCATGCTGTCTGAAAATAGGTCTACTCATGTAGTCTGAAAATAGGTCTACTCATGTAGTCTGAAAATAGGTCTACTCATGCTGTCTGAAAATAGGTCTACTCATGTAGTCTGAAAATAGGTCTACTCATGTAGTCTGAAAATAGGTCTACTCATGCTGTCTGAAAATAGGTCTACTCATGCTGTCTGAAAATAGGTCTACTCATGTAGTCTGAAAATAGGTCTACTCATGCTGTCTGAAAATAGGTCTACTCATGCAGTCTGAAAATAGGTCTACTCATGTAGTCAGAAAATAGGTCTACTCATGTAGTCTGAAAATAGGTCTACTCATGTAGTCTGAAAATAGGTCTACTCATGTAGTCTGAAAATAAGTCTACTCATGTAGTCTGAAAATAAGTCTACTCATGTAGTCTGAAAATAAGTCTACTCATGTAGTCTGAAAATAAATGATTATAAAAATAACATGCAAATACTCATTTAGTGTGCTTTATTTTCAGTTAGGAATCCAACATTTATCAATATAATTGTAAACATCAACAATCTGATATTGTTACCAGCTGTTAGTTCCTTGAGCCGGATGTGTAGAGAAAATATTTCTTGGGCCACATCCCTTAAGCCGCGACTCACTAATTATTGGATGAAAACTATTTGGTAGCAATGTTGGTAGACCATAATTTTGGGAATTCGATCATCTTTCGTATTCTTATCGTTTATGCCAGTTTCTGAGACACTCACCATCATTTGAAGAAAAAAGTGGGGAACATGAATTATACACTGCTCCATGCAGCAAATTAATAAAGATCGAATTCAATTCTTGAACTCAAACGTTTGTGCTACGGGTTATGGAGATTTTAAGAAAGCTCAATAAACATCAGGTAAAATCATGCACACAAAGTTCACATGAACCTTTGGAATGAACACCGTGGTAAAATCATATCACATAGTTCACATGAACCTTTGGAATGAACACCGTGGTAAAATCATATCACATAGTTCACATGACACCTTTGGAATGAACACCGTGTCAGCTTTAGAATAATGTCAAAACTTGTAACATTATTTGATTGACGATCATTCAGGTGTCATTAAAATTGTACTTGGGCTAAACCCAATGTTGACGAGATGGTGCCTTACAGGCCACAGAAGGAAAAACTGAAATGTTATTTGGCTCCAGCTCCGATAGAACGCTTTCGGTGATCTTCTTAATGAAAGGATCTGAATTTATTGATACCCAGTTATAATTATTATACACGGATCCAAAAAGCCATCATTCAATTTTTTTTACGAAGAGCCTACGGGATTAAGTGTGCATGAAATATTCAAGAAGAAAATATTTCTTTTCAGTTATTTCGAAAACTCTGTCTCTGTGTTTTTCAAACAATCTAAAACTATATTCTTGTTTACCCCCCCCCCCCTGTCTCTCTACCTCCGTCGAAAACAGGTCGAAAATTTCGTCAGACAATTTAATTATCAGTAACTTCTAGTTTCTTCTGTGTTTGCCCCAATTTTTCTGTTGGTGTCGATTCTGTCATCTGTTGATTGTTTACCTCGCGCGGTTAACTTAATCAACAGCACATTGATATTTAAAGGGAGAAATTCCCAGAGGCTTTATTCTATTCTAGGCTCAAGGATTTTTTGGTTTCCAAGTTTTAATAACTAATTAGTAATGATTCTGTTGTCTGATGGGACATTGCCATCCTTGCACGCATGGTATCTAAGTTAGGTTATCTACTATTAGATGTGTGTGACCCCAACAAAAGACAAACGGGATGATATAATTTAGAGTTTGCCTACCATGTTGAGAAAACCCTCGGCGTTATTGTTGTTGGCGATGATGAAAATGACTTTGCTGTTTATCCTCAACATCACTTGAATGATGTGTTGCATCTCTGTTGTGTTGGAAGACATCGGTAGGTAGACGTGTTGAGATGGCACGTTGGTGAGGACTCGTCGTGGTGTGTTCTGCAAGTCTACGATGTGTGTCAAAAGATATTTGTGTTAAAACAGAAGTGCTCTTAGATTGGTATCCTATCCATTCAAAATGATACAAATATTTAAATATTGGTCAATATAATAGATGAGATATTTTGGCCAGTTGATTTTGATTGATTAATTGAATGACTAATTTGTATCGATTTCATGTTTGGATTAATTGGCTTGATATGTTTTGATTTACGCGTTTGATGAGTATGGATGGTAGCAGTGGTGAATGTGTAAGTTGTCATTTAACATGGTGTTTGGACAGTTTTCGTGTGTGTTTTGTTGCTTCATATGGTGAATATATTTGTGGTGAGCAATATTGTAAGTGGGTAATGAATGATAGAAACAAAAATTTAAAAAAAAAAGAAAAGAATAACCATACAAATATTTTAGGCCAAGTAAAAACTGGCCGGAGTCATTGACTGCCACACTAAAAAAAAACTTTTAGAAAATAAAAATCTATTAATTAGAAAGTCTAAACTGTGTGGAAATTTCCGAAACAGGAAGTTCCACTTCATCTTAAAATCTGTTCAAATACAGTGGAACCCCTACATACGAAAGCTTCTGGTTACGAAAAATTCAGGGTACGAAAGGTTTTTCAAAGATTTTTATGCCCCAGAACACGAAAAAAAATTCAGGTTACGAAAATTTTAAATTTTACGAGATCTCAACTCTTCGCCGAGAATAATTTTAAAAAGCGCGCGCCGCCAGACTTTAAACTTGGGTAGACTCACTCACAGCCTCCCGCTCACCCATTGGTTATCTCCCTACTCAGACGATAGCTGACGCCAAAAGATCCTGCTTTCCTATTGGTCGGCAACTATCCCGCCTTGCTTACGTACGGGCGTTCATCTCTCTCTCTCTCTCTCTCTCTCTCTCTCTCTCTCTCTCTCTCTCTCTCTCTTTTCGTTCCGACTGCGGTATCGTTAACATTGTGTGCTTTCGATTGTTCGACGTAGTGTGGGTGCGATTAAGGTGTCTTTAACAGTTGGGTTAATTATTGAATGATAGAAATGGCTGCATTGTATGTTTATTACTACTGTTTAGCGTTTTTATGAAAAAAGGTGACTTTTGGTAAGGCCTGGAACGGATTAGGCTATTTACATGTATAACGCGACCCAGGATACGAAAAAATCAGGATACGAAACCGCATCCTAAACGGATTAATTTCGTATCCTGGGGCACCACTGTATTCTTCTTCTCTGGAAACTTTTAACTTTCAAAACGATATCAGCCAGGATGTAGTTTGTTGACAGTTTGAATAGACACGCCAGGATAGACAGCCTAAATAGACAACCAGCATAGACAGCCTAAATAGACATGCAATCAAAGACACGCCAGCATAGAAACGCCAGCGCAGGTACGGCTGCATGGTTTCTCTAACAAATCTATTAATGCTTGGAAAGTTCTTTGTTATGATCTTTTTGTGTATGATCTATAAAAACAGGCGAGCAAAGACTAATAAAATTTATGCTGAGATTAATTTACCAAACGTTTCGTCGTAAACTATTGCGATATTATTGAGTTTTTCTTGTAGAGAAATGTCGGCCAAGATCTCCAACATTTGTGTAGATGTAGGCTCCAGTCTCACTGCGGCGACGTTTCTGAAAGAAGTTCAGGGGGAAATATTATGTGAAAAGTAATCAAAAGATACAAGTCAATAAAGTAAAGATTAAACAAATCAAACCAGGAAACAAAACATGACAAACAGAAAATTGAGAGAGTAGAGCTGTGACAGACAGAACAGATTGAGGAGAAAATGACAGAATAGAGCTGTGACAGACAGAACTTAACATGAGAAATATCTTGACGGAGAAATAAACAAAGCACCATAGTGAACCTCGTGTTGTTATTAAATTATGATCTCTGTTTGCAATAAGAGAAACTGATAAGAGAAACTGATAAGAGAAACTGAGTGAGAGAAACTGATAAGAGAAACTGATAAGAGAAACTGATAAGAGAAACTGATAAGAGAAACTGATAAGAGAAACTGATAAGAGAAACTGAGTGAGAGAAATTAATTGTGACCATCCATCAAAGTTCTAATAACAAAAGCAAACGCTAAATAGGCCATCTAGTGGGTCTTGCCATCTAGTGGGTCTTGCCATCTAGTGGGTCTTGCCATCATCTAGTGGGTCTTGCCATCTAGTGGGTCTTGCCATCTAGTGGGTCTTGCCATCTAGTGGGTCTTGCCATCTAGTGGGTCTTGCCAGCCATGTCTGCAATCCTCTCTCTTTATTGGAATGACATGTTTGCGTCATCTGGTTATGACAGACATGCCAGCCTATCATCAGATATTAGCCAAATGGAAAGAAAATCTTATTTTTTTCTCCACTGCGATACAACTACGTAGACACATCTTTTTTTCACCTATCATAACTCACGAATATATGATGAAATGTCCTACTGCGCGATCAACTTTTGACACATACGGAAATTAGTTAGTTGATTTGTCCACAAGGTTACAGAAAGAATACTTTGAGACATGCTACACAGCGCAATGATCTTTTGACTTTGTGCATATTACTGAGATCGTTCAGCTACAACGATTCACCTTTCTTGTAGGTTGTAGTAGTAGGACTTGTCCACCAGAGAAATGTAGGCCACACCAAACACAGAGCAGTATGACCTCAAGATGAGAGCTGACCCGGGAGTGGACAGGTCAACAAGCGCGATAACTCCAGTCGTAAGCAAATTACATACTGAAAATATGAAAACAGTTGACTGAATATCGCAATAGTATTCTAAACATATTACACGCAATTGATTCTTGAAAACAGTGCTGTAAAAAAGTTAACTTAGAAATAGATTTTACTTTATTCCGTCTATCATTATATCACACCAATGAAATGTTTTAAGATCGGATTAACAAACAGAGATTAGTGTTGAAGTTATTGAAGTTGAAATATTTTAGAAAACTTTCATTCATTGTAAGTGTATAACCAGCTGTACATTAAGCTCCTACAACAGAAAACCCAGACATGAAGACATTTAAGCACATAAAGTGAGCCCACCTTGTTCCACGACCTCAGTGAGGTTGTCAGACATGATTGTCATCAACTGCGGCTTGACCTGGCTCCCCGGGTTGGTCAAGGAAGGGACGTTCTCAAAAATGGACATTATGTTAGGGTTGTTGGATAAGACGACGTCACTGATGACGACCACTGATTTGTGTGAGCGAGACATGGCCAGGTATATTATAACATTTCTGAATAGAGATGTTCTGTCTTATGTGGTGGTATGAGCCATATAGATGTAGTGATAGAGATGATCTTATATTATGTGCTAGTATGAGCCATATAGATGTAGTGATAGAGATGATCTTATATTATGTGCTAGTATGAGCCATATAGATGTAGTGATAGAGATCATCTTATATTATGTGCTAGTATGAGCCATATAGATGTAGTGATAGAGATGATCTTATATTATGTGCTAGTATGAGCCATAGAGCCATATAGATGTAGTGATAGAGATGATCTTATATTATGTGCTAGTATGAGCCATATAGATGTAGTGATAGAGATCATCTTATATCATGTGCTAGTATGAGCCATATAGATGTAGTGATAGAGATGATCTTATATTATGTGCTAGTATGAGCCATATAGATGTAGTGATAGAGATGATCTTATAGTATGTGGTAGTATGTACAATATAGAAGTAGTTTCCTATTTTGTGACGGGTTGAGTCCTAAAGAAGTGTTGTTTTTTAAGGTGTTAGTCCAAACAGAAGCTTATTATTACAACCAAAATGTTCTTATGATATTAAGTTCACATATTAATGAACACATGACTAACATATCTTTGACTTACCTACCACGGGAGAACTGGTTGAGTGGACTGGATGGAATCTACTAGCGGTCAGCATAGAGATTAGAGTCAGCACGAACCAACTGCTGGACGCCATTCGTTCAGTACCTCTCTTTGGATGTCAGTAAATCTGCTAGATCTATTATTGTTTCTTAAAGGTCTGAGTTATGAACAAACGTGTGCACCCACCCTCTGATTGACGGGTAGGATACACACCCAACGAGACTACAAACACAGCAGCTTCATGTGGCAACTCACCTAGAGGGACGTGTGGTGCGGGGGTGGGGGTGGAGATCAGATCTGTCATGTGCAGCGAGGTGTTTATATTTGCTCACCCATACTCAGTAGCTGGTTGGTTTTGTTGAAATGCCCGTCTCCATGGCAACGTTGACCCAAACCAATAACACTTTGAATTAATGTAAACATTGATTGATTCATTGGTTATTTCCCTTGAAAGATTTTTTTTCTTTTAAAGCAACAAATTTGTTGGGATTCTTTGAATTTTTCGCTCTATCACAATCTTCCGATTCTTTCATTCTTTGTTCTCTCTACACCTCTTTTTCTTTTCTATCTATCTCTCACACGCAGTATACCTGTGTGTATCTCTCTCTCTCTGTCTGTCTTTCTCTTTAATATTTTGGTATCGTCTGCTCTACACTTGCCCATCTACCCCTCTCTCTCCCCCTCTTTACATCTTCTGCATCATCATATTCACTATCTTGTTATTCCAGGTTTGTGAAAAATAATTTTTTTCCTTGCTTAAATTTAGCATGTAAAGCAACAAAACTGCTTCACTTATCAAGATGATCGAGGAGTTGAAGCTTCGTGAAAGCGACAGTGAATTTCTTGTGTTTAAAATCTCCCCCAAGTCTGAGCAACGTAATTTCACCACTGTCATTTCTAGGGTAATAGTAATAGTGATTCAAAACATGAGGTCACGTGTTATTTTGATGAATATTAGAACAGCAACACTTGCTTCATGCCTTCAGCTGATGGAACACAAAAATCGATTATTAAGATTGTCCATTAGTTTGTACTGGTCATGCATGGTGTGACGAGCCTTTTAAAACATGGATCACTTCTAGGGATTAATTATGTATTCACTGATCACATTGAGAGCTCCGGTCTCACTAGTCACTGGCTCAGAACATCGGGTCTTCACTAGTGGCTCGACAATCGCGTGCACATGAATTGTGGGAATTTTAATGAACTCAGAACTTGATGAGGTTTTACTGCACCTGATAACCTGTTTGACATTCTGTCAGTCACATTATCCGATTACTTGTTTTATCCTGCAGTCACTAAATCCGATTACGCTTCATCTTCTTTCGGTCACTTCATGCGATTTAAAGTTTTATCAGCTTTTAGTCGCTGTAATCGATTACCTTTTTCTTTGCTTTTAGCTACTATATCGCATTAATTTTTTTTCTCTTCTGACTGTTCCACGTATATTCTGTTAGTGGGTTTTAGTACTGACATGAGCTTCAGCACTCTGTTGCTAATAGCCATTCTTTTCTGGATTCCACCGACTACATTGGTATAAAATGCAAGAATATCAACATAAACATTTTTCAACAGCTGTAGTTTCGTTTGATAACCAATGAATGTTTTATCGCGTGATTTAAAGTTTGTACTTTCCTAGCTGTCCAAAAAGTGTTACTGTTTAGACTATTAATAGAGCGCGGGATGCCATTAAAACAATTTGAAAATTAACATTTGAATCAAGAAAATACATATCACCAACATGATTCACCGAATTTTTTTAAACATTGGGATTCCCCGTTATGTCAATTTTTTTTACGGACGTCATAAATTTTTTACTGAATTTTACGGACAGGCAATTTTACGACAAATCTTTACGGACTGTCCGTAAATTTACGGATGGTTGGCAACCCTGACACCCAGCCTTGCACTTACATGGTAGTAGGGCAAATAAACTTTCATTCCGATCAACCTCAGGATTCCTCAACAGCAAAAATGGTTGAACTTTTGGATATATTCAACATTCATCAAATAATTAAAAAAGCTACACTTAATCAAGGACACTTAATTGATGGGATACAGCTCAGACCTGAGGAATGCCTTGTCAAATCCGCAACCGTTACAGAAGAGCTGTCCTCGGATCACTTCTGTGTTATTTGTGAACTTAAGGTGATTGCCCGCCCCCTCCTACAAAATTCTGGGATCTTTGCAATCTGTGTGGCATGAACCGTGACGCCTTCCGGCAAGATCTAAGTGTGGCAGTGTCCCCTGACCTCTGCCCACACTTAAAATAAGCTGGATAGTGCACTACGCAATGTGCTAGACATACATGTCACTCAACACAATGTTCAGTCAACACCGTCAGCCTCCTGGTATCAAAAAATAAGGGATGAACTTCAAGGCGCTAAGAAAGATCGGCGAGGTTGAAGTCGAGACTGGTCGTTCACAAGCAAATTTACTCCACTACCAAACGACGTGTTATTAGCATTGTTTATCGACCAAAAATTGTGTATTATGGTATTAAAATAATGACAAGTAGCCCTAGTAGGCAGCTAGTTAATGTATAATGTAATAATCTCAGAAGGAGTGTTAAGGCTATGATCCTTCCCTCTGTATATCCCTTGCATCAGCAACCAGATATACTTTGTATTTTTTTAACCAATACAATTGCTGAAATTCATGCTGAGCTTGATAAAAAACTGTTAATACCTATTAATTTATCTCCTTTTTAAGCTGTGAGATCAAGCTTTGACATGTTCCAGCCTGTTACGGAAAATAAGGTCAAAAGTATTATTCTAAAATCTAAATCAACGTCCTGTACTTAAGATCCTATTCCCACTCTACTATTGGTTGAGTCATTAGATCATTTACTCCCAACAATAACACATATAGTAAACGAGAGTCTAATATCTGGTACTTTTCCCTCCTTGTGTAAATCTGCTGTCATAAAATTCTAACTGGAAAATAAACCCAATTTGAACAACTATCGATCTATGTCTTATATTTTATTTTTATCGAAGGTCATAGAAACACATTTTTTTCCTTTTTTAACGCCTACACACTTTTAATGCCAAATAAGTCAGCCTAAAGTCTTTCACTACTCGCACTGGACTGTGGTAAAATCTCTATATTGGTCCTCTTAGATATTAGTGCAGCCTTTGACACTGTCGACCATCAAAATCTAAAATCTGCTAAAAACTCTGCAAAATTATTTTGGAATTTATGGCTCAGCTCTGGCTTGGTTTCAATCATACTTATCTAACATATCACAGGTGGTATGAGCTAACTTGGTGTATGGTGTGCCTCAGTTTTGGGATCCTGTACTTTTTGAAATGTATACAAAGCCACTACTTCTACTGCTCGAAACGCATTCAGTTAAAAGACAATCATTTGCAGATGATACTCAGCTATACACTCACACTGATCCTTCTTATATTGAATTGATGCAGGAGTGCATTGGTGAGGTAAAGTCTTGGATGACGTTCAGCAAGCTTAAGCTGAATGATGACAACACTGAAGCTCTCCTCTTTTGCAACAATAAATCACTCAGTACTTAAACCTTCCAAATTCTATTCAGGTAGCTGTACTGTTCAAAACACTGTCTAGGAATATCGCTACATTATTTGTGACAACATGCCTACCAAAAACGTCAGTATTCACAGCCTTCGCTCTGCCTACATCGCGTTCTGTCAAGTCAGCTCAATCCGTCAATACTTATCAGTTAGTGCAATAAAAACTCTTGTCTATGTTCTTGCTCTTGATCGCATTCATTGGTATTCTAACTACTAAGGCCTTCAAGACTGCACTTAAAAACATACTTTCAAACTTTATTTTAAAAAATTAATGCGACAAAATTTCTTTTATTTAATGATAAACGTAGTTACAACGTTTAACACACTGTCATTTATGTGTTTGCTAGGACATGATTGTTTATTTAATACATATAAATATGTTATTATATTTATGTAAAGCTCTGTGAGCCCAGTTCCTTACAGCGCTATATAAATGATCAATCTATTATTATTATTATTTTAAATCCTCTTCGTATGCTATGCGGCACAATTCCCTCCAATGACAACTTTAATTCTCTACGTCCCCTCGCCTTGAAAAAAATTATTATCCTATTATCTTATCGTCTATATATTACAGACGCTCGTTCTATACAAAAGATTATTACGTCATATACCTACCCATGGGGAAAACAACACTCTATCAACATGTAAAACTCAAATAACAATGCAAGACTTGACACAGAACATGGATAAGCGAATAACGCAACAATCTTCTGTATGGAAGGAGCGTCAGTTACAGATACATCTTGCTTTTGATTTTCATCCAAAAAAATATTATGACCGGCCTTTATACTAAATATATTTTTGTTAATTAGACTTTTAAGTACACAGTGACAAATATGTTATACATAAGGGGTATAACTGAGCCTGACACGACTCCACAGCAACGAACGTGTCACAAAAAGCCTTCGCCCCTGAACAAACAAAAATTAATGGCAGTACGCAAATAAAACTTCCCTGCAGTGTTATGTCCAGGATTCCATCAAACGGAAAGAGGTGGAAAATATTAGTAGAGAGGATCATAACAACCTTGGGAATAGTGGGCGGGGCGAGGTTTTAACATGTCAGCGAGATCATCACATTCACCCAATGAGACACAATGGGAAGATACTATTGTTTCATCTTTTATAAAATTTAATACTTCAGTCGCCTCCCTTTGTCTCTTATACTAAAAAGCTGCCATGTAAAAATAACACGTTTAAAAAGAATTAGATAATAAAACAACGGCATAATACATGTATTTTAATTCATGCCCCATGGGAGACAATCTGAAAGGAATAAACAAAACCACTAGTTATAAATTGAACATTGAAATGTTTAATTTCTTCGAATCTTACGATTTATTGCAAACATTCCACATAAACAAATAAACAAATAATGTTGTCAGTACTCTCTAATGTGTCCAGTTATGTGTATGACTATGTGCTCTGTGTCAGACAAATAAATCCAGTTTTAGACAATGTGTCTTGAGCTCATGAGACAGATTCATTTTATGACATTATCTAACATCCAAGTAATTTATGTTACCTGTTTCATGTGTCATGAGACAGATTCATTTGATAACATTATCTAACATCCAAGTAATTCATGTTACCTGTTTCATGTGTCATGAGACAGATTCATTTGATGACTATCTAACATCCAAGTAATTCATGTTACCTGTTTCATGTGTCATGAGACAGATTCATTTGATGACATTATCTAACATCCAAGTAATTTATGTTACCTGTTTCATGTGTCATGAAAACAGAGATTATCCGCACGATTATGACCACAAAGCCAATGTTAAAAAAACTTTAAGAAAATAGGCATAAAATGAACAGAAATCTGCCAAAGTCAAACTAAATCTATGTGACTTTCTTGTCATAAGGAATGAATTAGAAAATCAATTTAACTTTATTACAAGAAAATTCTCTTTGAATCAGTGTAATAATGTTACCATGAATATTGAATGGCTTTATGGGTGTAATTTTCTTTTCACGAATGTAATCAGTTGTAAAACACAAATGTTAGCATGGAAATAACGACAAAATATGCAAAAGTGTTAAACTAAACTAATAATAATTTTGGTATAACAAAATTAAGTCAGCACTACTTCATATGCAATTAATTTTACTATCATTTTAGGAACTAAAATTCGTTGGCAATCATTATTGTAAGGTCTTCTAATCTATCTATTGTCAGCATAGTCTGAACATGCTCGTTAGTCAATCCTAAAATAAGCAATTTGAAAAATTTAAAAACAATAACTGCTAATAAAGTACTCCTATAAATAAAAAAAAACATTTTTAAAAAAAAATAAAGTTGCAAACAAAAAAAAACTTTCTTTAAATTAACACATTGGATAAGACATTTTAAAGAAAAGAATTTGTTATGACTCAAGAAAAAAAGAAATCTTTTACTTCAAACCAGATGAGGTAGGTGAATGAATAATAGGAAAAAATCACCAGAGTTAACAAATTTAAGTATCATAAAAACCCATCACAATCTATGAAAAAAGGAAAAGTTACATAATAAGATATTTGAATGAAAATTTTGTTACAATACATTACTTTACTATGAAATATTTAAAAAAAAACTATTTAAAAAAAGTTCAAGACATAGTAAAAACCTTTTAGCTGTTAAAACATCTTCTCCTTGCCATTTAGGATATGGACTCACATTTTCATCTACTTATTTATAAATTTACATATTCAAATTTTTTCTCCAGTTTTTTTAATTGTTTGAAAATGAAAATTTTAAATAATTATAAAAATTACCATTAATCTTGAAGATATAGTTACATAGACATCTTACACAACTGACAAAATCCTAATATCAGATAAACAGTTTATTTTTTAAAAATTGCAACATTTCAATTATAGTTTAAATTTTTAAAGACTGCATTTGGGTTGATTCCTCAAAATAAAAATTGCAATGTTAGATAAACACGATTTTCATTTGTTAAATTGTTTCATACTGAGTGCAATTAACGAACTTGATTGTTATCTACTTTGTTACTAACTTGTTTTATGTTTTCTTTAATGAAGTAAACCATGTATCATATCAAATCATCAAATTAAATAAATTCAATAAATTTCACCATGAAATGAAATACACATCAACAATTTTAATGTCTCTGACTATATCTGTTGTTATCTAAGTAACATCGTCCCAGCAACAACATGATAGCATTAAAAAAAATTCCCTTACTTAAAGCAAGAGGTTGTTTTTTAAAATTAGGTCTTACTCACAGATTAAAGGATATTCTCCTTGACTAATAGTCAAATAATTTATAACAGAATGTAGTTTTTATTTCTTTCTCAAATATTTAATAATGAAGGAAAAAAAATTCAATCATAACAATATTTACAAATATTGCACATTACTTAATAAATAGTTACATATACATACAGTGTTGAAGTCAACATTTAGGTAGCATGTTATTAAAATTTTCTTTAGTTTTAACAATTACAAGAAATGCTTGTAAATAAAGTGGCCTAAATCTGTTCATAATAAGTTAATTTATGAGGGTAAATTTTGTAGGTAATTTGATATCAAATTAAATACACAATTTTTATAATGTCTCCCTCCATATTGAAAGAACCAAACGTCTGACAAGTTAGTTTTGTGGGTAGTTAAAAAATTTGCAATTAATTAATAGAGAAACATATTGAAAGGATTGTTTTTAGATCACATTTTGAGAACACTTCTTATATACATAATAGAAGGCCTATACAATGACATGTTTGTGGAGAATCAACATTTACTGTCACAAAAGGAAAATAAAACTTGGTGCGAGAAACAGTTTAACACTTTCCAGATTATTATTTACATGGCTTGCTCTCTGCCAGTGCAGTCCAATCAACTTTGAGATTAATGAGTCCAATCACAATTGAGGTTACTCATTCACTGAGCCACTATTGGCTGGCAGTCCTTGCTGCTGGCGCCACCTTGCGAGTCTGTGTTCAAACCAGCGCTGATAAGTGATAAGAATATAAAACAAAACATATTTTTAAAATTAAGAAAGCTGCACATCCTATTTGATTTATTGACACTTTAGCTTCACTAAAACATATTAAAATGACTTTATAATGGAAGATTCTTTATTTTTTCCCCAATTTTTTTCTCATTTGAACTTGTAAAAAACACACTACATATTGTGATGTTCTTGTTTTAACTCAGACATTTTTTAAACTGGTAATTACTATATATAAACTAATTTGAAGTTACATTGATTTTACTTCATTGAAATCGGGACCTATCGCAAAAACTTGAAAGATTAGTAAATTATATAAATATATATATATATATATATAGAACCATGGTAGGCAAACTTTACAAACATTTTGAACATTCCCGTCAGACAACAATTTAAAACAAAAATGGGCGTGTAATCGTCAGGAAGTTTATTATTCATCGGCAGCTATTTTTGTTAATTTTTTTTTTTACTTTTTGACTTTCAATAATTTGTAATTGAATAGTCGATTAATCGTTAAAATAATTTAATCGTTAAAATTTTTAACGATTAATCGAGAAATTGATCGTTTATTTTCGCAGCCCTACAAATAGTTTTTTGAAACGTGCTCATTTACAAAATAGAAAATACCACTTTGGGGGGGGGGGAGGTATTTCAGCTTTGTGACATCATAGTGGAGAGGGGGAATCGAAGTTTTTTGTGACGAAATGTGAGGAGGGGAAAAAAAGGGTGGGGGGTGCGGGTAAAAATCGGCATAATTGCGTGAAGTCATTTATGGACGGCCCCAAAGATTTGCCAGCTGTATAACGAAATCCGTGACTTGGGACTAGACAGTACATCGAGAGGAGAACGGCATTTAGCATGGGCTGTAGTCAAACTATATTCTGTGTAACTTAAAGTTCGGTCACTTAGTCATACGTAGACATCAGTCACTGTGTGTACCTTAAAATAGACATTAGTCAAAATCTCACAAAGTGTAGTCCTGACGATCTGCATTTATTCATTTATCGTTTAATTCACTGTAGATAGTGTGTGGGCTGCATATATAATATATAAAACCATTTAGACACCACTACATATATGTTATGTATGTATGTTTAAATATATGTCCATATATATGTATATGTCTACACATAAACACACATACACAAATATATAGTTACAATCTAAAGTAACAGAGATATGTCGTTACAATCTCATGTATCTATATGGAAAAAGAAAACCGACGCCTTCACTTTCTATTTATCTGACGTCAGAGAACTTATGTTCATACAAAAATCCTTTGAAAAAAATAAGAGGGAGGAGCTACATCCGGTTTTCTAACCGCTTTCATACAGAGATCACGTGAATTGAGAACTGAATGAATAGAAATAGAACTGAATGAATAGGAATAGAACTGAATGATAGGAATAGAACTGAATGATAGGAAGAGAACTGAATGAAAAGGAATAGAACTGAATGAATAGGAAAAGAACTATTTGAATAAGAATAGAACTGAATGAATAGGAATAGAACTGAATGAATAGAAAAAGAACTGAATGTATAGGAATAGAACTGAATGAATAGGAATAGAACTGAATGTATAGGAATAGAACTGAATGAATAGGAATAGAACTGAATGATAGGAAGAAAATTCGATGAAAAAAACCTGAATAAAATCTAATAACCTAAAAAACCTAGATTTTTTACATTACGTTGGTTTAAATATGTAGATTTGTTTGATCTGTCAACATGTGGAGGTGGATGTGAGGAATATGGCGTGGCAGCACTGAAGCCGCACATGTCTTCCCCATTCTACATATAAATACACTGTATGTTGAATATTGATACCTGTGATTTCTTAAGACAACCAGCGCGTTGCTTCTTCTCTTCCCCGCCCCCCCCCCCAGCTCACAAATTATGATACCATCGCAGCTTACAGACATAGTCTTTTCATGTTTCCTTGCAGGCACCTTGTACCAACAGGCACCTTGTGCCAACAGGCACCTTGTACCAACAGGCACCTTGTACCAACAGGCACACTGTACCAACAGGCACCTTGTACCAACAGGCACGTTGTACCAACAGGCACCTTGTACCAACAGGCACGTTGTACCAACAGGCACCTTGTACCAATAGGCACCTTTTACCAACAGGCAGGTCGTACCAACAGGCACCTTGTACCAACAGGCACCTTTTACCAACAGGCACCTTGTACCAACAGGCACCTTGTATCAACAGGCACCTTTTACCAACAGGCAGGTCGTACCAACAGGCACCTTGTACCAACAGGCATTTTTTACCAACAGGCAGGTCGTACCAACAGGCACCTTGTACCAACAGGCACCTTGTACCAACAGGCACCTTGTACCAACAGGCACCTTGTACCAACAGGCACCTTGTACCAACATGCACCTTGTACCAACAGGCACCTTGTACCAACAGGCACCTTGTACCAACAGGCACACTGTACCAACAGGCACCTTGTATCAACAGGCACCTTTTACCAACAGGCAGGTCGTACCAACAGGCACCTTGTACCAACAGGCACCTTGTACCAACAGGCATGTTTTACCAACAGGCAGGTCGTACCAACAGGCACGTTGTACCAACAGGCACCTTGTACCAACAGGCACCTTGTACCAACAGGCACACTGTACCAACAGGCACCTTGTACCAACAGGCACACTGTACCAACAGGTTCCAGTAATCATATTATAAACACATCTACTGTTACATGACTCAGGACTTAATCTAAACCAGCTGCTGCTGCTATGTGCTAATTGTGTCAGTGGCACAGTGCACATATGTCAGGCAATTGTACAAGAAATTACTGTGGTGTAGAACAGTGAAACGCGGGGTCTGGTTTTAATAATGTTCCCAAAGGTTCTAAAACCAAAATCGTTAATGGCTCTCGACTCAGCTTTAGACCAGTCTATTGACAAAATAACAATACTAAATCACGTGACGGCCAGAGTAGCACTGCAAGAGTGGATGCCAGACCTGTAATAACTGAGAACCTCTAGACCAGGGGTGGCCAGACCTGTAGTAACTGAGAGCCACTAGACCAAGGGTGGCCAGACCTGTAATAACTGAGAACCTCTAGACCAGGGGTGGCCAGACCTGTAGTAACTGAGGGCTACTATACCAGGGGTCAGTGGCGTCGCTAGGGGGGTGCGGAGGGGGCTGGCCGCCCCGGGTGACACCATCAGGGGGGTGACACCAGACCGTAAAATTCTATATATTCCCGTTATTTGGCACTGGAATACTCGGATGACTTCTATGGGTTAAATCATGAGGGGGTGAAACCAGGAGCTACCGCCCCGGGTGACACCATGAGCTACCGCGGGTGACACCATGAGCTACCGCCCCGGGTGACACCAGGAGCTACCGCCCCGGATGAAACCAGGAGCTACCGCCCCGGGTGAAACCAGGAGCTACCACCCCGGGTGAAACCAGGAGCTACCGCCCCGGGTGACACCATGAGCTACCGCCCCGGGTGACACCATGAGCTACCGCCCCGGGTGACACCATGAGCTATCGCCCCGGGTGACACCATGAGCTACCGCCCCGGGTGACACCAACCCTAGTGACGCCTCTGCCAGGGGTGACTTGAACTGATGTAACTGAGAGCCACCATTGGAACAGACAATAGACAATGGCAAAAACAAAATGAAGCTCACCAGCACAGCTGTTTCCGAGAGGCCAACTTCAGCCGCTATGATGGTAATGTCCAGATCAGATGGGTTCCTGTTGTTTTGGAAGTTATCTTCTAGGGCCTTCAACTGGTCCTCGGCCATTCTGGGCAGTTGGTTGGGTGGACTGAGCTGGGCATTGATGACGGTCAGTCCGTTACTTAACAACAGACCTGTGCTGTGTCCGTTCTGCATGGCAAGAACTGGGTCTTTGACTAGAGTTAATGTCACCAAAAGAAAACACTTAATGCCGCTACACCTTCAGAATTGGTCTAAGCCCACTGAACGATGTGATTGGAGCTGAAATGAAACAAAAGCAATCTATCAGTGAGTGGGCCAAAGCTAAAAAAAAAAGAGAGTAATAATAATAAGTATACAGTCTTGTTCATGTCGCTGAACACTTAACATAAGACACACAAAATTGAGGCCCACATTAGTCAGCCAGTGTCTATTAACGTGTTATGAATGACAGAGATCGTGTTTACAAAATCCAAGTAAATCTCAAACACAAAACTATTTCAAATACGTAAACAAGATTGGTCTAATTATAGTAACTACTATGGGATGCAGACTAGTTCACAACACGCACTTTAATGAAATGCTTTTATTTCATAGCCTACAGCGCTGGCGTGGAAGCATATAATAGGCCTGGAAGGTTAGTAACCACGCACCCCTTCCTACCCGCCCTAATACTCGGTACAACCCTGCAGGCTGGTGCCCCGATTGACAGCGACATCCGAGTATCGATACCAAGCAGCAATCGCACTTTTGGAGAAAGCTCAATAATCAAACCTTCAACCACAGGTATCGATATCAAAATAAATAGTTAGTGTTCTAAGTCTAAATATAAAATATATAACTAAAAATAGTTGGGAGACAACTTTAAGAAAGAACCAATTTCCTCTAACATTAAAAACTTAGATTTAAATTGAATTGTGTATCATATTGGCTTGAGTTATGAGCAGGCAATTACATCACTGGATTCTTTTACATTATGTATCTTATATGAGTGTACATAGAATCTTGGATGAATGAAGTTAGATATTTCGCTATTAAATTGGTGTTTTAGAATTGTAGTCAATAAGCTGATGTAAAGACAATTATTTGGCCTTCCTGCACCGGTTAAATAACTGCGTTAAAAAAGCCGCGCTATGAAGAAAGTAATTTCCTCATTTCTTAGGTCGAGTATTGTTTTACATGTCTTATTATTCTATTATTCTTGTTTATTTAACCATGCCATCTCAACATTTGTCATCTCAACATTTGTCATCTCAACCTTTGTCATACTGACATCCAGTTGTGGGACGTGGTGGTCGAGAGGTAGCGCTCTCGACTGTCATACCGATGGTCACGAGTTCGAATCCACACGAAGGTGAGGATTTGTTCCCGAGGCCTGAGGAGTCCCCGAGTCACCCAGCTCCGAATGGGTACCTAACTAGACAATAGTTAGGCGGCTGGGGTAATGCGTGGAACCCCTATAGCCGTGGCCTGTGACCGCTGCATCACTTGCCAACAGATCATCTCTCATGGTCTGTGGACGCAATTATCTTCTGCATAGAAGGAGCGTCTGTATAATGTAATTTTACGTTCATTAAAATATCGATATTGATGGTATCGTTCTAGCGAGTCCTCATGTAAATGAGTGAGTCGTTGAGGCGGGACACGCTCTTTGTGTGCGCCAAAGTCCAGACTCCAGGTGTTTATTAATTTCACAGTGTCACGTGGTGTGCCTCACGGCGGCGAAGAAAAAAATATCGACTGTTTTCTAGGAGCTGTTTAAGGTATTCAGGGCACGGGGATCGATAGTTGTATTCTAAACGTGTTATGATGGTAGGTCTGAACAATGAAATAATGGTTTACTGTAAGACTTCTGTAAATATAATTTCATTGCAAATTTATTGATGAACGTTGATTTGTCAGCAAATTTATATATTTTAAATTAGATTAAAAAAACAAAGAAACGATAAAACAAATTGAATTATGAGGTATTTGTGCTTTACGAAATGAATATTTAAAATGAGATTAATATAAAAATGAGATCCTGAAAAAAGAACAGAAATCGTGCATGTAAATACCAACTTGCAAGAAACGTCACAGACCGTAAAAATAGTAAACAAATAACAAAGCAGTTGAGTGCATGCGATGAATGAAGACTTGAACGTAAGGAATGCAGGCCATAATGTAGAGGGGTGCAGGGTAAAACTGCATGGCGTAGGCGTAGCCCTAACAAGCGTGGGAGAGTGGAAATGTTGACAAAGAAGGGGGGGATAAATCCTTATCTGAACCATTAAATAATCAGAGAATACATCTACTGCTGTTGTTGTACACAGTCCACTGTGGGTTGTCACGTGGTACAGTCATCCCAACACTGACCCACCCCGCCTCCACCGTGAATCAATAAGTGATACAGCAAGTCTGAGGTCCTACACCAACACTGAGGTCCCACACCAACACTGAGGTCCCACATCAAGACTGAGGTCCCACATCAAGACTGAGGTCCCACATCAAGACTGAGGTCCTACAACAAGTCTGAGGTCCTACACCAAGTCAGAGGCCAGAGGTCATACACCAAGACTGAGGTCCTACACCAAGACTGAGGTCCTACACCAAGACTGAGGTCCTACATCAAGACTGAGGTCCTACAACAAGTCTGAGGTCCTACACCAAGACTGAGGTCCTACACCAAGACTGAGGTCCTACACCAAGACTGAGGTACTACATCAAGAATGAGGACCTACACCAAGGATGAGGTCTTCATAAAGACTGAGGTCCTACACCCTGTTCCAATTCTCTAGTGAAGAGACAGTGGAAACTATGGAACATTGTCTAAGGACGTATGGACCAGGAGAGCTAATAAACTATGCAAGTGAAAATTAAAAGGTCTGTCAATACTATGATAGAAAGCTGTTCCATTACCTAACGAAAATGCTCAGAAATGTGAAGCACAACAGTACTGAATATACTGAAATATTATCAGATGCGGGCCTCCATAGACCTAGAACACTTTGATGTTGTTGAACGTTTTAGTGTGGTTAAGGGCATGATGAGAAATATCATATGGCCGATTACCCCCAATAATATTCGATTATTTTTTCTTTCAAGAATGCTGAGACAAAGAAACACTTGAGCGAATAGTTAAAAATGATAGGTCATGGCATGGAATTATGGAATCGGCGAAGGGCGAATATCATGGCGAAGGCGCCAAACAACATGAATCCAACTAAATAAAGGCACCAAACAACATGAATCCAACTAAATAAAGGCACCAAACAACATGAATCCAACTAAATAAAGGCGCCAAACAACATGAATCAAACTAAATAAAGGCGCCAAACAACATGAATCCAACTAAATAAAGACACCAAACAACATGAATCCAACTAAATAAAGACGCCAAACAACATGAATCCAACTAAATAAAGGCACCAAACAACATGAATCCAACTAAATAAAGGCACCAAACAACATGAATCCAACTAAATAAAGACGCCAAACAACATGAATCCAACTAAATAAAGACACCAAACAGCATGAATCCAACTAAATAAAGGCACAAAACAACATGAATCCAACTAAATAAAGGCACCAAACAACGTGAATCCAACTAAATAAAGACGCCAAACAACGTGAATCCAACCAAATAAAGGCGTCAAACAACATGAATCCAACTAAATAAAGGCGCCAAACAAAAGGTAGCCAACTAAATAAAGGCGCCAAACAATATGAATCGAACTAAATAAAGGCACCAAACAACATGAGTCCAACTAAATAAAGGCACCAAACAACATGAATCCAACTAAATAAAGACGCCAAACAACATGAGTCCAACTAAATAAAGGCGCCAAACAACACGAATCCAACTAAATAAAGGCGCCAAACAACTGTGAATCCAACTAAATAAAGGCGCCAAACAACACGAATCCAAATAAACAATTGTTGCAGATGTGTCAGAAAATTAACCGGGGTATATTTCATCATTCAACTGCAATTACTTCACAATAAGATTTCATATCAGAATTGCTGTCATCAACAATCAGAGCAATCATTTCAAAAGAAGATTTCAAAGCTGAAGAGGTCTCCGGAACTTTCAGAACACACACACCCGAGCGAGTGTAGAACCAACACAATTACAAGGATAAAATGACCATAGACGATTTCGATTGTTTAAATTTATTTATTATACACTTCTGTCTTACCTTTAGTATGTTTAATTTTAAATACTCCCTTTCTCTATAGCTTACATGTTTCCAGTACCACACTACATTACCTTCATTAGTATTCCAAAAGCTTGTAATAAAATATTGACTTACATTCTTTACAAATACGTCGAGCATAACCACACCAGACGCACGAACACAAAGTCACGTATTTGATCTCTTACAACATAGCATTGTCAGCACCTAATGACGAGACTAATGGTTTACCTGTAACACGACCTCTAAGGTATAATATCCCGATACCTGTGCTGATCGATAGGTTCACACTGCCCGCTCCAATAACAAATAGCCCATTGCTGTGTCAGTGATTGACAATAAAAACCGGAGCTTATCTCTCAAGTCCTATTAAACGATATTCCCCTCTGGCAAATCAAGAAACAGTCTCAGTGAAAGGACAGCTGACGTCACTCCTCCGATAAATTCCTTTCCTATTAGTCACTGGCCAAATTTTCTTTACTGCCGTCTACTAACGACAAGCAAACGCCTACATTTAATTCAAAGTTTATTTTTCCGCTTGCCTTATAAGTACACTGGTAATCGGGACCGCGGTGACGTTCAAAGTCTACTCTTATCTTTGATGTTTTGAATCAGTGGTGAAAAGTTTTAGTGGGTTCATAGTGACGTCATTCGGTTGTAGGACTTGACCTTCGGGCAGATGGACGGAGGGTTACTTTATTCAGGCTGTAACACAGTTTGTTTATGGAAGAATAGTCACAAGTACGAATATTAGTAAAGAAAGTTCTCCAAAGGGATATTGAAGGAGTGATTGTAAGACAAAAAGAGGGATTGTTTAAGTAGACATTAAGAGAAAATTTTCATGTGGTCAATAGAGGGAGTGTTCATGGTGTCAATAGAGGGAGTGTTCATGTGGTCAATAGAGGGAGTGTTCATGTGGTCAATAGAAGGAGTGTTCATGGGGTCAATAGA
>MUZC01000987.1:749493-781722 GCA_002072015.1 Radix auricularia | reverse complement strand
TAGTCTGATGACCTGCCTCTTAGTCTAACTGGCTACTATCAGAAGTTTAACCCAAAAACCTAGTCTGATGACCTGCCTCTTAGTCTAACTTGCTACTATCAGAAGTTTAACCAAAAAACTTAGTCTGATGACCTGCCTCTTAGTCTCACTGGCTGCTATCAGAAGTTTAACCAAAAAAACCTACTCTGATGACGTGCCTCTTAGTCTAACTGGCTGCTATCCTCTCTACATTAAACTCTTGATTCAGGAAATCTAAACTGTGTCGCAGCTGCACATGTGTTCTCAATCACGTCATAAATATGTGAAATATGTGTTACAAGTGTGAATTATTCTTATTTTATTGTGTGCCTTAGTCTAAATGTTTATAAGCATTGCCTTGAGCAAAAAACCTAAACTTAAAGTACATGTCGACTGACGTCATTTCATGCAGTTTCCTAATACTTTATACGACAACGTCATAAGAACAAAACAGTTATAATTATACAAGAATACGTTAAACAGCTATTTTTTTAAAACTCAGAACACTGGTTATTTTTGTAGCACAACGATGATGTATTTCGTAGCCGTTGACATCACGTGTCACTGTGACACAAAATAAATGACAAATATTTGTTACATATAGTGATCTCTCTCACGGTCTCACTCTTCTGTTTCTTTTGTACCTTGTACATTTATTTATAAACAATATTCCAAACCCATCAGAAAAATCTCGTGACAAACTCAACATAAATGAAGCTGTGCACACCTGACCCCGTCTTGACCCTATTTAATAGAATGCCATTAAAAACAAAACGTGCAGACACGAGAGACGACGACAGAGACAATAATTCCCAGGTAATAAGATTTTTGTCCGTCCCCGAGTGCATTGCGATTTCCTTCTTTTGGGAGGGAAAACACATGTCTTAAAAAGAGAAACTATCATCCATCTTCTCTTAGGCCATCAAATGATGTCAATATGCAAATTTAATCCATCACACGCCATCAACGCGCTGCGTTTTGTAGTAAAGGACATTCATATAAGTGTAAATATATTTTATGTTTCTGTCTTCTATGAGTTTGAATGTTGAGGTGAGGTTCTTTTCCATTTTTTTTTCTTAGATGACGAGATGTAAGGATTTGGTGGGAAAGGGGGGAGGGGGTGGCGCTTTATAAGACCTTGCACTATAATTATGTGAAACATGCGGCTATCAAACATTGATAACAGTCAAATATATTATTTAAAATCTATTATATTAATGTGTGTTTATTTTCAAAGCAAATGTGTTAGCCCTATATTCTTGACATTTTGTTGTTGTTACTGTTGGTATTTGTGAATTAAGAGCTGACGATTTAATCAAGTGAACTTTCAATACAGCTATAAACGTTGAAAACGGTCCATTGAAGTTTTCATGAGATGACGTTTAATGCGGTCTTCATGTAGGTGTGAAATTGTGGGGTGGGGGAGGGAGGGAGGGGGGGGAAAAAATGCATCTCCGAGAATAAAAGACGTGTGGATAGTGGAAGGCTTCAAGAATTCTAATTTTGTGTCGATTGACGGACACATAGGAATGTAAATGCATGTAGATTTTGTAGTGAGCTTGCCTGAAGCATAAGGAATGGTATTAGGTGCCTGTGTATGAAAATATATTGTATTAAGTGCCTGTGTATGAAAGTATATTGTATTATGTGTCTGTGTATGAAACAATATTGTATTAGGTGCGTGTGTATGAAAATGTATTGTATTAGGTGCCTGTACATGACAATATATTGTATTAGATATCTGAAAATGGAACTAGCTAACTAGCTATCGTTGTATCTTCTGAGTGCCTCATCTTGTTTCTAGTGTTTATTACTGCTAAAGTAAAGATAATTTCATACTGCACTATGTAAATATTCATCTTCCGTTCCCGTGTTAGCATCATTTAAATTATAAAATGATTTTTTTTTTCGAAAGCTTAAATATACATTTGCAATTAAAAAAAAAAAAAAAAAAGGTTTCATGAATAATTTAAAATTTCATTCGCCCAAAATATAAAAATAACAAAAATCATACAAAACAAAAGGTATATTCATGTAAATCACTTGATATCTTCAAAATATTGAGATAGATTGACGAAAGATTGCTCCAAACTAGAAGAAACTTTATAAAATAAACAAATAACTAAATATTTAATTTTTTCAAATAACGACATTTAATTGTGCGTCTTACTAAAGCAAACCCCAAATGACTATGTTTAGATTCAGCCCAGCAAAAGACATCTATAAGAGAATTCATAAAGTCAGACAGTGTTCCGATTCTTTTAATTAGCTGGTTGTTGAAAACTGTTTTCATTAGGAGAAATAGAAGATACTAACAGAAGGTTTTTTTTTTTTAATCCTTTAATTGAAATTGTCTCTAATCGAGGTCAAAGTCATCAATACAAATTTATTTTTGTCAAGGACAAAAATGAAGGTCACACGGGAATCCTTTATTAAGATTTCTTTTTTCCTTTAAAATACAACTTGAATAGGTTAATCAAATAATTCAATCAACGCAGTGAGTCCCTGGCATTGCCAAGACAAAAGTTGACACAGACTTCGTGTGTGGCTATGAAACAAAAACCAACTACGCACGAGACAAAAAAGCACACAGAAAAAAAACAAACAAAAAATTAATTCTTTTCGAACAAAAATAAAATCACCATTTCAAAATAATATCACAGTTCAACAGCAGCTTGTGGCCAGGGACAACATCAAATAAGGTGATATGATTGTTGGTTGTGTAGGGTTGCCAGTGTGTATAGTGTAGTATATTGATTTATGTTGTGAGGGCTGGGGCAGTTATCCAACTGCGTGAGAAAATTAAGCTTTAGTTTTTAAAACAAAATTCATTTGTGATTAATTTATTAAACATTATTGCTAATTTAGTTTTAATTTGCAGCGTAAAAAAAAAAAAATTAGTTGGAAAATTTGAATGACTAGTTCAATACCTTTATTACACCTCTGCCACTAATGTTATTGGATATAAATAAGAAGCTGGAGGAATACTAAACAATAGAGTTATAAATTGTTAAATATCTTAATAAGGAATATTTGTATGTGAAAGAAACGTCATTTGGTTGTGTAACGAAATATCTGCAAGTTCTTTTAACATTACAACAACTCTTTTACGACATGAAAAAGCTCATTTTGTTTTGTTAATGTCTCCATTAAAATATTAAATCTGATAGAAATTAGCAGCATTCTTTCCTCAATACAATTTGTTAATGTCTCCATTAAAAGATAGATCTGACAGAAATTAACAGCATTATTTCCTCATTCATACAACTAATTCAGCTATTGAATCTACGCCCCCGTATGAACATTTTGCAATCATTTCACACTTTCCATTTAATCATTGGATTATTTTTTGTATTTTATCTCTTTTTTTAAAAAAATAACGGTTAATGTAATCCAACGGACTTTTTTAACAGAATTGAACGCAGGTTTTGTTTTGTTCCATAAATATTTCCACATGGCAAAGGTCCGTTAAAGGAGAGAAGTAGAGTTTTTCTTTTCAACTGAGTCGGGAACTTAGCCGAATTGGTGACATCTTGTACAACTTGGGTATTAGTGATGGGTAGGGGTGGGGGTCAACACTTATTACTGACTTGGCTGCCAGTATTTTGTCCCCATTTTTATTATGCAGTCGAAACTTGAAAGTGGGATATTGTCCAAATTCGGACAACACAATATTACAACTGTTTTCAGAAGATTGTTTGTATCGGTGGTTCCCAATCGGTATATTGCGAGACTTTTTCTCATGAGGCACACTAGAGGAAACATCTTTAAGTTTCTACATTACGTTTTATAAACTTCAAAGTATTAAGGGCGACACAAAGGAGCTCATCTGAAAAATCTCTTTAAAATGAATATAAGTGCCCAAAAAGGTCTGGCATCTAAAGTTTCAAATGATAACGTTTATTAAATTGAATTACAGATATTTATAAGGGAAGAGTTAGCCTAAAAGTGTTGGGCTTCAACGCTTAGTGCGAGCTCAATATTCGGTAAGAGCTTACTCTATTCAATGGTTCGGTCTAATTTACGCTACATTCTTGGTCCAAATAGAAGTAATCAGTTAGATTCACCAATTATTTAGGGCACAGAATATTTTTAAAGGTCCTAGAGATGTAAAAATCTTTCTTAAACATTTATTATCGAGCTAAATGTAGTGTCATTTACAAGACACATCAAAATGAGATGTAATCTACTTGAACTATGAAGGCATATGTGTGTGTGTGTTGTGTGCGTGTATATATATATATATATATATATATGTTCTGTCGATGCAGCTTGGCTGCCATTGGCGTCGCAGGAGCTGCCGGTATGTACATAAGTCTTATGTATAGACCGCCTGTAGGTGCTCCAATTCCTGATTTTCTTTCAGGGTTTACTCTCTGTAAATTTTGTCAATGTAATTTTTGTTTTTTGTTTTGAATAGTAGAACTACAGATGCGCTCACAGGTAAACACACTTTTCATTTTCAAAATTGATGCTTACGGTCATCGTATTATATTACAGTGATTTGACGTTTAATTTTAAAAAAACGTAGGTGTTTGTGATTCCATCAAATATAGAAGGTATAAAGTTTTTATTTAACAGATAATGAGAGACATAAAAGTAATGGGCATTATATTATGATAGACATCAAAATGTGATTTTGTTTGAATCACAATTGGAGAGAATTTAAAGGAGAAAAGTATGACAGAACTTCATATTGTTACAAAGGGATAGATATATCACAGGGGTAGACATGGCATAGGGATAAACATTCACGGGGATACGCATGTCATAGAGATACACATGTCATAGGGATAGACACGTCACCGGGATAGACATGCCACAGGGCTAGACATGTAACAGGGATAGATAGACATGTCATAGGGATAGACAATAAAATAAAATAGACATCAATTGACAGATGGTCTTTGAAGACGATGATCATTTTGTCAAAGATTTAATAAGAAGAAAGACATCATTAAAGGGTAGGGTGGCCCGTTAAATTTTAAAACTAAAGACAAACACCAATAAGAGATTCGAGATATCTAAAATATAAAACCATACATGAGGTAACTTCACAAAGGTTACATGCAAACGTGAACTTATACATTGATTTACATCATTGTAATGAATCATACGTTTTATTGTTGTTTGAAAACTGTCACTCAATGACATGGTGATAATATAATGAAATAAATTATTATTCATAAGGATTACACCCATGGCCAAGAAAAAACCCGTTGCCAAGACTTACACCCGTTGCCAAGACTTACACCCGTTGCCAAGACTTACACCAAGGGCCAAGACTTACACCCGTTGCCAAGACTTACACCCGTTGCCAAGACTTACACCCGTTGCCAAGACTTACACCAAGGGCCAAGACTTACACTCGTTGTCAAGACTTACATCAAGGGCCAAGACTTACACCAAGGGCCAAGACTTACACCCGTTGCCAAGACTTACACCAAGGGCCAAGACTTACACCCGTTGCCAAGACTTACATCAAGGGCCAAGACTTACACAAAGGGCCAAGACTTACACAAAGGGCCAAGACTTACACCCAGGGCCAAGAGTTACACCCGTTGCCAAGACTTACACCCAGGGCCAAGAGTTACACCCGTTGCCAAGACTTACACCAAGGGCCAAGACTTACACCCAGGGCCAAGACTTACACCCAGGGCCAAGACTTACACCCAGGGCCAAGACTTACACCAAGGGCCAAGACTTACACCAATGGCCAAGACTTACACCAAGGGCCAAGACTTACACCCAGGGCCAAGACTTACACACGTTGCCAAGACTTACACCTGTTGCCAAGACTTACACCAAGGGCCAAGACTTACACCCATGGCCAAGACTTACACCCATGGCCAAGACTTACACCCATGGCCAAGACTTACACCCATGGCCAAGACTTACACCAAGGGCCAAGACTTACACCCATGGCCAAGACTTACACCCGTTGCCAAGACTTACACCCAGGGCCAAGACTTACACCCATGGCCAAAATTTACACCCGTTGCCAAGACTTACACCAAGGGCCAAGACTTACACCATGGCCAAGACTTACACCCATGGCCAAGACTTACACCAGTGGCCAAGGCTTACACCATGGCCCAGACTTTCACCCATGGCCAAGACTTACACCATGGCCAAGACTTACACCCATGGCCAAGACTTACACCATGGCCAAGACTTGATCTAGTAGGTCATTAAAACCTACAAATGTGATAATTTTATTTTAAAGCAAGTCTGCGGGAGGCAAAGAGGGGCAAGTTACAACATTTGTCTCTATGTTACTGATGGAATCCCATTTCCCAGATCGTCAAACGGCTCTCTACATTATAAATTGGATGAGAGTGGCATACAGTGTCGGCAGTGATAGAAACTGAAGAGCATATGGTATGTTACCGTGAGAATAATGTGGAGGGCTTCCCACAATCCACAGTTTCATTTACAAAGTCAAGTCAAAATAAGTTATTCATTTTAAAAAAAGTTACGACATTATATATAATGTATTTCAAAAATGTTGGACCATGTTTTAAAAAAAAGGCTTTTAATCAATAACATTGATAAAACAAGGCTGAAAATATTTAACATTTTAAACAAGAACTGATAAAAATTGATAGATCATGTAGTGGTACATTCCACGCAAATCATTGTTTAAACAAAGCAAAATATAAACAACATATATTATTTTTGATAAGGGACAATATGAAGGTATTATAAATTGTAAATACCCATTTACTCACCACAATATCTGCCATTAATTAAGTACTCGCGATATTTGCCATCATATAAAACCAGAGCTATTAGCTAACATGTATTAAGTCGAGCTTTTTTAACATCCAACATGACTGACTACTCATGCTATTAGATAGACACCACCTAATCTTCATACCCTGTGTTCTTAGTGCATCAATGCTAAAATGATATTATTTATCAAAACATTTATGCTGTCACAATAACGCCATATACCAATGCCTCAGTGCTCAATAGTGAAATCAATAGGCGTGATGTCTTCTCTGTGAAGACAAACACATTTTTTATAGCAGGAAAAAAGACCACATAGAAAACAAAGGCTAAAACTCATAACACGACATAAGATGTTTTTAGATGATGCGTTAAACCAACGCTAAAAAAATCTTTTCACATAAGTAATTTATGTTGTTCTGAAAACACAAATGTGCTAGATGTAGTTGAAAACTTATTAAGTATAATTATATAGTGTTCCTATTTTATACAAAAAGTTACCGATGGATATTTTTTTTTTCAATCGCAGCGTTCATTTCTTTAATGGTTATAACATTTGAAAATGATAACTTCCTATCCATATTTTTAAGATATATGAATCCTTATTGCTCAACTGTTCCCATGAACACAGAGAATACATTTTGTGACTCTTACTTTTTTTTGACTTGGGTATAAAAACTATTTCTTCTTATAATATAGTTTTTCTTCTTTTTCTGCGTTATCAAAATCTTTTGAAGGAGGATTTAGACCACAAGCCCTACATCTGTAATGAACTGCGCTGCGGCTGTAAATTGTTTCAGTCAATGAAGGCACACCACCGACATCTGATACAGAAGCTGTTCCATTAGTTTTAAGGAGAGGTCAAAGGTTGAAACTTTAGTAACGCAGACGGTAGACGACCTTGGCATTCATTGTTGAGTAAACCAAAAATTCCACCGACCCAATGCAGTTTTATTGGCTACATCTGGCGTGTTGAGTGAACATTCTTGTGTTGTGGTAGGGAGGAAGAGGGGCCACTCTGGGTATTTAAAGTGTCGCCATTTGGCAAAGTTTTTTTCTGTCTTTATCAAGGGGAAAATACTTTTGATTTTAAAAAGTTAATTACTAACAAGGGCAATCAATAAATGACATCACGTCTAGGGGGGGGAGGTGGGGCAGACATTTGTTACGATTGGTGACGAGGGGGGAGGAGATGTTTCAGAAATGTAACGTCATATTAAAACACGCAACTTTGAATAAATGTTCCACTTAAATATTTGTGTGTACAATTTACTTAACGACGTTTTACAGGGCTTCACGCGTGTTACCATGTTAGAGGGCAGCCTCACGTTAAGTACGTATTTCAATAACAAAAAAGTGACTTAAAACACGCTCTATTTCAAATAAAAAAATATGACTTTTATGGGGGGGGGGGGGACTTTGTGACGTCGTATTGGAAGGGGTTTGTGGTTCTTAGTATTTTTGACTACGCGTAACTAGGGGGAAGGGGTGAAAATTGCATGACGTCATTTATGGACGGCCTTATAAAGAAGTATCGAAATAATGGCATCAGCGTGGGAGATGTAAAAAAATGAAATCTCTCCATGAGAATGTTTTATAGACAGAAATAAGTATTGATATCAATTACTGTCTCAATATTTCATGTAATGCTTCAAGCCCATTAGAGCTAGGTATCGATAACAGTGGGGGGGGGGGGAGGGGAAACAATGTTTTTTCATGTGATTTGGTTGGAAATTAAATTTAAACTCCTGAGTAAAGTGTATCACTAAGCTTCCTGTACAGCTAATCTTTATTTATCACTGAGTAAAGTGTATCACTAAGCTTCCTGTACAGCTAATCTTTATTTATCACTGAGTAAACTGTATCACTAAGCTTCCTGTACAGCTAACCTTTATTTATCACTGAGTAAACTGTATCACTAAGCTTCCTGTACAGCTACATGGAATTTTGTGGTGGTCATGATACTGAAAGCATTCAAACTGATGGTTTTGTTTTAAAATATTGATATCAGTCTTTGTAAAAGCTGTCTAAGTATCTATCTATATATATATATATATATACTAGATTGTGCCGGGGCGCAGGGGCGCCTGCGGCGCCCATTTTTTTAGGGCGCCTACGGCGCCAAACCTTTTTTAAAAGCCCAACTAACTTGTCCTTTTTTGATAAATACGAAATATTAAACTTTCTGAAATGTACGCAAAGTATTTAATAATAGGGGTTGTATTTTGCGCACCGATGCACACCAAACAATGACGTCATCATATTAAATATTTTTACAGCGCTAATTACCACACGACTTTTCCACTGCTGTAGACTGTTGTACATCGTTCTTCAGCGTTCCACATCCAGTGAGTGACTTGGACTATTATAGTATTTATAATTCACACAGGACAAGCACGATACGTGTGCAAATACGCATAATGAATGACCCTGGCTAGGGTCGACCAATCACATTTTATGGTTGGCAAGTGATGGTGGTGCAGTGGGGGGAGGGGGAAGGCAACAACACCCTCAATGCGCATGTCTCGAGACAAGCAATGGGTCGGCGGTCTCCCTCCCCACCCCACGTTCACTCGCGTTGTTTTCATTTCGTCGTGCTTCTGTTTGTGTCCATTCTCCCCCCTCACCCGTTCTTTGCACTATCTGCGAGCAAGTCTGGGGCGTATGCTACGCCGTGGGTCATATCTAGTTAAATTAATTATTCATAATTTCTTTTATAAACATCACGAATTATCAATAAAATCAACATTATTAATCAATAATATAATCATTACCAGTCACGGAATGAACCTTTCATTAGCAGATATTCCACGTACAAAACAACAGGGACACACAATCCTTATACACTCTGATTGTCAATATGACATCATCAGGATCTCATCTCGCGTCCTTGAACTCCCTACAACAAAACTGTTGGCTCTGTCATGTGTGAAAACTCTCCTGAGTTCAATTCGAAATTTCTTTCCAGAGAGAATGTAGATAAAAAAGTTGGATGCGTAATTGATGTTGGTCACAGCCTGCAATGAAAAAATGTTAATTTACTTACGGATGATGGACTATACATTTTATAAGAACAATTGTAATACTATTAACTTAAAAAAAGAACTATATTGGTAGCTGATTGCCATACAACAACTTAAAAAACACCACACAAAAAAAACGATTAAAATCAACTTAAAATTTTAGGGTGTTTAATGTTTTAACCCGGTTGCCTTAGGAATTGTACATCATCCACACATTCTTCATTGATATGAGAGTTAATATTTTTGGGGCTTTAAATGACATGAGAGTAACATTCATGTGACCATTTTCAGTTGTAATACACTATAATGAAAAGGGTAGATGATTCTTACTTATAAAATTGAAATAATTCCCTGTCACATTTCAAAGAATGTTGTACCCGCTTACCTGAAGCACCTGCATCCAAGGCACCAGGAGTGTAAAGGTCTCTACGAAATCGTTGCCATATTTCTGCATCATGATGTACGTGAACATCGTCATGACAACCATGGGTAGCGTTGTGACAATGTACGTCATCGAGATGGCGACCAGCATCATCGTTGTCTTACTCCGCCGCCTGGCTGTTCCTGTGGACAAATTGATAACATGAGCATGTAAGCCCGAAATATATAGTTACCTTATATGAGCGGTAAAAATGACTCAAAATGTACCTCATTTCTTTACAACCAATATGTTCCCAAAAAAGTAACTAGGGCTGCAGAAATTAACGATTAATTTCCCGATTAATCGGTAAAAATTTATCGATTAATTTTATTTTAATCGACAAAATAGCAATTAAAAGAGAACAATTTCTTCGAATTATTAATAAATTATTAATAATTAATAATAGTTTGCTTTTTTAAGTAAAAACTCCTCCATTGAAAAAAAAAAGATTTTCAAAGCGTAAACTTTAGAATAAGCTGTTTTTATAATGAAAATGATACAAAAAATGTAACATATTTTAAAATTAATTAACAATAACACAATTTAAATTTATTGACATTATATTGAACTACTTATATTTAAATCAAAAATTATCAATTGCCTGTTTTTGTTACTTCCCTTGAAATTTTCAGTTTGATGACGTCATACATCGTATTAGCATCTTTTATCAAAATTATCGATTAATTATTCGGTATTTTTCAAAAGTTAAGGATTAAATTTAAATTAATCGATAACAACCCTAAAAGTTACCCCAAACAAAAGATCCAAACAAATGGATGTAGACAAAAACTTTTTTAAAAAAATAAATCCGTACACACATTTTTTTAAATTAAAAAAGCAATTTGACTATGTGGTGTGAAGATCTACCTTAGACCAGGACGAGACGGGTATGCCATGTTTTACCAAAAGTCGTAACTTTGACTGTTGTAACTAACCAGTGAGACGTGTCGAAGAGGAGTCCTCATTCTGAGTGGCCCTTTCCACCTTGAAGATTTTCAAGAGGACGCCGATGTTGCTGACCAAGACAAGGATGACGGGGGCGATGAAGAGGAAGGCGAACTGGTAGACGTAGACTTGTAAGGGGAGGTAGACGTTGTCGTAGGCCTCACTTCCGGCACATTCCTTGCCATTACTTTCCGTGATGACAAACCTGGTGAGGGGTGAGTGCAAGGTACAGTGTCGTGACTAAACATTTCATGGTACAATGTCGCGACTAAACATTTCATGGTACAATGTCGTGACTAAACATTTCAAGGTACAATGTCGTGACTAAACATTTCAAGGTACAATGTCGTGACTACACATTTCAAGGTAAAACGTCATGACTACACATTTCGAGGCGGTCATTAGAGAATACGTCATTTGACATATCCTTCGTTTTCAATAAACACGCATTAAAATAAACAACGTCCTCAGACTTTTTTCTCTGTCAAAAAAGAAGCTACCTTAAGACAATGCGCCGGTAATTTGTTTCAACTTGGAAATCGTTCAAAATTAAGAGACTATATCTTGTATTTTATTTTTAAAACAAGATCTTCTTACAGTTAAGTGCAATGGAACAGAAAATCATGAAAAGAATTTAAGTATTGATTGATACACCATGAAATGTGATTTATTAAAACTTAGATTTATATTACGTGTATAGATATCCGCAAAGGTTCACTTTAAATCATGTTGCGATTATCACTAGGCAGAAATCTTTTTTTTATTATTATTATTAAAACGTCTAGGATTTTTAATCATCATTTGTCGTTCTGTTAACATACGACATGTCCAGATCTCGGGTGAACTAGTTATGTAAGATACACCAGCCGGACAACATACAAAATTAACTGCCACTTAACTATCTCTCCAATCCTCTTTTTTATGTCACCATAGAAAAAGAAAAGGGGTGATAATAAAAATACTAAATAACTTAAATACATTGATGGGATTTACAGGTGAACTAGCTAGTCCAACCCCATCCCCCCTTCCCAAACGTTGGTCGACCTGAAGACCTGGTTAAAGGAGAAGAAACAGAACTATGATTTAACAATTCCGACCCCCCCCCCCTTTTTTCCACACACGCACACACTTCACAGAGATTCACCGACCTGAAGACCTGGGTACTGGAGAAGACACAGATTAGTGAGCTTGAAAGTCCGACTGCCCCCCCCTTTTCCACACACACATTTCATACAGATTGGCCAACCTGAAGACCTGGGTACAGGAGAAGACACAGAACAGCGATATGATGATGATGACGGCCCCACGCTGCTGACACCACATGTTCCGTCTGAATGGCATGTAGACCACACACAGTCGCTCTATGGCCATGGCCACTATAAGCCACGTCGACATCAGGTTACACACGGCGTCGGCAAACATGAAAATCTGTTAATAGTTATGTTGTAAATGTTATAGGGTTTTTTGTTGTTGTTGTTTTTTTTTTTTTTGTTGTTTTTTTTTTATGTCACCTAAAATTCACCTTGGCTTACCTAGACTTCCCCTTGTCTCACCTAAACTTCACTTTGCTCACCTAAACTTCCCCTTGTCTCACCTAAACTTCCCCTTGTCTCACCTAAACTTCTTCTTGTCTCGACTACACATGGCATGTGCTCTCTAACATATCCTGCTTACCTTGCAGCTGTCGTGTGAAAACTTGCTGAAGAGACCTAGGTGGTGATCGTTATCTCTTAAAATGTCGTCAATGATGTGGATTTCTTGTCCCACCAACACTAGGCTGAAATTTGAGGCAATGAAATATTTTACGCCAAACTTCCAAACACTAGATTTTACTGTAAACTGTTTGTAATTGCATCTATGATAGTTATTTGAAATAAATTATAGGCCTTCTCTACTGCTATTGTTAAATGAATTCACTTTCTTTAAATGTATTATTACAATAACTCTATAAACATTTTGATCAGGTTTTTAATGCGAGACTTGACATAACGGCAATACGGATAAGTCAAATCTTATTTAACAACATAAGAAGAACGTGGTCTATTGAAACAGGATTAGTCCAAGTCTAATTTACAAAGTCCACTTTGCTTCCCGTTCAAACGCAAACATTAATTATAGATTTTATGCAATTAAGTTGTTAAAGTTTTTCTTTAAAATTTATATCTTACGAAACGAAAATGTTCCCTCTAAAAATTATAAATATATATTAACCCAATGTCATGTAATTAATAATACTTTGCGGCAGTATTAAATGAGGATTGAAATAAAATGAAGGGATTTTGAATCGTTATACAAAAGTTTCCGAATGACATGTTATCTCCTGAACATCTTTATAAAACACCAAGCAAAATTTACTGACTTACCTTATCGTATCTGTTACAGACGCTACTTCTGTACAAAAAATTATGGCGTGCTACGTTTATCTATGGTTTGTAATTAGACCTGCATTCTTATTAGAGTTTTTAATGGTGATAAAGTGTTGGCTTTACTGGTTTCTTCAGGCAACCCATACACACCCGAATTCCAGACATATTTCAGTTTAAAGAAAGGAAGAAACATAGATTGAACGAGAGAAAGAAATGATATAAAGAAAAGAACGAAGAGAAAGTAAGAAAAGAAAAGAAAGAAGGAAGATATATAATGAAAAGAAAAGAAAGAAAGAAAGAAAGAAAGAAAGAAAGAAAGAAAGAAAGAAAGAAAGAAAGAAAGGAAGAAAGAAAGAAAGAAAGAAAGAAAGATACAGATTTAAATAACACATTTGCCTTAAAAGCCAATGAATGCATGTTTCAAAAACCTGCCATTACACATAGCATCCACTATTTGTTAAAATCCATGGTATTTATTATTTGCATCTTGTCACGGCTAACACATCGGCTATTAAAACTGACGGATAACTCTTCTCTATTCATTTTAAGACGAATGTAAACAGAATTGCGTGCGCCATTCAGATGTCTTTTGAATAATTCATGTCTTAAACGGCTTTTGCACAACCTCCATTTTTAACGAAAATCCGGTTTTGAAAAAGCTTAACAAAACAAAAGGATAAAAATGAAAAGAAAATTATCAAAAAGTATAATTTATGCAATTTCATTGATACGTAAGTGACATAGAGCAAGCTGAATGATTTCGTCATCGTCTCCCGGCTCTGAGCGGCAACTGAAAGAACTGGGTTAAAGAAATGAACTTTATCTACGATCTCCATATGCCATATGTGATGGAATAAAGACACATTATGATCGTCACACAAGAAAGCCAGCATGACTCATACATATTTATGTCTTTCACTTTACACTTCAGCGATCTGGTTGATTGAGAACGTTAAATAACCTTGACCAGAAAATAGAAGACCTTAACGTTTATTTTTTATTTTTATAAGTGATGTAATTTTTCATAGAATGAAAATAAACGAATCTCATGATTCTGAAAATGAATAGAGAAAATTAACAAACACTTTGGAGAACTCTAGAAGAACAAGACCAACAACAGGGCCGGTCTTAGGGAATTGGAGGCCCTAGGCGAAGTGAATTAAATGGCCCTAAATATAACGGAAAAAAAATTAATATGGAAAGATTGTTGTGCGAGGCCCCCACTAATGATGAGACTAATCGGAGGCCCTAGGCGGCTGCCTATTTTGCCTATGCCTAAAGCCGGCCCTGCCAACAACAACAAAAAACGCTGAGTTAAACTTCACGTGCGTAGTATAGTTTTCTTATCTTATTTTAAATATTACAGACGCTCCTTCTGTACAGAAGATTCTTGCGTCCTACGTATATCTATGGTTTGTGTTTAGTCCTGTATTCTTATTAGAGTTTTAAATAATGATAAAATGATGGCTTTCTTAAGGCAACCTATCCATGCCCGAATACCGGACAGGAAGAAAGAGAACTTGTATGTGTTTGTTCTTACAATTACAAGATTGACGGGAAAAGTGACTATTGTGATTATAATGTAAATACAATTTTTAAAAATTATACTTTTCTTTTATTTCGATTTCTTTGTCTAAAATTTTCTGTTAGCTACAAAAATATAAATACTTTTCATTGCTTGGTTGTTTTTAGCTTGAATTCGGCTCTCAGAAATTTCGTGCAGGAAATCTTTATCAGATACAAATTTAAGTTAAATCTTCAATGCCCTCGCCTTTTTAAACATCGCAACAAATGTTTGGTTACATATCATATTTCGGTATCTTCAATCAATCGAATTAAAGTGAGTATGAATACTAAGATATTTGGCGCACACCAACACAAAGAAGATATCTTATTTTGCGCAAATAAATATATTAATTTGAGTTATTTACTTCAGCTTGAAGTAACATTTTGATTTCTTAATAATAAAGGAAAGAACTGCGTTAATTTCGTTAATAAGACATATAAAATCGATTTAAAAATATTGCCACTATCTTAGACGGATCAAATAACTCATTTTTCACTACAATTTAACAATTTCATTTTTTCTGTAAATTTCTTTGCGTACGTGTGAGTGATTGGCACCGATTGGCACCGATTGGCACAATTTGAAAACGACATTTACGATGTTCATTACCTAAGGCACTTTAATAATAATACTTTCAGATAATTTAAACAATGATTGCATTTTTTTATCATTCGAGTTGTATTATTTCTTTTTTAAGAAGATTGTTAAATTAAGAAAATTTACGAATTACAATCTTTTCAGATGGTACAAAAATAATACATTTGGAGTGACCCTACCCTAAACTTTCTCGTATATTAGAATAAAAAAGTGAGTTTTGGGACGGCACTTCCAGTGGAGTCAGCGAATAGAAATAGTTTGGTTGTGCCATTGTTATTATCTAATATATATTCTTTGTTGATGCTAAAATCTGGATAAGATCTAAATGTAGACTACATTATATTCTGCCATCGTTTGCGTACTTCACAGATAATATGTTTTTAATTATTTTTTCTTTGCTACTTTTTATCATGGAAACAGTTCCCGAATGTATTCCAGGAGTGAAGTACGCGATCATTAAAATGTTTTCATATTGCAAGATCTTCATGCAACTCTTCACTACACGAGAAAGATAAAACGTTGACAAAATGCAGATGTGGGGAGACAATCCAAATGATGAAAGGCAACACCCTGATGAAACAACTGACCCACAGGCATGTAGATTCGTATTTGTAAAAACTTTTTACCCTACAACGGTAAAAATATAGACTTTAAAAAATAAAGTTTTTGAGAGTAGATAAAAAAAAAATTTTGCTTGCTTGTATCAAATATTTGAACTTGTGTTTGGTACCAAAGCTATCAGACAGCGTCGAACGAGATTAATGTGTATATGTCCTAGATGGCTCTTCACATAAACCAAGACGGAGGCAAAACAAGATCATCACCAAGCCTTGGATCACTGTCATGCCAATTTGTCATGTACCAAGTACTCAGGGGCAAAGACTCAGGGATTCAGTTGGACAATATTGATAAAATGGACTAAACCATTTATTATTGGTTAAACAGTGTATTTTAAATTATAAGAACACTAATATGATAGATGTTGAAAACCTCAGAATCGAGCAGTTTAAAGACAATAAATAATGCCCACATCTTTTAAAAATTGATATTTCCACATGTTTCCATAACCTAAATAAATAGAAATGATTTTCTAAAGTGACCGAGGCTGAGCTTTTGTCGTGCGTCAAAAGTGTCTGACAATAAGGCATAATTGATTTCCTTCATAAATCCGAGAGAACGCAAAATGGGTCAATGACGTCTTCAAAATGCGCCGAGATATTCTTTCTTTACTTCCAGCACTTTGCGCAGATTATTCATGTCAATATCATTCTCAGTCAAACAAAACCAAAAAACAGAAAGAAAGATAAAGAAAACGGAAATTCCCTGCTGTCAACTTGAAGCTAAAAATAGATTGCTACATAAAATACTTATTCTGGAAATCTATGTTTTGCTAAGTCTTTTGAATGTTTCCAGAACTTTGACAGCAAACATCACACCAGAATCAACGCTCGGTTGCCACGTTTAACAATGCTTGTCTCCATGCAACCTTACAAAAGCATTCAGATTTCGAGGCAAACATCTCACAAAGTAATCGAACTCATGGTTTCAATTTGAAGAGAAGAGAAAAAAAACCTAAGGTCTTTCGCCCTGTGCCAAAGTAGAGAAGGGAGCTAATCTGGGCAATAGCTTTTGGAGATCGACAGCAGAGGGAGTTACCCTACTGTTTGCTTATTATGCCGGTTAAGAGTGAGACGGAGGTGATTCAGGATAAACCACTCCTGGTTAAACTCTCCTCCGTGGCAACGGCTCACGGGGTCATTGTGTTGAGATTTATTGTTTTACAATTAGCCTTTCTACAGTAACTAGTTGAACTGTCTTTGAAAAAAATATTTCCTGCGCACTTGTTTAAGAAAGACACAATCATATTGTAATGTTTCGAAATTGATTTTTTAATGATGACTTTTAAATTGCATTTAATTAATTTTTGAAACTAAGCAAATGTATTGAAAAAATTAAATTTGAAAGTGAAAAGTATTGCACTACCATTGTGTAAAATACCATAATTTTATATTACGCTTTATTTATCTGCTCATTATTTTGCTGTTGTATTTTGATGTCAGCTCCACGTATTAATTCTCACCTGAAAGTTTGCAAGAGATTAGGTTAGCACTGCCTCAATTAGTTGCCGTGACAACCATCTATTGTTCAATAAAAACCGTCTTGAGACCGTTCTCACTGTCTGGACCTACGTCGTCTGACATAACAATCTTGAATATTAAATAAATAAAATTGCTTCCAGCGCGGACTTAAAACAAACAACGTTACGGACCTTATTGATTTAGCCCCTCCTTGTTAAAATCTGGGTGTGTTGTGTCGCGGAATTAATCCTCTAACACTTTCATTTGTATGCATATCTTTTAATGCCGCCATCTTGGACTCAACCACAGCCCACGCTCCCACATTCACACATCAGCTTACCTGTCAAACACGGCCACTACACTCAGGTAGTGTGAGACTCGGGTACAGCCCACCTGCCAACTTACCTGTAGAACACGGCCACTACAATCAGGTAGTGTGAGACTCGGGTACAGCCCACCTTCCCACTTACCTGTCAAACACGGCCACTGCACTCAGGTAGTGTGAGTACGACTTGTAGCGGAGCCTGGGCGTCTTCATTACGATGAAGGTCAAGGAGTTTGCCACCAGACCCACGGCCACCAGGATGTTGGTGGCCACAATCTTGACGATCTCTCCCCATTCTGCAGGGACGTACAGCTCCCGTGGTGTCTCTGTAATGATAATATTGTAAATATTCTTTTGGTTTGCAGATAATTGTAAATTTTCATGAGGCAATGAGATGAAAAAGAACATCCATAATTTCTCATGTCGACATAAAAAACAACAACAATATTAATGAACGAAAAATAAATTTAAAATAATATCAAGAAGAAACAATGTTGAAAACTTAGTCAGCAATTTGTCTTTAAAATGTAAGCAAAGCTTTGATTCAAGAATATTGTCTTTGACGTTTGTCAAATCCAAAATGCCAACAAGTGTCGTAGAAAGATGGAATCCGCTCAAGAGGGAGGCACAGCCTTCTTTTTGAAAGGGATTTTCAGTCTATTTCTAAGGATTATTATAAGAGGCAGTTTGCAAGGTTCCTCTCACCCATACAAGCACTAACCTCAGCTACGCTAGTGGCCAGACGTGCACGACTTCACTATAGCTACGACTTATGCCTATGATTGCACCAAGTCCGTTTACGCCCCGGTCTTATTTCTCACAAAGTCACAGAACCAAACAAAAGTGAAATTATACGTAAAGCTCAAGTCCAAATGAGTTAACCACAAGAGTGATTGCCAAAAGTTGTAACATCATTCTGTGCCATCGACTGTCTCAAAGGAGCCGCTGTACTAGATTCTGGAAACCAATTTTCGTTACTATTTCAAACCTAATTTTACCACTTCCCACTTTGTTCTTTGTAAAATGCGTTCATCTCTCGTTTCATTAAATATTTTTTCCAGCAGTCACAAGCTCATTTGGGTTACAATTAACGGATGATAAACCAAGAAAACATGAGACTTACTACAGACGCCAATGAAGTCAACCAGTGTTCTTACTCCACGCACTTCATAACAAAACAAACGTTAGAAAAAAACACATGGAAAGATACATACAGATATAAAAATAATAAAAAAATATTCGATTTGTTTATGTCTTTGTATAAGGATTAAGGAAGGATTTTTGTTTTCGCTGACAATGGGTTTCACATCAAAATGTGAATCTTTACCACCGAGAGCTCATAGATTTTGAGAGAAAATAAAGTAAACTAATATACTCAACTGGGTGACCAACAAAGTCTAAGATATTATTCCATTATCATATTCACAAAACACACAAAAAATGCCAAAGTTAATCACACAAAAAAGATACCAGCAATCGACATACGTGCCTACAAACAACACAGCGGTGACAAAGGAGGATTGAAGAGTAGTCTGAGATGCCATCAAGTTTGAACTATTGTAGGGGCTGACAGGGCGCCAATTTATTTAGGTTACCAATTCTGAGGGGGGTGGGGATTCCGTCAGTCCTAATTCTTGTTTAGCCTTGGACCAAACATCTTAGTGGAAGCTTATTATTGTTATTCCCTAATAACGTGGGACGAACCATTTCACTGTCGGGTCTGAAGAGAAAAGCTGCCGAATAGGAGTAATAAGATAATGAGGAAAATCTTCCGTTCTACTTAGGATTTTTTAAATTTCTAGTATAGCCGAAAGAGGCAAGTTAGGACTCCACCTTAAAAATAACGTAAGACAAATTTATGGCGGATGCCTCGGTAAAAGTGGATTTGAAGTGACGGTGAAGCAACATTCCAGTTACTGGTCTTTTCGATCTAAAGGCTTTGAATGCGCAAGCTCAATTCAATTCTATTTTTGGAAGTCAAATTAACGAACATCACGTTTAGAAGAGCCCGGATGTTGTAATAGATCTTGTCGTCTAGCGACACCGCTGAATGACGTTTTCAAAATGACTGGTAGCGACTCGGACGTCCAAACTGTCGCAACCATTTTTGAAAACCACTCTCGCCATGTCGGGACCAAATTTTCATTGTTTCTTTCGCCTTCTTGTTCAATGATTGTTCGTTGTTTGACTTTCGTTGAAAAAGTGTTGTCGATAAACTTTTGCTCCAGATATTAGAGAGTAAAAAGAAGATTTTAATCATGTCATAGAGATTTCTTTCGTGACCAACGAGGACATTTTTTTTAATGAGAGAAACGTGATGTAAACAGATATTGAAAGAATCGCAAGAGAGTTTATGTTTGCGCACAAACAAAAGATTCGATACACACAACGAAAACTGTATACGTCTTGGTTGATACTTAAAGGGCTCTAACGCTTCACATAGCAACCTGTAATCGTGCAGCTTTTACAGTTTTAGCACCCCCAATATATATATATATATTTTATAAGATGTGGAAAAAAACATAACTGGTTAGAGCTACAGGATAGTTATCATGAAAAACAAACGGAGTTTAATTTTCTGATTCAGTACACTAATAGGAACAAAATGGGCGATGTATACATTCAAATGCAGGAACAAATATGCATGTCCTAACTTTAAAAATAATCTTAAATGACTCATAACTGTTTTTTTTTATTGTTATAACATATACGGTAGCTAAAATAGTATTTAAGTACTTTAAAAAAAATTAATATACCTTCTTAAATTTCCAAAGCAAGTTCTTAAGTTTTTAAAGTCTGTGTTCTACTCAAACTTTAAAAAAAAATTTGTCTTAAGGTTAAACAATGTTTCCGAAAACTTCAATAGAGACACACCAGCAGAATTCTTCTTTAGGAGAGATACACCCAAATAATTAAATATCTTTTTCATAAGTTCCATATCTTTTAAAAAAATCATTTTATTTCTTTTCGTTTTGAAATCTATTCGAGTTGGTTAGGAACACCCAGGTGACTAACGATGTGGTACGAAGACCTCAACTTTGAGGAGCACTGGACCAGACGATGGCGGTATCCGATAACTCGATATGATCGTTTCCATCTACTGGACTGACGCAGACAAACGTGCTCAGGGAAAACATTGGAGCTAAACTATGAGAAACAATCATTGACCAATGATCGGTTTTTCCCGATGCTGCTTGGATCAAAGTTAAATGTACATAACAACGTTTCTTACACATTTTCAAATATACGTTCCCATATAACTTCTTTGTTTTTAAAAAATCGTTTTGAATGATATAAAGTTTTTAAAAAATTTATTTATTATTTTTTTTAAATAAATAATTATACTAACGTTAAATTGTTGGCATTTCGAAACAGCCAATAAAGTTTTATTTTCTACAGAAGTCTAGCTGTCTAAAAATCGTATGATATTTGTTTAACTTTAAAATAAACAGCCACTAAGCTAATTTGGACTACAGACCACATTTGCTTTTTAAAAAAAAAATTTAAAAAAAAAATAAATAAATTGTTAGACGAAATATGTTTAGCTGGTGAACCAAACACCGTTGCTCTCACAGTAAGAAAACTATCGTCTCAATTAAATACCTAGAATATCGAGTGGTCATACATTTAAAAAAAACAGCTCTTACCTGTAAACACAATGACCTGTAACTTGACGTTTATGAGATGTTACTCAAGGACGAATGTTTATGATCTGTGACATATAAATTAGGTGTTTTACCGTCAGTGGGGTGGTCACCAATACTCCCGGATGTGGGTAAAACAGAATAAAAGAATAAAGTCGGTCAAAAGCAACTGATTGTCCTATGATGGTCTACTGATGGTCTACTGTTGGTCTACTGATGGTCTACTGATGGTCTACTGATTGTCTACTGATGCTCACTGATTGTCCACTGATGCTCACTGATTGTCCACTGATGCTCACTGATTGTCCACTGATGATCACTGATGGTCTACTGATGGTCTACTGATGGTCTACTGATGGTCTACTGATGGTCTACTGATTGTCTACTGATGGTCTACTGATTGTCTACTGATGGTCTACTGATGGTCTACTGATTGTCTACTGATGGTCTACTGATGGTCTACTGATTGTCCACTGATGATCACTGTTGGTCTACTGTTGGTCTACTGATGGTCTACTGATGGTCTACTGATGGTCTACTGATGCTCACTGATTGTCCACTGATGCTCACTGATTGTCCACTGATGCTCACTGATTGTCCACTGATGCTCACTGATTGTCCACTGATGATCACTGATGGTCTACTGATGGTCTACTGATGGTCTACTGATGGTCTACTGATGGTGTACTGTTGGTCTACTGATGGTCTACTGATGGTCTACTGATGGTCTACTGATGACCCACTAATGGTCTACTGATGCCTACTAATGGTCTACTGATGGTGTACTGTTGGTCTACTGATGACCCACTAATGGTCTACTGATGACCCACTAATGGTCTACTGATGGTTTACTGATGACCCACTAATGGTCTACTGATGGTCTACTGATGGTCTACTGTTGGTCTACTGATGGTCTACTGATGACCCACTGATGGTCTACTGATGGTCTACTGATGGTTTACTGATGACCCACTAATGGTCTACTGATGGTCTACTGATGGTCTACTGATGGTATACTGATGGTCTACTGATGGTCTACTGTTGGTCTACTGATGGTCTACTGATGATCTACTGATGGTCTACTGATGGTCTACTGATGGTTTACTGATGACCCACTGATGGTCTACTGATGGTCTACTTATGGTCTACTGATGGTCTACTGTTGGTCTACTGATGGTCTACTGTTGGTCTACTGATGGTCTACTGTTGGTCTACTGATGGTCTACTGATGGTCTACTGTTGGTCTACTGTTGGTCTACTGTTGGTCCACTGATGGTCTACTGATGGTCTACTGATGGTCTACTGTTGGTCTACTGATGGTCTACTGATCACCTACTGATGGTCTACTGATCACCTACTGTTGGTCTACTGATGGTCTACTGATGGTCTACTGTTGGTCTACTGTTGGTCTACTGATGGTCTACTGATCACCCACTGATGGTCTACTGTTGGTCTACTGATGGTCTACTGATCACCTACTGATGGTCTACTGATGGTCTACTGTTGGTCTACTGATGGTCTACTGATCACCTACTGATGGTCTACTGATGGTCTACTGTTGGTCTACTGTTGGTCTACTGATGGTCTACTGATCACCTACTGTTGGTCTACTGATGGTCTACTGATGGTCTACTGATGGTCTACTGATGGTCTACTGATGGTCTACTGATGGTCTACTGATGGTCTACTGATGACCCACTGATGTTCTACTGATGGTCTACTGATGATCCTCTGACGGCCCGCTGATGGCCAAATAATGACCCTCTGACGGCCCACAGATGACGCACTGATGTCCCACTGATTGCCCACTGATGGCCCAATGATGTCCCACTGATGGCCCAATGATGACCAACTGATCATAGCGGCACTTATTGCGCGAGTGTACGGCAAGTGTACAATTTATAAACAAAATCACATCGCAATCGAATCAAAATTGAGATGGAGGTTAAAATTTCATCAAACCCCCATACGACAACCTAATAAGGACATTTAAGAAAAGAAAGAGAAGAACATTTACGTCTTTATGTTGTGTTGCTTTGTTAATGTAACATTATGATACAAAGAAGGAAGCCCCACTCAACAAGTACATCCTAATAGCCATCTGACTTTTAAAATGGGCCACAATTGCACGTATTAACTTTTATTTTGGATGGAATACAAAAAATTGCCCTGGCTCCTAAAACATTATATCACTGAAAATCGAAGTATATTTTAAGACTAATAAAGTAAACGGCTTTTAAAAAGACCTTAAAAATAAATTAACAATACTAGGGCTAATAAAGTATTAAGGGGTATTTCTTAGAAATCAATCAGTTTCGTATATGTCCATATTCAAAGGGCCTTTCGCACATCAAATATTTTACGCCCAAGTTGTGTTGCTTTCTTCCCCATTATTTTTATGTAGTTCTTTAAAAGTGAGTTAATAGGTAAACACTTTACTAATTAGTGTGTTGTGGGCTTTGTTTAGTTTGTTAAAGATGAACTTGCTTTCATAGTAAAACAAAATGTGTATCTCATTTAAAGAAAAGTCTCTTCGTGTTCAAAATTAGGCCCCACTTAAGTCTGTTAAATATTAAAACATTCAGGCTTATTTTTATCAAATAGAGCGAACACAGCAGTGTTCAACAAACATTAAGCATTCATAATTCATTCTATCACATCATTTATCAAGACCTTAGTAAAACGTGAGTTGCCAAGCCGCCATAATTCAAATCTGAATGTGCCATATTAACCACGCGTTCCTTCAATGAAACAAATACTGTTTCCGATCTTGCACTGTATGCATACTTTTTATGTTTCCTTAACACCGTTAACAATTAGTAGGTGATTGGTGACCTGAGGCTTGCGTGATCTCTGTTCCTCTAATTATAAATCTTAAATCATACAAAATACCATTACTGTCACATATTTAAATCTACAGTTCTGCCATTTAGTGTTATTGGTTTTTTTTCCTTCAATATTTAAGCTTCTCGGAATTTCAAAACTGTAAATTTTGGATTCTAATACATGGAGATCATGTTTGGAACATCAGGCTGTGATGAATTGAAATGGTTATTAACAACAACAATTTCTCATTTTTGCATAGTTTAGTAGACTGTATTATTTCTTTCTTTTTTCCAAGACAGAATTAACAGTTAAAAATTAATATTTGATCTTTATGCTTCGCTCTCATGCATAAACGTAAACCCTGTTAGAGCTTCTTTCCTATTACGGAGCGATGAGAACACTCTCGAAAAGATCCGTGGGGCCCAGGGAAATCGAGTTAAGTACCAATTACGATTACCAGGAATCGTTCAAACGCTTATAGAAACTGACTAAACACATATACAATATATAAATTTTTGTCCACCTAACTGAAACGGCATCCAACTTAGCGTGTTCACACACACACATACACACAGACATTGACACAGACTCACACACAGGCATTGACACGGACTCACACACAGACATTGACACGGACTCACACACAGGCATTGACACAGACTCAAACACAGGCATTGACACGGACTCACACACAGACATTGACACACACATACACACAGACATTGACACAGACTCACACACAGGCATTGACACGGACTCACACACAGGCATTGACACGGACTCACACACAGGCATTGACACACACATACACACAGACATTGACACAGACTCACACACAGGCATTGACACGGACTCAAACACAGGCATTGACACGGACTCACACACAGGCATTGACACAGACTCACACACAGGCATTGACAGGGACTCACACACAGGCATTGACACAGACTCACACACAGGCATTGACACGGACTCACACACAGGCATTGACACAGACTCACACACAGGCGTTGACACGGACTCACACACAGGCATTGACACGGACTCACACACAGACATTGACACGGACTCACACACAGACATTGACACAGACTCACACACAGGCATTGACAAGGACTCACACACAGACATTGACACGGACTCACACACAGGCATTGACACGGACTCACACACAGACATTGACACGGACTCACACACAGGCATTGACACAGACTCACACACAGGCATTGACACGGACTCACACACAGACATTGACACGGACTCACACATAGACATTGACACAGACTCACACACAGGCATTGACACGGACTCCACACAGACATTGACACGGACTCCACACAGACATTGACACGGACTCCACACAGACATTGACACGGACTCCACACAGACATTGACACAGACTCACACACAGGCATTGACACGGACTCACACACAGACATTGACACAGACTCCACACAGACATTGACACAGACTCACACACAGGCATTGACACGGACTCCACACAGACATTGACACGGACTCCACACAGACATTGACACGGACTCCACACAGACATTGACACGGACTCACACACAGACATTGACACGGACTCACACACAGACATTGACACGGACTCACTCACAGACATTGACACGGACTCCACACAGACATTGACAAGGACTCCACACAGACATTGACACGGACTCCACACAGACATTGACACGGACTCACACACAGACATTGACACGGACTCACACAAAGACATTGACACGGACTCCACACAGACATTGACACAGACTCACACACAGACATTGACACAGACTCACACACAGACATTTACACGGACTCCACACAGACATTGACACGGACTCCACACAGGCATTGACACAGACTCACACACAGACATTGACACGGACTCCACACAGACATTGACACAGACTCACACACAGACATTGACACATACTCACACACAGACATTGACACGGACTCCACACAGACATAAACACACAAACAGACACACAGACACACAGACACAGACAGACACACACACACACACAGACACAGACATACACACAAACACAGACACAGACAGATACCCACACACAGATACAGACACATACAGAGACACACACAGACACACACAGACACACACACAGACACACACAGTCACACACACAGAGACACACACAGACACACACACAGAGAGACACACACAGACACACACACAGACACACACAGACACATACACACAGACACATACACACAGACACACACACACAGACACACACAGACACACACACACACAGACAAACACACAGACACACACACAGACACATACACACAGACACACACACAGAGACACACACAGACACACACACACACAGAGACACACAGACACACACAGACACACATACAGACACACACACAGAAACATACACACAGACACACACACACACAGAAACATACACACTTACACATACACACAGAGACACACACAGACACACACACAGACACACACACAGACACATACACACAGACACACACACAGAGACACACACAGACACACACACACAGAGACACACACAGACACACACAGACATACACACAGACACACACACACAGAAACATACACACAGACACATACACACAGACACACACACAGACAAACACACAGACACATACACACAGAGACACACACAGAGACACACACAAAGACACACAACCGCTTGCACAGACACACACAGACACAGACAGACACACACAGACAGACACACAACAACTCACACAGGTACACACACACAGACATACACACACACAGACAGACAGACACACAGACACACAACCACTCGCACAGGCACAAAAAGAAACACATACAGACGCACACACACACACACACAACCAATCCCACAGGCACACACACAGACACAGACAGACACACACGCAGACACAGACAGACACACACAGACACACACACACAAACACAGACAGACACACACACAGACACACAACCACACACACAGGCACACACACAGACAGACACACACAGACACACACACAAATACATACACACAGACACACACACAGAGACACAGACAGAGACACACAGACAGACACACACACAGACACACACACAGAGACAGACACACACACAGACAGACACACAAAGACACAGACAGACACACACACACAACCACTCCCACAGGCACACACACAGACACAGACAGACACACACACAGACACCAACACAGACACATACACACAGACACACACACAGACACAGACAGAGACACACAAACAGACAGACACACACACACAGAGAGACACACAGACACACACACAGACACACACACGACACACACACAGATACACACACAGACACACACGCAGACAGACAGAGACACACACACAGACACACAACCACTCACACAGGCACACAAACAGACACAGACAGACACACACACAGACACACACAGACAGAGACACACACAGACACACAACCACTCACACAGGCACACAAACAGACACATACAGACACACACACACAGACACATAACTACTTCCACAGGCTTACACACAGACAGACACACACAGAGACACACACAGACACAGACACACCAGACACACACACAGACACAGGCGGACACACACACAGACACAGACAAACGCACACACACAGACACACAACCACTCGCACAGGCACACATAGAGACACAGACAGACACACACGCAGACACGCGCATAGACACACACACAAAAACACACATACGCTCACATACACACATACAGAAAAGTCTAAAAAACTGTATTTTTCCGACTCAAGATCGTTTAAATCTTAGAGTTTTTTCAAAATTTTGACATCGATATTGTCCGCAATTAAAACACTTTCTCCAATACTCAATATAAGAGAAAGTAATTGAGCGTGATATTTGACAACAGACCATTGGTACACGAGCTAAAGTCCAGAGATATCTTTCGCCAACTACAAGTGCTCTGAAATATAATCTTCTATTTATATTTTAAGTGTATCAACTTTCTTATAAACCTATTAAAGAAATTTACTTGCTTTGCTCGTGTTAAGAAAGTTTTGATTGTACACAAGAAATTGTGCTGTCTTCTTGGGAGAATTTTATTACAAGCAAGTGTTGTTTTTTTCTCTGTTATCTTCTCCGGGGTTGATCAAGACGCTTAATGTTCTCTGGATTATAGAGTTTTGGCCTTCGCTCAGCCTATCAGTACATCTCCAAGGAGCCTTCAAGTCGGTCACATGTGCCAGGCAACAGGCCCCGTTTTAAAATCATTAATTAATGTTATCATCTCTGTTGAACAGACTGTCAAGAAATGCTCAATGCTTCCTTCTTTCTTCTTGCTTTCATTGCGTCTGAACCTTATATTATGTTCCTCATGGTGGATCGTTTGTGTATTTTATGTTAGACAAAAGAAACATGTGTTATCTAAAAGGACTTATAAAATTCTAATTTTCAAAATTAATAGTTATTTGAGTATTTTATTTATACAGCAATGAAACACATCGATAGAAATATTCAAAATAATTAGGTAGAAGCTCCTCAAATATTGGTAGTAAATTAGAACCAAAAAAAAAAAACCAGAGACCAAATAAGGCTACATTTGACACTTTAAAAATATATTCATAAAATATTAATTATATTTATCTCTTAATATTGGTTCATAATTTCGTTAACAAAACAGTTAAATGATTGAAACATAACCACTAAGGCAATTTTTAAACTCTTTAAGGCTACGTCTATAAATAACTTTTTTGGGGATTTCCCTCTAAAGACACGATCTCCCACAACCCCATTCAAACAAAGCAGTGACCGGGCTGAATAAAATGTGGACGCTAGAGTGTCCAAGCCATTTCGTGAAATTAAAGATACAAGTCTTTTTTTTAATGGGACAAGACTGCCATAATGTTTCAAAAGTAATCGCATAATGAACAGTGTCTATTAGGATCAGACTGCCATAATATTTGAAAAGGAATCGCTTAACAGTGTTTGTAAGTACAGTAAGCATATGTGCGTCTGAGTTATTAGATTCTTAAATTAATAAATCAGCATTTAATAGACGTTAAAATTGTTTATATCATGCATGGTATTGGAATAAGCTTAAGTAACGTGTTCGCTGAATGGGTAAAACTTATTTAAATACAGTTAAATATTATCCTTAGTGATGAATAAACATAAAAATTGATAGAATATTTTTATTTCCATTTTCTTTCATGTGTCTTCTCTTTCACGTTTGAAATCCGATTTCTTGGATCATAATCTTTCACGGAAGAAAGCTTTTTGCCAAATTCCTTTATTTAAGAGTCCACCTCAAATTTCAGGGGGAAAACTTTCGGCTCTTACTTCAAGTTAAAATTAATACGTGGGACGTGGTGGTCGAGAGGTAGCGCTCTCGACTGTCATACTGATGGTCACGAGTTCGAATCCACACGAAAGTGAGGATTTGTTCTCGGGGCCTGAGGAGTCCCCGAGTGACCCAGCTCCGAATGGGTACCTAACTAGACAATAGTTAGGCGGCTGGGGTAATGCGTGGAACCCCTATAGCCGTGGCCTGTGACCGCTGCATCACTTGCCAACAGATCATCTCTCATGGTCTGTGGACGCAATTACCTTCTGCATAGAAGGAGCGTCTGTATATCTAAGATAAGATAATAGTTGTCATTATTTTTTCATTGTTTCTCCTTGACGAGACACGGGCAAACAATATAAAGAAATGACAAGACACACCTCAAAGACCCACGCACTGAGGCGAGCACGTGACATACAAAATACAAGACACGCGTCACGTGGACAAACAAAACGAAACCGTTGGAATTGTCATTGACCAGGCTTGTTAAAATGAGCAACAAAAAATGAACAAACAATCTTGCGGATTTTTGTCAAGTTTATTAGCACACACAAAAATTTATATCAGGCATTGCGTAACTCTGTTGCTTCTGTAGTTCCCCGTTATGCTAATAATATCGTCCTTGTCAACGGGAAATGAAGGTTTTCAAGGCCATCTGACGTCATCTAGCTGATGAATATTTTGATAGAATCTTTAAAAAAGATTATTACAGCATGATTGTCATTTTTATGACAGCACACATTATCTCCATGTCATTTTAAATCAGTTTCCTAATATTTTTAATAATTGTCATTTAATTTTTTTTATTTTGTTACAGATCTTCATTATAATTGCCCTCCTTTCTTTTACATTTGTTTGAATTGTAAGAACTCTAGGATTTTTTAAATAGCATAATGAATATAATAATGGAACAAACGAAGCGCAAGTGCTACATTAATATTATGAGTTTGGTAAATTTGAACACTAATGATTGAGTGAGATCAGTGCTAGCACAAATGGGTTGAGGAATTAATGTGCTAGGGTTAGGGCTAGAGTTAGGGTTAGGGGTTAGCAGTGGCGTAGCTAGGGGGGCGGAGGGGCGGTCCGCCCCGGGCGGCACTCATTCAAAGGGCGACATTTGTGGGCATTTGAAAATAAACCCAGCCATTTCCGAAAACCGCCCCATTTCTTTTGAAGGGTTAAAGCCATATTGAAACAAAAAAAAATCTCAATTTTGAGGTTAAATTAACGGATTCTTGCAACATTTGTTTGATTACATAGTGGTTGTTATAACTAACGCAGAAAAATTTTAAACTTTAAAATCGCTCAAAACATGTAACTATTTGTTAGCAAAATTAAGCGGTATACCTCATAGATGGCGCTTTTATAAGAAAACTGCACAAAAAACAACAACACATCACCGCTGGTCCGAATATATGTGGTATTAATATCGCACGACAGATCTAGCGTTGAATGATGCGCTAACAAGTACCTACATGTCATAGTGGTTCAAATATTGTGTTTAAATTTCAAGTAGTAAATTATATTACTGTTTCAGGTTTTATAAAATTATTGTAAGGTAACTTATTACAAATTAAATTTACTTAGTTTTTATTGCATTAAATTAACATATATAGCTTGTATTTTTTCATTAATATTCGGTTATTTATTAAAAAATGATCGATTATTCATTTCTCCGTTAATAAACACCACAATAACATAAATAATTCCGTAAAAGACATACTTAAAAATTTCAAGCGTCTTGGAAAATTGACATATGAAGTAACTAGTAAAACTAGATCAGATGCTGAAATTTTACTCAGTTCATGGCAATCTTTTACTTTTCTATGGCATCTCAATTTATGGGAACCCGTTTTTTTAACAATTAATGCAAACTATGCAAACCCATTTGATGAAATAAAAATATGTGCTAATATAGAATGCTGTTACAGAGAGTTGGAAACATCAACTAGATACCAAGTTAAAAGGAGAAAAATATTGGTGGGGAAAATTCAGAAGACGTGGTTCTATCTTTAGAGCAAGAAGTACAACGAGAAATGTTTTTATCCATAGATCTAATTATAAAAGCAAATAAAAGAACGCGGTGATGAGTTTCATGTCCTTGCAAGAAAATATTTGGGCATGATAATATACCATCTAGGATTCTAAATGAAGAATTTGAACATCAATTAAATTTCTTTATTTCTTATCTTAGCTTATCTTATATGTTACAGACGCTCCTTCTGTACAGAAAATTATTGCGTCCTAAGTATTTCTATGGTTTGTGTTTAGTCCTGTATTCTTACTAGAGTTTTAAATGATGATAAAGTGTTGGCTTTCCTGGTTTCTTCAGGCAACC
>MUZC01000987.1:717968-730898 GCA_002072015.1 Radix auricularia | reverse complement strand
ATATATATGTATAAGGCAGCAACAAAAAACAATTTTTTAAGCGTTTGGTAAACAAGAATCATCCGACAATTTCTCACGACTTCAACATCTTTTTTGAGTTTGTTCAACAATTATGATCTGGCTCGAAATTATCTCCACATGCCACTCATGATATCTATAACACAAGAAAAGACTTACCGACTCTACATCGCCATAGGGTGCAAATTGCAGTCTTGATCGGTGTTCCTTGGCGCAGCCAACGACTCGTCTCCGTTATTTGAACCGGTACGGTAGCAGCTCAGCCCCCAAGCCACAAAGGGTAGATATAAAATCTCCGTGCTATCAACGCACTGAGGTAGAAACAGGAAAAGTCTTGGGGCAGAAAACCAATCAGTGAAGACCCTGGCGAGGTGGAAAAAATAATAGAGAGAGATAGAGAGAGAGAGAGTTAGAAAAGAAAAAAAAACGGTCACATTGATAGACCTTATGTGTGAGCATCGTGTCGTCCTTGTATATAGAAGATAGTGCGTGGGCGGTGGTCCGGCGGTTGGTGGAACAAACTCCTGGTGTTTAAGTGTTGTTAGGGGTTTAGCTGAGTACACTAGAGTGCATCGAGACGATTGGTGAAGGTTTAATGGGACTGTTGTTGGAGTGATAGTGACAGAGATTGATAGATTGACGCTAAGAGTGCAGTATGGATAATGTCAATGGAAATGGAAACAAGAGAATAATAAATGGGTGAATTTATGCCATTGAAAGAATATCAGCCACTCTAACTAGCAAGTATCTGTCCTGTTTTATAGGCATGTACTCTTTCTTAAATGAATATATCCTAACTGCCAAGAATCAATTAGGGTAATATTATATATGTCTTTTCTGGCAAGAAAACGGTAAGCATTAATGTAAAACTTAAGATTAAATAAGTAAATAGATTTGTTTAGGTAATTGCCCCCAGAAACAGCCCATAAAAACAAGCATTTTCAGAATTGTTAACACATTCAGAAATTTGGTGCCATTTATGCTGCTACCAGCTACACATGAAATGGCTAAAAGATTGGAAGCTTCAAACCAGCCATAGAATAAATCGCAGACGGATAATATGAAAACAGGATATGAATGAGCGTAATAAGACGTTACCAAAAAATCGAACGTTTCGACAATACGCCTTCTTGAACGTACAAATATATAAAAGGAATATAACGAAATTAAACCTGGTGCAGTGATATCCAGAGCCAAAAAGATCAATTGTTTCGTTTGTTGAAGAAAGCCTTTTGCCGAAACCTTCGCTGTTTTTCCACGTCTTGTCAGGCTCACCAATACCCTGTTTACATCTTTTCCATCTACTTTTCTATAAGCCTGATTGAAGTCTCACTCACATTTTATTCCCTTCATAGAATAGCCCCAAACTTGTGTGTCACACAAAAATTGTAACTCAACTGTCAAGTTAATAAAAACATATTTGACTCTCATAAAGATTTTAGCTTAGACGATTTTATAATTATCTATTATACAAATACGTTGGATTTCGGACAAAAGGTTTAACGTACATTAACGGGATATTTCCATAAAACCCTCAACAAAAACTTTTTACCCATAAAGGTTTATTCTAACCTATATTAACCTATATAAGCCTATATTTTTATAGGTTTTTAAAAAAAAACTGTTTTCCCAATCGAGACTGATTTTATCCCACGCAGTTTGATTAGCCGGTTGAATCTCACGGAACAATGGTGATAAATTAAACACTGGTCTTTAAAATGGACATGCAAAATAAATATAGCGTTAAGTGCAGTTTGGTGATGGGGCTTTGGTTTTTGCTATAGCGTTAAGTGCAGGTTGGTGATAGGACTTTGGTTTGTATTATAAGTGCAGGTTGGTGATGGGCCTTTGGTTTGTGCTATAGCGTTAAGTGCAGGTTGGTGATGGGGCTTTGGTTTGTACTGTAAGTGCAGGTTGGTGATGGGCCTTTGGTTTGTGCTATAGCGTTAAGTGCAGGTTGGTGATGGGACTTTGGTTTGTGCTGTAAGTGCAGGTTGGTGATGGGACTTTGGTTTGTATTATAAGTGCAGGTAGGTGATGGGCCTTTGGTTTGTGCTATAGCGTTAAGTGCAGGTTGGTGCTGGGACTTTGGTTTGTGCTATAAGTGCAGGTTGGTGATGGGACTATGGTTTGTATTATAAGTGCAGGTTGGTGATGGGGCTTTGGTTTGTGCTATAGCGTTAAGTGCAGGTTGGTGATGGTACTTTGGTTTGTATTATAAGTGCAGGTTGGTGATGGGGCTTTGGTTTGTGCTATAGCGTTAAGTGCAGGTTGGTGATGGTACTATGGTTTGTATTATAAGTGCAGGTTGGTGATGCGGCTTTGGTTTGTGCTATAAGTGCAGGTTGGTGATGGGGCTTTGGTTTGTGATATAAGTGCAGGCTGGTGATGGGGCTTTGGTTTATGCTTTAAGTGCAGGTTGGTGATGGGGCTTTGGTTTGTGATATAAGTGCAGGTTGGTGATGGGGCTTTGGTTTATGCTATAAGTGCTGGTTGGTGATGGGGCTTTGGTTTGTGCTATACGTGCAGGTTGGTGATGGGGCTTTGGTTTGTGCTATAAGTGGAGGTTGGTGGTGGGTCTTTGGTTTGTGCTATTTTAGTCAGTGGTAGCTAGCGTGGCATTGATTCACGTTTTGCAATAAAGAGGAGCTGTAAAATAAGAAATATATGTCAGAAATATAATGGGCGATGTTATTGTATGACATTTCGCTTCGTTCAATGTTTATTTTTACCTACAACTTCAGAACTGCACCTTTTTTAAGTATGTCACCCTATGCAAAATCCAAAGTGATTTTTGTTTTCAACATCTCGCCTCTCTACACACGATTCACAGCCTATGAATTATACGCTAGCACCAACTGACCTGCCAGATTTTTTTTAAATTTATTCTGACAAGTGAAGAAAATATTTTATATTCCAAAAGAAACGCAGGGCACTCTTAAGACGGTGGAAGCATGCTTTTTTATATAAAAGGAATGAACGAGGTGGGTTGTTTTTTTCTTGCTGTGTCTGTGCATAGATAAGGGCGTCACTAGAACAACTTGTAAGCTCGACCACGTGACATGGAAACAACTGATATCGAAATGCATTTTTTTCAAACATAACAAAATCGATTAACGTATTTTCAAACTCGAATTCGCCAGACTATTTTAACTGTCTACGTATATATATATATATATATATATATATTAGGTCTGCGGAAATTTACGATAAATTATCTTTTATCTTAGATATACAGACGCTCCTTCTATGCAGAAGATAATTGCGTCCACAGACCATGAGAGATGATCTGTTGGCAAGTGATGCAGCGGTCACAGCCCACGGCTATAGGGGTTCCACGCATTACCCCAGCCGCCTAACTATTGTCTAGTTAGGTACCCATTCGGAGCTGGGTGACTCGGGGACTCCTCAGGCCCCGAGAACAAATCCTCACCTTCGTGTGGATTCGAACTCGTGACCATCGGTATGACAGTCGAGAGCGCTACCTCTCGACCACCACGTCCCACGATTAATCGGTAAAATGTTTGAATCGATTAAAATTATTTTAATGGATAAAATAATTATGAAAGCGCAATTTTTTAATGAATAATTATTAATTAATAATAGTTTGCTTTTTTCACATGCAAACTTCTCCATTAGAAAAATAAGTGTAAACTTTAAAATAAGCTGTTTTTATAAGGAAAATGATATTAAAAAATTAAACATTGTTTTTACTTACGTCACAATAGCGTAATGCAAATTTATTGACATTATATTAAACTACTTGTATTTAAATCAAAGAATATTAAATTGCCTGTTTTTATAACTTCCCTTGAAATGTTCAGTTTAATGACGTCATACACCTTATTTTAAGATGTAATCAAAATTATTGATTAATTATTCGGTAATGTTTCAAAAGTTAACCATAAAATTTAAATTAATCGAGAACAGCCCCAATATATATATAAATAATGGTACATATACATATGTATTTTTTAATTTATTTATATTTTTTGCTTTTTGGTCGTATGTTTGTTGTTTGTTTGCTTTTTAAATTTTGTTTGATTTTAAAATATTTTTCTGCTTTTTATGCACTGGTCATATAAAAAAAAATATTTTCATGTTTTTGGCTGTTGATAAGTAACGTAAGATGACAAACTGTAATTTTCTGAAAGAAATGAGTTTCATTATTACTTTTTTAACTTTTAAACTACGATATTTACGTGATTTATGACAAAGCTATATTTTGGTTAGTTTCGAATGATTTGTTACATGTACATTCTGTTCCTGGGGCGTGAAGGCCAAAAAAAACAAAAACAAACTAAAAATAAAAACGATGTTATTGTCATTTTATTGATAATGTACATTGAAAAATAATAAACATAGCGACCAAGCAGTGGTGGCTAGAAATTAACGCACGCACATACAAACTGGGGTTCGCAATTTCATTACAGCACTGCTGTGAATAAAACGAAACCATCACATTGTGGGCAACAGTAGGAGGAAAGTCTTTCAGCTCCTTCTTTTGACGGCTCACCAAGGAAACTTTAATTTGCTAATATTGGCCATAGGTTGAGACAAATTGAAGAAGATATTTTGTAACGGGGCGAGATTAAGAAACGAAAACAGGCACAGAAATATGTCAGAAAGAATGTTTAGCCACGGTTTTGATTTCAGGTATAACAATTACGTGTATCTATGTCGAGGCTTGTAGTGACGAGATTTGCTTTCCCACGAAGCAGATTGCTTGACCTCGAGTATTTATTTACAGACCACGAGTATTTATTTAGTTACAGACATCGAGTATTTATTTATTTACAGACCTCGAGTATTTATTTACAGACCTCGAGTATTTAACAGACCTCGAGTATTTTTTTACAGACCTCGAGTATTTTTTTACAGACCTCGAGTATTTAACAGACCTCGAGTATTTAACAGACCTCGAGTATTTAACAGACCTCGAGTATTTTTTTTTAAAGACCTCGAGTATTTTTTTTTACAGACCTCAAGTATTTATTTACAGACCACAAGTATTTATTTACAGACCACAAGTATTTATTTACAGACCACAAGTATTTATTTACAGACCACAAGTATTTATTTACAAACCACAAGTATTTATTTACAGACCACAAGTATTTATTTACAGACCACAAGTATTTATTTACAAACCTCGAGTATCAATTTATTTACAAACCTCGAGTATTAATTTATTTACAGACCACGAGTATTAATTTATTTACAGACCACGAGTATTAATTTATTTACAGACCGCGAATATTTGTTTACAGACCTCGAGTCAGTGTTGGTGTGGATATAAAAGAACAATTTGTTCACACGTTATCTCTCAATGCATTGATTTCATTACTTGTGTTCAATTTAATCACATAAAATTCAATTGTATTTTTTAAATTACAATTTTTCATGCAACAAATATAACACATTTCGTGTTACAATTTCAACTGTTCCTTGATCCCTTATTTCCCCTTAAGTTTAAGGTCCTGGATTCTTGTCATTTGACAGGGGGTAGGGGAGATAACTAAGCGCCATTGAATCAAAATGAGGATTTTATTAGCCTCATTATAAATTGATTAGACTCTTAGCTTGGGAGGAGGCAGAATAATCTTGATAATAACGGTAATCCAGAACGAGATAAACAATGTTAAGAACTTGCAATGCGATTTTGGACACCAGCAAACGTTAAGATCAAGTGCCTTAGGGTCACGTATGGTCTCCGCCTTAGCTTCCGAATAACAGTTACATATGGATCCCGTAATAGAGCTAAGTAGTTAGTACGTACCTATGATGTCTTTTTTAATTAATGTCTTCCTGGGTGGGGGACATTATGTTCATTAATGTTTGGCTCAATGTTCACACAGAAGGAAATGGTGTCAAAAGGAATGTTTGCATTCGAGTTTAAATGGATAATATGAAAAGATGTGTTGTTAGTGTGTTCTTAGTGTGCTGATAGTGTGTGTACTGAGGTGGGTGGCTTGTTCTTCTGTGTTCATATTCCAATGACTGCCAACTTGAGTGAAATAAAGTACAGAATAATTTAATAAAAAATTATTAAAGAATTTAAATATAAATTTATTACCCATAATATTGCGTACTTGATGTTTATTGTACTGATTTAGGCATCAGCCGAAATGTTTACTGTCGTGTTTGTTTAATAATAACACACAAATGTATTGTTTTCATGACACAATTGGTTTGTGTGTTTTGTATTGTATTTAAGAGCGTTATCGCTGCCCTATTCTGTATGATATATTAACGTGAGTGAACACTTGAAAGAAAATTTACACTATTTGACCTCAGATTTGTCTCCATTTAAAAAAAAACACCTTTACTTTATCTCTATCATTATAGCTTTGGATATCTATATAATTAAGTCACCAAGACGATCACAAGATGTGTGAAAATAACCATAACGAATGACCTTTGCTAGGGTCGGCCAACCACAGTTTATGGTTGGCAAGCAATGGTTGTGCTGGGTGGGGGCGTGATAAAAACAATGCATCGGCGGTCCCCACCCCACTCCCTTTGAGATTCACTCGTTTTCATTTCGTAGTGCTGCTGTTTGTGCCCATTCTTTCCCCCGCTATTAGCCCTATCTCGTAGCAAGTCTGCGGCGTAAGCTACGCCGCGAATAGTATTTAGTCACATAATAACTTAAGTTCTTCGACAAATTCAGACTCGTGTTATTTTTTTTTTTTTTCAATTCAATAAAAATAAAATACTTTTGTAATAAAAGAGTATTCACGAAAGTCTTCTGCAGTACATCATATTTTTATGACAAATTCTTATGGGAAACTATTTCATCTATTGTCGTAGACAGTGTTGTCTAATTTTTTCAACACAGAAGTTTATTGTTTAATGGCATTTGTTGTATAATACTGTAGCGGAAGTGTTGTTTATTTTAGTGGACAAATTTTGTCATAGTAAGGAGTTATTTGACCGAAGAATTTATTTATTGAAGTTGATATTTTAGTTTTTGTAGAGCAAAATGCAATTTTTTTAGTACGACTAGGTATTTATTTCTTATCAAAACCTACGTTGGAGTCTTAACCCAGTACCGTAAAAATAAGATTTGAAGTTTTTAAAAAATTTATTTGTACTAAAACTTGGTCCTATTTTTGTGACCACCAGAGGTTAACGTTTTTTTTTTTTATTTTCTTTTCCAGAGTCACTCTCCTTAAGCAGCTGTTTCTATGGTAACTAGTAAAATTTGCGGGGTTTTAATAGCGATTCCGACGACCTTGGTTTATATTGGGATTAAGACTATTAGCGGGTTACTTACGACTGCTTGGCCGGAGGGCAACATCACGTGACTGGGCACTTAAACACAGGAGGTTTGGCCCTATTCTTAGTTAAAACCATTTAACGTTAAAAAAAAAGTTTCCGGTTTTCCAACTTTAGTGACTCTCAAAATATCTCATTCATTTGAGGAAGAAAAGGATTATTTTAATATACATGTATAGAGAAAATCTGATCTTGCACAAAATACCACAATGTGGCTCCATCGGTGTCTGTCTCCGTCAAAAACGTTTAAATAACAGTGAAACTTACATTCTCTAAGATATTTTTACCATCTTGATCTGTATGTTTAAAAATGTAATTATGGACAAGGGCGTAGACTTTGTAACGCCAGGGTTGGGATGAGAATATTCTACCTACAAAAATACAGAAGGAAGGTTAATAATAGTCTGAAAGGGGTTACGTACATCTCCAGTAAGAAAGCCAGGAGCCACCAGGGGCTGACAGCCCCCCGCCCCTCTCCCAGCTATCTAGGTCCACTGAGGGTTAATCTCTCAATGCATATGTGTATACCTTAAAGTGCCAACCCGACATATATTCTTTTGTCAATCAGATAGTAGAGTTAGGAGGCGGAGCTAGTGGGTAGAGAACTAATTGAAATTATCAAACATTTTAATGTTTATACCAAACAAAACGTAAGTAATCGGCATCAACGGCTGTTGTTTATTTTAAGGAACACAAAATATTCGTCACAAATTTGGCTGGATCACATACTTCATCGACGACTGATTTCAAACCATCTTCAATTTTCATATATCTTAAAAATTGTATGAAATCAATAAACTCAGACCGGAGAAGTAATTCCCCTTTGTAGGTTCTCACTTGGTGTCTGATATCAAAAGTCTTTGGTGGACCGAACTTCAACAAATGTCTGTACAAAACATTAACAATAAAGTAGCCAACACTTTCTAACAGAGTTGAAAATACGTGGATTAATACTTAGATGGAAAATATACTCAAAATAACACACACAAAAAACTTAACTGCTGCAAAACATGTTCAGCACGTTTACTTAACTAAACTTTATTTGAAAAAAAAAAAAAAAAAAAAGATCGATCTGCACTCATTTTAAAATTCTTCGAGCAACTTAAGGAGCGCGCTTTGTGAATAATAGAAAATGATATCATACTTGAATTGGATCGGGTTGTTAGTGTGTTTGTCCATGATGAAAAGTTTTTTAAATGGTTCAACTTATCTTTGAATCCGAGCACATAAAAAATTGGTCACGACAGATATGAGCCTAAGTAAAGACATTAATGGGCTGTAGTAAGGCGGTGTTAATGGTATATTAACTTTAATTATTAAATCAGTTTTTAGGGGAATTTTCTAAAGGTGGTATTTCTTGATGGCTCTCATCAAATAAGACATCAGAGCCCGTGCCTCCGACTGTGGAAGTGCGAGGATAGTTTTATCAAATATATATATTAAATTTACAATATGTTGCTGGGGAAAAAAACTGCATAAATAATAAATGCATGTAAACATTTTAAATTACCCAGGAAGTTATGGAGGCGTGTGTACTATAACTACTAATGTTTCCTCACATTCGGAAGGCTGTCATGTAAGTAAAGCAGTGTTGGACGAACAAAGTAACAAAGAGAGAAACAATAATAGTTATGATATGAGAACTCGTAGGGCGCGGTACTCGAGTCTTGGGCTTGGCTTACTCTACTGTACATAGCTTATGAGAAGTACACATTCATATAGAAACATTCCTATTAAAACAAGACGCAGACAATGACAGGGGGGGCACACAAAAAACAATGTTTCTCGGACAAAGAAAGGTCAGATTGTTATCCGGAAAGCATAGAAGGAAAAGATAAGGGTTTTCTGTGTGCAGTTTTGAAGACATCGTAATAGAAATGTTATGATGAATGTGTAGTGGTCAAGAATGGCAACCACAAATGTAAAGACTGTTTGAGTGTCTGATGAACAAAACGAAAGTGTGTTAATAGAAGAATATATAGCTGAAGCAAGGGATAATGACTTGGAGGAAAGTTCCATAATATAGGCAGAGGTGTCACAAGGGTTGGTTCCAACCGGGGCTGTAGCTCATGGTGTCACCCCCTCACGACTTATCCCATTGAACTCCCCCGAGTCTTCAAGTGCTAAATAACGGGAACATATAGAATTTTACATTTTGGTGTCACCCCTTGTGATGGTGTGCCCCGGAGCGGCCCGCCCCCACTGCACACCCCTAGTGACGCCACTGAATATAGGAAGGGCATAATTTGAAAGTAGTTGAAGCAGAGAATTGACGTTATGAAATTTATGTGTGTTAGTAGTGAATGAAGTAGTTGAATAACATGATATTTTAAACTGTGATTGTTTTTTAAAAATCTACAATTAATCGTTAATTTCCGCAGCCCTAAAGTAAAGCAAATACCAACAAGAGCGCACGCGTTCTTCTCTCTTTCTCTCTCTCTCTCTCTCTCTCTCTCTCGCTCTCTCTCACTCTCTGATACACTCACCCTCTTACTTGTTTGTAATATCGTAATCTAGCCCAAAAAAATTCCAAGTTTGTACTCGTAACCTGCTCTATTCTACTTGTGACATTAAACATTTAAAACCCATAATGAAACTATCTACTGCGACAAAGGAAAATCAAACGTTAAAGTTTGCGTAAGAATTTATTTTTAGTGTTGTTTTATTTAACCTTTTATTTTTTAAAATTTCGACATAGTTTTAAAGAAGGGTGAAAGTACCGCATTGGGCTCTAGTACCAAATGAAAATATAAAAACCCTTAAAGAGTCTTTGGATGGAGGCTTTGATGTCTTACCATTAATTAATCCCATTTCACAAAAACGAGGCGCTCTAAATTCATGCTCAATTTTTTTCATGGCATAGATTTCTATACATCGGAACTGAATTGTAATATTTCTCCCAGTGTGAAGCTTTTAAACAGCACGGAACTCTTTCTTTCATCCAAGTTTTAGATGCACTGTTTTAAGATTCTTCTCACTTGGGAATTTATCTCAGTCTAAGTTTCACTGTCTGGCCGTGTCAAATGACAATCGACTAAGTGCATCTCAGATAACTAGAGTCCTCTGTGTTCATTGCATTTCTATGTTAACTGTAATGGCATCCGCTGTAGATATCATATTAGCCAAGTGTTTGAAGATGTAGGGTAAAGGTAGGCGGATGCGGTGCGATCATGCTGTCTTCGTTGTATTGTGCAAATCCGTTGTTCAACGTGACAGAGAGCCGTGACATCACGTAATGTGTTAGTGCAGTGTATACTACCATATTGATTGGATAGAGATACAGACAAAAAAAAAAGAGTTAGATTTTAAGTCAGTTACAGAAATCCACGGTGATAAAACGAGTTTGCTGTATCATATTCCTGGATTTTGAAAATGTACTTCTACTTCTCATTTTCAAAACAGCCTGCGTTAAATTTTTTTAATGTTATTTTTTAGTTTTTAGATTTTCAGATAACATTTATGTTTTGTAGACTAGCGCATACATTTTTAGATATCATTTACATTTTGTAGACTAGTACAAAAATATTTTTTTAACAAATAAATTCGAGAACCTCATTTCGTTTTTACATTAAAATGAACATGTTGGTATTCTAAACTGGGCACAAAAAATTTGTCAAACATAGATCCGTTAGCATTTTGAGTTCTGAATCCTTGTAGCTGTGTCCCAGTCAATGATGAATCGCTCGCATCATCGGCTGGTGTGATTTTACTAAAATATAAATTAATTGTTCGATAAATAGGGGAGAAAATGTTTTTCTCTAAGAAGTTATTATTAATATACAAAACAATCTATTTTTATCATACGTAATTTTGGTGAAGGGGCATTTAAATGATTCTTAAAGGGAAGTCAGTAAAACTATTTTAAGTAATATTTAATTATTTTTTGTTTTTGTTTTTTTAAACGATTTTTATAGTAACTGAGTGTGAGAATGAGACAGGATGCGGCTATTTGCACAGCTCGCACCGCATGACCTTCATTCATACGATAACGGCCAGTCTGTGGTCTTTTCATGTGTTTCCAGGTTTTCAAACACAATCACTTAATCCCAGCGTGAGCAGAATATCGTTGGCCCGGGCGGTGCGTGCTTTTGGGGGAATTATTGGCACAGTTCAACTAATGATACCACCAGTTGTTGTAGAAAACATAGTTTCTGGAAAGAAAAATACTTCTTTGGTACTCCGTGGAAGAGATCTAGTGAAACTACAGTAACGGTTAAGTCTGTGTAAGACTAGGGCGAGACATGTTGAATTCCTGCTTGTGAATTTAGAGGAGTTAGAGGCTGAGAGACATAGAAATTGAGAGGGGGGGGGGTAAAGTGAGACAGAAAGAGAGCGTGGGTTAGAGTAGAAGGAATGAGACATTGAGTGAAAGTCTGTGTGTGTCAGTGTGTGTGTCAGTGTGTGTGTCGGTGTGTGTGTGTCAGTGTGTGTGTCAGTGTGTGTGCCAGTGTGTGTGCCAGTGTGTGTGTCAGTGTGTGTGTCAGTGTGTGTGTGTCAGTGTGTGTGTCAGTGTGTGTGTCAATGTTTGTGTCAGTGTGTGTGTGTCAGTGTGTGTGTCAGTGTGTGTGTCAGTGTGTGTGCCAGTGTGTGTATCAGTGTGTGTATCAGTGTGTGTGTCAGTGTGTGTGTCAGTGTGTGTGCCAGTGTGTGTATCAGTGTGTGTGCCAGTGTGTGTATCAGTGTGTGTGTGTGTGTCAGTGCGTGTGCGCATGCGTGCGATAGAGATAGACCAAGAGAAAGGGAGAGAGAGAGAGAGAGAGAGAGCGCATAGATCAATGAATTTATATATCACGAGAAAATGAATTGTTCCACCCAAATGTATGTTGAGAATGTGACTCTCCGTGATGATACAACCTCGGCGTATTCCTGAGAAAGCTTACGCCAGAGACCGTGGATATCAATGTTAACGTGAGATTTCCGGGAATTTGTGTCGTGATTTAAAGCCAAAGATTTTGATTTCTTTTCCTATAAGAAATAAAAAGACTTGAATTATGAAGTAGTCTCAATCCATTGAGCGAAATGTGCAAGACAAATCTCTTTTGACTTCATGAACACGTTGTTTTATGGTTAAGAAAAAAAGAACATTCATATGAAGTCCTAATAGCACCCACGGAGTGGAACACTTCGAGTTGTACATTACCCACATTTTATTCATCTATTTACTAGTGTATTCTAACAATAGATTATCCTCTGGTCAGTTCGTGACCACCCCTTATTTTAAACTATTTTCTGCCAGAAGAACTGAAGATATCTGACAGGGTAACATTGAAATGCACTGGATGCCTCTATATACTATTTCCAATATTTTTTAGTGGTTTTTTTTTTTCAACTAGGCAAGAATAGATTAGAGTTTGAATTTTCAATGTAAAAATTTTTACGGTTTTAAAAAAATGCTTACATCACTGAAAGCTTACAAAACTCTGGTATACTTCAACATTAAAAATGGCTTTTGATACCTTAATAATTTACCTTAGCTCTTTCCAGTTTGGCTATTAAAATATGAGCATGATGTGCAAGGCTGAAGTTGTGTACGCCAGGTCAACTCGACATACGGATATAGCAAGAACATGAGGAAGGCTGAAGTTGTGTACGCCAGGTCAACTCGACATACGGATATAGCAAGAACATGAG
>MUZC01000987.1:620825-711100 GCA_002072015.1 Radix auricularia | reverse complement strand
AGGCTTTGTTTTCAAGTTGATTCTTTTTTTATTTTATTATTTATTTTTTTTTGTTTTTTTTATTTGAGGGATGGGGGGGTGGGAGGCTTTGTTTTCAAGTTGATTCATACTTTGTCGCCCTAAATTATATTTCTGTTGGATGCATATTTCAAACCTAACTTTAGTGGGGGGTCCGAGGTATGGTGATAGTCACAGGGTCATCTTTTGTTTTGTTTATCCCAAAGACCATGTGATATCATGACTTTATTCCCTTTGTTAAAATTTTGACCGATGGACTCATACTCGAGTAAACAGGTGCAAGATCGTGCATTTCAATAAATAAATAATCTGCATGATGACAACCGCCTCCCTAAGCAACCGCCTCTGTAAACAACCGCCTCTCTAAACAATCGCCTCTCGAAACAACCGCCTCTTTAAACAACCGCCTATCTAAACAACCGCCTCTCTAAACAACCGCCTCTTTAAACAATCGCTTCTCGAAACAACTGCCTCTCTAAAAAAACGCCTATCTAAACAACCTCCTCTTTAAACAACCGCCTATCTGAACAACCGCTTGCATCACGAGCATGTACTCTCTCCACACGGCCAGTGAGGCTTGTCTAAAAGGACAAAATGACGAACTAGACACATCCTTGTGTTTGACAGACATTACATTGATGATGGAAGGTTGATAATGGAAGGTTGATAATGGAAGGTTGATAATGGAAGGCTGATAATGGAAGGTTGATAATGGAAGGTTGATAATGGAAGGTTGATAATGGAAGGTTGATAATGGAAGGTTGATAATGGAAGTTTGATGATGGTAGGTTGATGATGAATGGTGTGGAAGTCACAACAATGGAGAAGAGAGAAATCGATTGATCCTTTACATTTGAAACATAAACAGATTCATCAGTAGTGAATGTTTCACGTACTTGGGTACCACTGAAAAAGACAAGATACTCTATACGTAGAATACAATAAACTTACCAGCAACCTACACATCACTGCGTACTTTAAATTTAGTAACGTACATCTCACCGCCACATTATTTAAATCTGCTAACAACCTACTCACTGAAACCAACCTTAAACCTACTGACAACCCACTCACTGACACCTACTTTAAACCTACTGATAACCTACTCACTGACACCTACCTTAAACCTCCTGACAAACCTTCTCACTGACACCTACCTTAAACCTCCTGACAACCTTCTCACTGACACCTACCTTAAACCTACTAACAACCCACTCACTGACACCTACCTTAAACCTACTGACAACCTACTCACTGACATTTTGCTCAAACCTGCTGATTGGCAAAGATCAAGACCCCTCAAGCTTGTGTTAAACTGCACAACAAGGAATGCACTCTCCATACTATTTATTATTCTCAATTTATCTATTTTATTGAGCTTTTTTCCGACCCTCGTATAATGATAGTAAAAAAAATAAGCAATATGGAATTGATATTCAAGTAAAATACGAATAAGCTTTATTTAAATATATCAAAAATAAATAATTAAGTTTATCTGGGGAAATTAACAAAAGTTTCTTGGAAATGTGAAACCCTTTTACCACACCTCCCTCCAGCAAAGAAATAAAAATCTAATAGTGATAATAAAAAAAAATACTTTCAAATTCAAACAGTTCTAAGTGTCAAGCTCGATTAAATTGCACTAATTAGACTCGCACTCAGTCAACATTTTTAACAGCTAATGTTTCCTGACATGTTTATCGACGTTTATGATTACACATCTTGAAAACGTATGCCCAATACAAAGTTGAGCTGTAAATTACAGAGTACGGCATCTGTCAAAACTCTTCGCCAAAGGCCTTTTTGGGTGCAAATGTGATCTTTACGGCTGGCCTGATGCGATGGCGACTACTCATTTGTTCGCCTTTGATTTATCTTTAAACATTTATTTTTCTTGATTGCATGGAACTAAGGCGTGGGGTAAATGCACTTTTACCTATAAATAAATGTGATTGAGTTATTGACATTCGCAATGAACTCTACTTTGATTCCGTTCCGGGGGAAGATGAAGATAAAATTTCAATTTTCTATATAAATGTTTGTCTAGTCAACTTTAAAGAAATTGTTCCAGATAAATATTTCTGCTCCTCTCTAATGTGTAGCTTTCTGCAAATAACTGGGAATTTGATTATAGAAAATATTTATAAAATTATAACACTTGGGCTCAGCTCAGAAACCGTTAATCATTAACGGCATAAAATGAACTTTAATTTAATTTTGTTTTTAACTCTACATGAACATAAAGTAGTTATTTTTCTCTCTTAACCTATGACCCTATTAAACACAACCAAATAATATCATGAGTAGATCTAGGACAGTGATGGGGAACCTTTATTGGGGCCGTGTGTCCAAAATTCAATTAAAAGCCTATTTTTATAGAGCAATTTACAACACAAAGTGTCAGCACAGTGGTTTGATTAAGGTATTAATATTTTACTCGCGTGCCGGCTGATGATGCTCTGCGTGCTGTCTGTGGCCCGAGTGGTATAATTTCGCCATCAGTGATCTAGGATATATCTGAAAATTGTTACTTAAACCTTAAATTTTCCTTATATCCATCACTTTCCAATCGCCAAATCTATTCATTTGTTAACAATTATAAGTAACTAAATTAAAGATACAGGCAGAAAAAATATTTAGTAAATTAATCTTTGTAAATTCTCTAAGTCAAGAGCTTTATAAAGATCTTTAATCAGGTTCTCGTTAGAGCTATAGAGTATAACACACTTGACAGAAGAGTCAGTATTACTTAGCCTACTGGCTACGACTCAGATATTGAAAACGCATCCCTAAGACATTAATTTTTTTAAATGATAAATTTTAACGCTTCTGGCAGCGGACGTAACAGAAGCCAACTGAGGAAGAGATTCTTCAGAAGCGTTGGCGGTTGATTGGTCATACACTAAGAAAACCTGCTTCTAATACAACAAGGTAAGCCGTAAAATGGAACCCAAGGGGTAAGAGGAAAAGAAGCCGTCAAAGTAACACTTGGTGCCGAGAATTGGAGGCAGACATCAAGAGAATTGACCATGAATGGAAGATCCTGGAGAAGCTGGCCCAGTTTAGAGATATCCTGGATCCTCCTCATGGACAAGAAGTCTCAACATCAACAAACACATTATTTTTTTAGAATTTTGAATACTCTTAATACCTATAACCAGATTTGTTAAAATACTTCTCTTTTACCAAGTTATCCCATAACCCCATTAAAAAAGTATATTCGCCCTTGTATAAATGCATAGTAATATTCGAGATGCTGAGAATTTGATTACAAAATTACCGCCTTCAATGCCCCGTTATTACTGCTATGCAACTGACTTCTGTGTACCCAGTAGCACGAGGTGGCGATTTGTTAGAGTCATATAAAGATCAATAAAGTCAACATTTATTGGCTTTCTTAGTCCAGGAAATGGGCCACTTTACATCATTTCGCCCCGATACAACCCCCTCCTCCCAAGACCCTGAGTGTCATGTCTTGATATTGAGGATAAAGCGAGGGTCACCACACACGTACCTACTGGAGGAATTTATCTATAGCTGACCACGGCCGGACCAGGTCAAGCGGTGGAAACGTTGGCTTACAAGCAAGGGGCTAGAACTTTCCAATGTAGCTTAGGGTACAGGAGCCATGATAGTAAAAACAGCTCGGCCTTCGGATTTTCAATGGATTTTCGGGCAGAAAAAAAGTTTCGTCTGTGCTAATTGGCCTCATTCTCACTATCCCTCTCTGCCTCTCTTTACCTTCTCGTCACTCTCTCTTTCTCTATTACTCCTCTCTCTCTCCCTCTCTCTCTCTCTCTCTCTCTCTTTCACTTTTGAGTCTCTCTCTCTCTATGTTTTTTACTTTTGCATCTATCTATCTATCTATCTATCTATCTATCTATCTATCTATCTATCTATCTATCTATCTATCTATCTATCTATCTATCTATCTATCTACATGTTTATCGACGTTTATNTATATATATATATATATATATATATATATATATGTTTATTTATTTTTTAAGGCATGAAAAGTAGCAAGAAATTCTTGTTAAAATGTATAAGATTATAAAATTCTTTGCAAAACAAAATTATTTGCGTTTTTTGTGGTAGATCTATTATAGGTGACTTTAAAATTCAAATAAAGGAAACATTTTTCGATTCTTAAGCTTGAAAAAAAAAAACGAACAAGTACTCAGAGAACATTGTATGAAATTTAAAAATACATTCAGTCCCTTCTATGTCAGCTTCAATTCCAAATGAGTCCAGTTTATATTTAGGAGATTTAATTTGCCAATACCATCTTTCAAGTATAAAAGACTACATAATATTGCATAATATTGAATGGTTGACCCGTCAAAAAGCCCACACTCATAGAGCACCGACATAAGAACGCCGACGAGGATTAAAGGCAATTCTTTCGATACATGACAACGTTTTAAGATGGTGTGGCTAACAAGAAATATAGATGTAACTGTAAAGAAAGCTTTTATAGACTGAAGTGTTTGAGACGCTTCTGCAGGCTTGTCCATGGGACATATTTTTCTGTCCCATCCCATACCATCCCCATGGGACGTTTCCCATGGGAATCCCGTGTGAAAAACATTCCTATGGACAAGCCTCAAACATCGCGGCCTGATTAAATGATTTAAATAAGAATACAGGAGTTCAGACTCAAGACATTGATCTCAATCTCACATGTGAACCTTCCTCAAACAATTTACCCAGTGTTGTTTACATGTTAGTTCAATAAAACGTGCATCGTTTCTGACATTGCAACATTTCGCATTCTTGTCTATGTCCAATTCCGTTAGGAATTTTAAACTGCTGCTACAAGCAAGGCATTACTCAGACTTAAAGATGCTGGTCGGTATGAAGGCTGGATAAGTACCAAGTAGCCACTGTTAAGTTATTTTGATAGCAACAGGAAAAAAACTGACGGAGTTAGGTGGAAGCTTAAATATGCCAAAAGCCGCATGAACTTATCTGGTCGCAATGGAATTAGTTTTTTAATGGGGAGGGGGGGAATCTGGGGATACCGATATTTATCGAAAAAGAGGAGGACTAATGTACTGTAATATGATAAATAATTAATGATTTGCTGACGCTTCTCTCGGAGAAACGAATTGAATTGGTAGAGTAAGCTATGGCTTACTGTAAAATATTGCATTTGATAACCTTGGTACTTGGTGGGAGTTTGAGGGAGAAGATGTTGACGAACGTGGTGAAGATTCAGCCTTTTAGTATGAAAACAAGCTGAGCAGAAAACTGTATACTAGTAAAGATAACGTTATTTTAGATTTTCATGAGAGTTTTTGTCACCTACAGAATTAGGAAAAGAGATAACACCAGCTAAATAACAGAATGTTTGGGAAATACACATGAGGTTATAGCATGTGTCGCCCATGATATTGAGTAATAAGGATTTGACTATCCATCAATTAATAAATTCGATCTCTTTGAATTTATCAGGTTATTGCGCAATTTAAGCTAGACACAACTCTAATTAATATAACTGTGCTATTTAGCATAATAATTACAACTGCAATTTGTAATGTGAGAGAAGTTAAATTTCTTTACACTTACATTCATTAAAAAAAAAGGTTTCACGATAAATAATGACTCAACTAAGAATGTGTCATCAGGAAAAGCAGAATACATCAATTTTAAATCAATTTTTTTTTAAAAACAGCTTTCAGTTGTTTTTTTCTTTCTAACTTTACAGTTAATAACGTTCCTTTAATAACTTTTTTTAATATGTATTTTCCTTATATTAGCATCTTATTTCATGGGGGAGGGGCGGCAAACTAGCCATCTCACCAAAAAGCCAATTTCCAATCCCTATGTTTGTTCATTTTTCATTCAAAATCTAATAACATTTTCTGTGATCAAGTGGTTCCAGATTGTGCCTTGACAAATTATATAGATATAAGAAAAAAAGTTACGCTTCTTGTATAGTTCATTATAGATTAATCCCGAGGTCAACATGCGTCACCGTTTACAAGAAACTCGTTTGGAAACGAGTGTCCTGAGTTCTTTACACCAAATATTCCTGCAGGTCAGCTAGTGCTCTGTTCCAGTTATAGTTCCAGATTATTTTATTTCCTCGTTATCAGCAGCTTACGGTCAATTATAAAGTCATGTGTTGACCTTATCTACTTGACGTGGTGTCTTAATTCTAGGGTAAACACATGTGCGCGCCCCAGTGATAGTATTAGGAAACGTGCGAACATTCAACAATTAATGACGTTATCCACGTAGGGCGTCATATAATGATGTCAGCCTCTGGCCAGTACTTCTAAAGCGCTGATAGTTACCTTAAGCTTCCAAACAGATATCTGTTTTTTCCTGAACTTCATATTCTGTTTTTTGTTTCAGTATTTTAACCAAAATGCAGGAAACAATGGCGGCCTCATGGTTTGATCACGTAGCGATTTGGCGGATTAAGGGGGGTGGGGGTGCTGACTGGGCTAAAGCCTGGGGCTTCCGATGATTTAAGGGCCCCAAACTTATTATATTGTATAATAAAGTTGACTTAACCGGGCCCCAGGTTGAATGGCAGCCAGGGGCCCAGTGCAATCTTCATCCGCCCCTGACTCAGCGCCTCACATTGATGGTCACCTTGCCATTAACTTCAGAGAAAATTAAAATACACAAATCTAAAACTTGTTCCTTAATAAAAATTGTTTGGGCACTAAGCTACTGTACTGCTGTGACCTAAAAACATTATCGCTTTGACAGTGATGGTCACTAACAAACATGTTCTCCGCCGCGTCTTTTCTCCCCGTTTGGTATCAACATTGAAAAGTTTGTCTATTAGATTAATAACATTGATCAGGTTTGACGCGATTTCCACTGCGGTTGTTATGAATATAAAAGTTTTGCCAACTGAACTGATAATATTCAAATCTCTAATACTAATAACACGCAATTCTACTCATATGTCCTTGGTGAGAATACGACGCAATTATCATCTTTATAGATGGAACTCATTTAGTATATAAAATAAAGAATATATAAGATATATAGCATTGTGTAAAATAAGGTAAGATATGATAAGGTAACATAACGTAAGATAAGGTAAAATAAGGTAAGAAAAGGTAAGATATGATAAGGCAAGATACGGTGAGATAAGGTAAAAATATGGTAAGAATAGGTAAGAAATGATAAGGTAAGATGAGGTAAGATAAGTTAAAATAAGGTAAGAAGAGGTAAGATATGATAAGCTAAGATAACGTAAGATAAGTAATATAAGGTAAGAAAGATCAGAGGTGATACGTTTAGCGGTATAAACGGTTAGCAACGTGAAGCTTGATTTTGAGCTGATATTTTGCTGTGTAAGTATTGGAGATTTTTATCATCCTTCTTTCTGTATTACTAGTTTGTCCTCGGGGGCCTACGGCACCCACTTCCAAGTAACTGCGGGAATGTTATTGCATGCGTTTGAATCATTGAGTTAGACAAACAAAAACTCGTATTTGAATGAGTTCAAATAAAAAAAGATAATAATAATAAGCTCAAACAATGACGTCATATACTTTTTTACGGCGTGAAACACCACACGCTCTGTTAATCTCGAAACAATAAATGATTATGATTTTTACGTCTATATTTTCAATTTTTTTTTAAAAATGCTGATTACGTCCTTGGCGCTACAGAATGAGTGACCTGGGCTTTTATATAGTAGATGCCTTGAAAATTTGTTTTACAATGCGCTATAAAAATTTCTACAACATCTTAAGTGTCATTGCTAAACTACCATTGCCATTTAATGCCCTGAAAGATATCGTTTTTAATTTCATTTGTAATTATTTCTTCAATTTGTAATGCTATATCCAATTTTTAAATTAAATAAATTGTTCATTGTTCGTCAATTGTATTTCACTGTGGTATCATTAATTTAAAAAATATTCAATCCTAGTGTTATTTATTATATTTATTCACATTTCAGTCATCGTCCGCACGCGTTTGCTTCAGTTTTTAAAAGCATCGTTTCTCAAGCCAACATCTTTAACACAGCCTATATTTATTATACCTGATATCTCTAACTCTAGGTCAGTGATTGTGAACATTTTTGGGGGACCGCGTGCCGGACATTCAACAACAGCCCACTTATTTATATCAAAGTGCAATGTGGGTGAGGCGTCTGAATAACACGTGGCTGAGGCTTCTGAATAACATGGTGAGGCGTCAGAATAACATGTGGGTGAGGCGTCTGAATAACATGTGGCTGAGGCTTCTGAATAACATGGTGAGGCGTCAGAATAACATGTGGGTGAGGCGTCTGAATAACATGTGGCTGAGGCGTCTGAATGACATGTGGGTGAGGCGTCTGAATGACATGTGGGTGAGGCGTCTAAATGACATGTGGGTGAGGCGTCTGAATGACATGTTGCTGATGCGTCTGAATGACATGTGGGTGAGGCGTCTGAATGACATGTGGCAGAGGCGTCTGAATGACATGTTGGTGAGGCGGGTGAATAACATGTTGGTGAGGCGTCTGAATCTCCTCAAGGTCATCTCGAGATATAATTATTTGAGATGTTTGTTTCATTAAAAATTATTAGCAAATCTTTCTTTGTAAAAAAAAAAAAATGGGCATTGTTTTTGTTCTGTTTATTGTTGAAACAGGAGCGTCGTTAGTTTCATATTACAGGGAATCATCATTTCGTGGAAACATGTTTCGTACAAGGCACAATGTAAAGACGGCATTATAAATAGAAACAGGGATTTCGACAAGGTTGTATACAACTAAATAGACTTGAGTTTCTTTTCTCGGGAGCTATGGGTATAGGGGTGGAGGGGGGTGCCTTAGGAAATGAATATATATTTTAAAAATAAGTTGAACAGAGAATGACAAGAGTAAACAGTAGTCAGATGATTAAAGAACAAAGTTATTTAATCTTTTAAAAATATTGGGCAAACTTTCCCAGCTCTCTTAACATCACAAACGGTTCACAATATTATGTTGAGCTTACTACGAAACTGAAGCTTTGCGGGCTATGCATTGAACAGGCTGGCTCGCTTTTTACTCTTATTTAATTGTACCAATTGTTACTTAATGTTATTCAAAATCCTTAAAATTAAATGGAAAAGGCGTAAGCAAGGTAAGGGTTAGCCTGACCGGACGTTACGTCCGGTCAGGCTAACCCTTACCTTGTTTACGTCTTTTCCATTTAATTTTTTATAAGCCTGATTGCAGTCCTACCCCTCATTTTGTTCAAAATCCTTGAACAATGTCATTCCAATTGAACATTGTCAGATGTCAAACTTCATTGATTGATCGGATAGAGAAGAGTGGAGACTTAAATAATCCTAACTGGTTTTCAGTCATTTACGAAAAGTTGAAGTTTTGAATTAAAATAGACGCAATAACTCTTAACAACAAAATATCACATGGATATTAATTCTGAAATTAACTATTAGTTTCTTGGTTAATCGGTTAAAAATGTTATCGATTAAAATTGTCTTAATCAATAAAATATCGATTAAACATTTTAAAAATAATCATTAATAATAGTTTTCCGTACGTACAAACTTCTCCATTTGAAAAAAAAATATTTTCAAAGTGTTAACTTTAAAATAAGCAGTTATTGAAAGGATATTGATATTTTAAAAAAAAGCATTGTTTTTACTTAACTAAAAGTAACAAAATTTAAATTAGTTGACATCAATTGAACTGCTTATATTTAAATATATCTCCTAAAATACTATATTTGATTATTAAAAATTTAAGTTATGGACATTTTATGAAATTTTTAGTTTAATGACGTCATACGTCTTATTTTCAGATTTAATCAAAATTATCGATTAATTATTCGGTAATTTTTCAAAAGTTAACGATTAAATTTAAATTAATATATATATATATATAATGGTAGTGATTGGTATAATAAATACTCGAAATATATTTCTTCGAGAAATGAGATTCTTGTGAATTACTTTCTTAGGAAGTGCATACTTTTTCAAGAAAATTAGGAGGCTAAAATTTGGCAGCTAATGTACACATAATATGTGTTTTGAAGTTTATTAACAGTATGCATAAATATAGGAAGACCACATTACCATTGTAAATCTTGACTTTTTGTTGTAATGTTAATCTTTGATGCATATCTTTGCAGAGTTTTCTCTCTATAGGTTTTGTTCGTCTATAAAAAAAAATAATAATAATAATCGAATCTACCGGCAACCGTTTACAGAAAGCTGTGAGTTACACGCCATGGCATTCACATGGTCGGTAGATGAAATGTACTTACAGAAGGCTCCGTTGATACGTGCAACAAAGATAAGCGACTCCTTTGTGAGCCGTGCTTAGCTAATCATGCAAATTGGTATCGACTTACGCTTGACATTTCCTTCTGGGCAGGCAGACGTCCGGGACGCCTGGTCTGATAAATGTTGATGAAACCAGATTGGAAAGTGATCTCGCAGGCTCGTAGTTTTCCATGAGTGATGTGGTGAGCTCCCACACACTGTACAGGTTAGTTTTAAATTGTCGTCAACGCGTCGTCTCACTGTAATAACATGAAGACCCGCGCCTACAGAATCGGACTCAAAAGTGCGCTGCTAATAGCGAATTCAATGGAATTTTTCCCTATGACATTTGCAAAACTTTTAAATTTATACGTATATGTTGAGATTTTTTCTTGGGTCTTCAGTAGTTTACACCTAAGATTCTTTCACATTTTGACAGATACAATGTCACTGTGATCTGGAGACAAAGTTTACACTTTCAATTAGTGTGCTCTTTTTTATGGGAAGACGAAATCTGACACAACGTAATTCTTTCCTTTTTAGCTTTTTAAAAACTCTCTCAATATCTTGTTGTACTATTTATTTTGTAGAAATAATTCAGAAAAATTATAGAATTAAAACTTTGTTCCACATACGCTTGATGTAATTTGATAACCCAATGGATAATGTGCATGGATAGACAGAAAAAAGTATGCGTATTGTGTATTTATACCTCTTCATAAACTTTAAAATAAAATATGAATGTTCTTCAAGGGTTTTGAAGCTTTTAAGTTTAGACAAAATTGCTAAAAATGTGTGCACAAGAGACTCTTTATCTTTTCGTTTCTCAGGGAAGAATAAAATTTCAGTGAGAAAATTTCGCAATGATAACTAAATCACATCCCTAACGTTCGCGTCTAGACAATGTTTAAAATATGGTGTGACGTATAATCGTGTTTAAATGAATTTATTTTGTGTTGGTTTTAAGATAAAACATTTTTAAAAACAGATAGACAATGCTATTATTGAACCATTCTTCCTTCCAGATAGACAATGCTATTATTGAACCATTCTTCCTTCATGGCTAATTCTGTTGAATATTTCGAAGTGTCTTCCGCTAATTGTTTATAAACTTTTGAGCTATCCCAAAGTTTATCATTACCTCTAGGTTATCCCAACATCTGTAATACACAAAGTCTATCTCTACATCTGGGTTATACTAATATCTCTATACACAAAGTCTATTTCTACATCTGGGTTTTACCAATATCTCTAATACACAAAGTCTGTATCTACATCTGGGGATATCCTAAAATCAGCAGCGCCCCAATGTCTCTCGCTAACTCTGGTTATAAAAAAATATGTATATTATCCCAAACGTTTCTTTTTCTGGATTTTCCAATATATGTAATCTCCCAAACTCTATCCCTAAATGTAAATTAACATATTATCTTATAATTATAGTATACTATATTTTATATATATTATCTTAAAGCCTGCACCGTTTAAACAACCAATGAAACACAACTGAATTTTCCTTTATCTCTCTTTAGATGCGGTGCATCTACACACTTACCGTATGTATATACTCACTCAATAGCCAGTTCGTTCAAGCCGGCCCCATACTTTTCCCCCTAGATTTTGTCAAAAAAATGCCGGCTTTAGAACGAGTACATCCGGTACATAATCGGTAAATCATTGTCCATCTAACGAGCCGTTTTTTTCCCAAAGGAAAATGTTTCGAAAATTAAACAAGGGATATCCCATTAAATTACATCTTTAAAAAGAAATGCTGCTGAAACTGATCCTCTTTAAACGCAAGATCTTTCATTATTTGCTGAGTTTTTCTGTTGTGTATTTTTTTCCGTTTATTTATCGTATCTTGTTTCTCGCTTTCATTCCTCGTGTTCCTAATCTGATCTTTTTAGTGACTTCCGTGATGGGATCGACCATAAGTTTTATATATGAGTTTGTATTATGGATTAAATGAAAAAAGAACTATTCAAACATTAATCGTATCTTTTGAAGTAATGTATCTTGACCATAAAAAATATTCGTAGATACAATCTATGTTCTTGATTTAGTTCATGGACGCCTGGTAAACAGTTTCATAACCCTGTTCAATGGCGTAGCTAGGGATTAGTGGGGCCCGAGTGCTTGGATTCTGTTTTTTTTTGGGGGGGGGGGGGGGGGGAGGNCCTGCATGCAGGGCGGTGATGTAATATTTTTTTAAATTGGTCTTTCCTTTGGCTGCCCCCCCCCTCAAGTTGCGGCCCGAGTAAGACCTTCCAATTAAGACCCCCTTCCCCTCGCTTAGCTACGCCACGGTTGTTAAATAAGTTACCCACACAAAAAAATGGATCGATTTCAAAAGTTACACTCGTTTCATGTCTTCGTCGGTTGCGGCAGTTTTATCCACATCTGCTTTTTGTTAAACTTTGTGCAACATTGGCGGGTCTGAAATACGAGAAAACGTTTAACTAATAATGTTGTTTGTTTTTTTACTTTTTTAAAAATATCATTTACGCCACAGAGGGATTAATGATCAAGTCATCTACATATTCAATTGTGTTAAAGAGATCGTGCAGGAAGTCATTCTTCCACTTAGAGTCGACAGCAAAAATCAAGAGACGAGGGTAGAGTTCTTGAGCGTGAAATTCAAAGTTGATGAAGATGGACGAACGTCCGGTAGAGATAAGAACTCATCGGAAATATGTCCTAGTATTCCGTTACAACGAGGCTAATGAGATGCCTCGCTGCGTGACATCGTTCAAAACGGGGCTTCCGCCTTTGACGAAACGATCGCAGATCTCATGACCCGACTGAGCTTTACATTTCACGGGATTAAATATTTCACAATTTCCTCTGTGGGACTTCATTTACGGTTTTAATGTTTTAAAAAAACTTCAACTTCCTTAATTGGGGAGAGAAAAAAAAAATGTATTTTTTCGTTTCCAAAACGTTCAGGGCATCGAACTTGTAATGAAAATTACTATAATATTTAATTAAATTCGGGTTTTTTAAAAAAAACGAGATTTTACTTGTAATTTTAAACGCATAAAATATGAATGCTCTTCTTGTTTTCTCGAGCAAATTTTCATAATCATTTGCACGTTGTTGTTGTTTTTGCTCAGTCGCTACCAAGCGCCGTATGAAAAACAAAACTAGTGTCCAAAAATTTCACGATAAAAGTAGGATTGAACTTCATTGAATTAGACGAGATCACCAAAGAGCTCGAATGGCGGGGTCACTTTCTCCTCGGAAGTCAACTCATTTAAAAGAAGTAAAAATTTACATTTGGAGCTGAGGTCTGGTGGGACATGGATACGAAGACTGGAAACAGCCGAGACACTTTTTCTTCCAGCAGTACTTTAAAAACATTATATTTCCTTGGGTCATCAAGATATGCTTTGAATAAGAGACAGAAAGAGGGGGGTGGGAGATGCGGGTGGGGGTGACTAGCTCAACCACACAATCTTTTGTAGAGAAATCATAAATCTAATTATTTCTTCATCTTAAGTCTACAACACCATATTGTGACGAAAGTTTGTCAGGGGGTAAAAAAAACAAAAACGGAGCCCCCCCCCCCCGGTACAAAACAAACGCCCCGTTGTGGAGTTGAATAACGATGGTTCGTTTCATTCTTTTTTTAAAATAATTTTTTAATGAACTGTGTTTGCGTAGAGATCTTCTGTTTGGTTGATGATCACGATTTTAGATATCCGATGTCTAGTGTTTGCTCTCCTTCCATTTACGTTACTCATACCTTCAAGACATTTATTTATCTCACACTTTAAAGAAATGGGATTATTTATTTCATGGATTTATATTTTTCCAGCCCACGTCTGAGGAACTCGTGGGAGGAAACATTTCAGACAAATCGCCTGTTTTATAAAGAGAGACATATGAGAAAAATATACATTACGCAATCCTTCATTTAAGTAACGGTTAAATTGTGCGTTTCTTTCGTTGTGCCAATATCGTCAATGATAAAATAAGGGTTAAAGCTGTTGTTGGTGTATACTTATCGGTAATAAACACACATAAACAAACACACACATACACACACACACACACACTTACACACACACACACACTTACACACACATACACACACGCCCAAGTTATTGATAACAAAATATTACATTCATCGATATATTTAGATATTTCTGAAGGGGAAGGTGGGTACTTAAAATAAATCCATGGATGTAAGCATTTAAAATCCAATAAATTGTGACTAATCAAATAACTTACTTTGATTTAGAATTGGCGATACTACTGGAAGTCAGAATGAATTTTTAGAAGTCAAATGAATTGAAGTATATTATTTTACAACATTAATTTTGGGCATCAGTCTCGAAATCACTGAAACACATAGGTGGACAAATTTAATCCTTTGTTGTCTGATGTAAGACATTTGTTTGTTAGTCTTCCACTGTCTTAAATAGAACATACTTTGCGTGTGATTCATGGGCATAACTAAAACATTATTTGCTTTTAAAGCGTGCGTTGGGTAAACGATCCTAACATCATCTAGTACATCTGTGATGCATATCCATCATCAAATTTCCAATTTTATAGAAGTCAAGGATTCCTCCTCCTTAAATTATTGAAAACATCACTGCAGCGTTGCAGTTAATATGTGTTCAGCTTTAGAGAGAATTGAGAACCACTCCTTCCTCTGCAATACTTCATTTCCCAAGTGACTAGATAAAGGAGAAGAAATTGTCTCTTCTCTTAGACATAAAGTTGCAATATCATCTTCGTTTGATATAGACTTGATTACTAATCTCTGGTCTATGATTGATTTTTATTAGATATAAAATCAAGAAACTCTACCCATACCATATGCCAGGACACATATCACTTAGGGAGGGAGGGGGCACGGCCGGGGATCTTGATCTCCATGGTAATTAAGTTCGTCTCTCGTAACAGTTTGTTACTGACTCACGGTAAATGTGAAGATAATGTTACATGTCATTATACATTTACACGGTAAATGTGGAGATTATGTTACATGTCATGATACATTTACACGGTAAATGTGGAGATTATGTTACATGTCATCATACGGTAAATGTTGAGATAATGTTACATGTCATCATACTTTTATCCCCGGCTCACCTAGAGACATGACATATTTTACACTGACCGCTCCTTTATTCATTTCACTTAACTACGCAATCATAAATACTGTTTGAAAGGTGGATGTCTTGAACTTCAGTAAAATGGTGCACCGAACAACAACTTTTAAAAAATAAGAAAGTCTATGTGACATGTATATGAAATAGAACTGAATTTCCGATAAAATTTACCTCACGCTTTTAATATACTAATTCCACACTTGACTAGTAGATACAAGACCGATGCAGGTAATAGGAAAAATGTTCAATAAATCTCCAAGCCACCCACGTATGTGTCTTGGTGAATTATTCCACGTGTCAGACGCTATTCAGCGAGGGTAAATGTAGACCCACAGACACTATTAGTGAATCAATATGCGAGTGACTTGGAGGAAAGATATACTGGATATTGGAGTGCTCTTTCTTTGACCAACTTCTTGACATTCTGTCCCTTTGTGACTGAGTGCTACGTTAGTTGTACTTTTTATTTTAAAATTGATGCTGAGTATATCAGTAAAGAAGAAAAAAGGGCAAGCATTTGTATAGCTTATAAAAGTTATTTAGATGTATAGAAGGGTAAACCAAAGAATTTCGTAACTAGGAAAAAAATATACGAAAAGATTAAAATAGAAATAACTGTTGTTTTTTTTTAAATATATTAACACATAATAAATTTGCCTTCAGATAACAAAAATGTATCCCTTTTACAAGAGATTGGTGAACTCCTTAAACTAAAGTAAAATTGAATAACATAAGTACGTAGGATCTGATTGCTATATTAGTTTTGAATGGAAATGCCTAGAGCTTTATTTGGTAATTGAATGCTAAATAATAACTTAACATGAACGTGACAGAGATGTCACCAAATTTTAATCAAAACAACTTTTATGAACAACGCATTAAAATTTAATGTTATAGTTAACCAATATATTTTCTCAACATCTCATGAGACAAGACTATGCACGTAACGTAACTCAATGTTATGTTAGCAAACATTTTACAATGTGATCACGACATTGATTCTGATATCAAAGCGGCATGGACGTGACAAGCCGGTCTTCTTGGCCATAGACAGAGAGATAATTTAATACAAGATTGGATTCTGATACTTTTTGTTTTCTTGCTCCGCCTATTCTGGGGTCTGTTCCTTCCATCACACACGTTTACTTCGTTATTCCCTTCTCATCTCGATGACAATTCTCATGGGATCACAGGACGTTTCGACCCCACAAAGTTTCGACCCCGGTCGGCTCGACAATGGACGACTCGATCCCGGAGGTCTCGACCCTTCCGATTCGAAGATCCTTCAACCCTGCACCCCGCTTCAACTCCGGTCGGTTCGACCCCGGTGATTTTTGGTGTCGAAACGTTTTGTGGTCGAACTGTCGGCGATTGATTCGTACGGGATCAAAGCGACCGGGGTCGAAACGTCGTGAGGTCAAACTGTCCGAAATTGATTCAAACGGGGTTGAACCATTCGGGGTCGATTTGTCAGGCCCCCGAAATGTCCTATTCTTGTTATATTTAAAATTATGTACAGAATTGGTTCGTTGAGGAAGAAACATCCAATGACTTTAAAGGCGTTACGATGTGAGCACAATTAGTATATTACTACTGTTAAACATCTTCATATACGTTCCTGAGACTAATTTTTCTTTTTAAGTAAGCGAAAACGTCATGGAAATGATATCTGCGAGGTCTTCGACTCTTAGATAGTATTTCCGTAGTTTAAAGACCCTGACATTAAAGAACAATGTTAAGTCAGTTTCCTGGAAATCGAAATAATATGTATGTAGGAATATACGGATTGCTGGCTGGATAAATGTAAGTATGGTAGATTTATAGATGGGTGGAATAAATAAATTTTGAATGGGTACATTTAGATGTATCTGTGGACTGATGTTGTGTGGATGGATGGATTAATATATAGATGGATTAATATATGGATGGATGCATGGATGGTTGGTTACATAGAGTGATGAGTGATCGGTGGATGGATGGATTGATGTGTGGATGGATGAATGGATGATTGATTATATAGAATGATGAGTAATCGGTAGATGAGGAAGATATGAACAAATGGATGGATGGGTGGATAAATATTTGTATATATAGTAGTAAGTTTGCTCTTGTTGTTCCACGTATCGCTTAGATTGGTGCTGGAAGCTTTAACTCTTTCGTTTTGTAAAGTATAAAACATCTATAATAATCGCATCTTATCGAAGATAAGCTTTCATCCAGACACTGAATGATATGAAAATCAAATATACACGTCTTGTAGTATTATTTTTATGCGTTATTCGTAGTCTTTTAACTTCTTAACTTGTGTCTACTGGCGTATGGGTCTATTAATAAGGGTTTAATTTCATTGTTTTGATCTCACTATTAGTTTGTGTATCATGTATTTTATTTAATTCTGGACCCAAACACACAGTGATTTCGATATCTGTTTTATCGTCATAAATCGGTAATCAGGTTAAAACATCCTGTTTCACCCGCTTATTAGCGACTACGATTATTTATACAATGCCATTAAGTAAAGATTTTACATCATGGTCGCCACCAGAATAAGTGTAATATATTTAGATCATTCACGTTAATCAATGGATGCTTCAGAAAAGACTTTCTTACTTTTGAAAATTGTAAGAATCAAAAGATTTTTAAAGAAATCCTTTCACAGTTTTTTCAATGAAAGGAGAGATTTTACGGTTAAAATTTAAAGAGAGGTTGTGTAGCAGCATTTAAGCTGTTAACAATATCACAAGATTTTGTTATTTTTTATAAGTTTAATAACTTTCTTTGAAAACTATTCATAGCTACCAAAGTAGCTTTTCTTAGACTTTTTCACAATGATGACGTAATTTGGGAACGAACTTGAGTCTCCTAATGCCCCGTTAGTTATGTTTGAAATTGTATCTTTTTGAAAGGTAACTTTAAGAACATTTTTTTTCTTTTTAATTTCAAGAATTTTTTATGATTAAACATCTGCACAGTGATAAAAATGTTTGTTTTTTTAAATTAACAGCCCTTTAGCCTATCCGGTTATCTTTTCCCCATCTTGCATCCCGTCCGATGATCGTAAAATCTCAACTATTATTGTTAGTAAACGTCTCTCACGGGCTTGTTTTTTCTGATAACTTCTAGCTTGCTTGTGTGCGATGCTAAATGAAGAAACGCTTTCCTTAAATAAAAAGAAGAAAATTATATTTCCAGATATCTATAGCAATCAAACTCTTGCTGAAGCCAGACGTTAAATGGTCCATTTGTCTTGTGATTCGCTGATAGCCTCGCTAATGATATAAACATTAACATCAACAAAAGAAGCAACGCACTGCAGATGTTTGCATCTCGCACTAAATGCTAAAAAAAAAAGTAAATCTTGGGAACACGTTTCTTTTAAATTTGGAAATCTTGAAAAGTCCAGATTTTAAACAAATTGTTATATGTTTGTCTTAATTTATTCTATTTAATTTTGGTTGCCCACGTCTCTTGCATCTTCATATCTAATGAATTTAAGCCCCAAAAAATTAGATCTTTTTGTTTTCTGCGAAGAAGGCGCTGCAAATATTAATGCACTGTTTTCGTGTCCATTTCCATTGTAATTTTTTTCTGCCAGCACCTAACAGGAGAATGCATATTACAACACGGGATTTAATAAAATACCCTCAATTTCATAAAGTTGTATTAAATCTTACTTAAAAGAACATATATAAAAAAACAAACTAAGAAAACCAATTAGTGAAAACATTTGCTTAAAGGTCAGCGATTTAGAAACTATTTAATTTTCGATATTGTTGACCTTTCTTTAAGCCAACGCAATATCCAAATCACCCAAATGTATCTGAAAATTTTTGCTGGCTTTTTGTGACCTATTTTTTAAAACAAGATCAATACCTTGTTGTGATTTCATCATAATTGTATAAATGTATGATTTATTTGATTTAATTTATTTTTAAGATTCTACTTAAATGATCCCTAGAAATATAACTAAACCGTTTACAAATATATCATACGCACTGAAAAAAGCATAATCTACCTCATCGATATCTTGAGCTGTAATCAACAAATGTTAAGTGACTACATGAATCTCACTTAACCACCGCACTACCTACATCACGCACATCACCAAGAACCGAATATTTCGCAACCAATATAGACCAAAATTATTCAACATAGCGCAAGCTTTTGTTTTAAAGTCGATATTACTTCCGTATACCTCATGCTTTATATCTATTGATTTTTTTTTCGTCTGTCACTATTTAACTTCTGTTTTGTCGTGTTGTCAAACTGGTTCAGATTCAGACTTTCTTTTTTAATTTATAGACATTTTCATAAATAAATCGACTGTTTTACCTTCGTCGAGCAGTTTGAAGTTTAAATAACTGAGCAAGTCAATATTTAGGGACCGAAAATATTAGGAAGATTTTCTAAGACGTCTGTATTTGACAAAGCGATTTCCCCACCACCACCCACCCTACTCTACCCTACTGTAAATTTATGCGACGGTCAAAGTTGATCTCAATCACTAAAACTCAGCTAAATTCAAATGACTGCCTGCTTGTTTGTGGTTCAGATATGGAATCAATAGAACGTGTGCGAATTACGTGCTTTTAAGACACAACGACCTTTTCAAGGCACCCACCCCTCTCAAACAACTAGATGATGTTTGGCAATTTTGTAGCATGAAATACAAATATATCCATCAGCTGGACTCAACAGCACTTCAGACCAACAATCTTGCACAACACTTCTGTTAAAATGTCTAGTTTTTTCTTTCTCTTGTCATTGTTAAAGCACATCAAAAAGGCTGTTAAGTTTCTTTGTAGCTATTTTTAAAAAAAAAAAAAAAATCTCTTTACTGCTTACGAAGAAGACATTACCATGTAAGAGTCTTGATAAGCCATGGTAAGTCTTCTTGATAAGCCATGATAATTCTATCAGTTTTAAGACGTATGACACACTCGAGCTAGACGTTTTATGTGTGCTGAGAATATGTTTATCCAAACGAAAATTTATTTTAAAATTATAGAGTTCAAGAATGTGTAGAGATTTTGAAATATCAGAAAAAGGAAAAGGTTTATGTCTAAGTTATTTCTAAAACTAGATGTTACCATGGTGATAGATTTATACATCCGAGAGTCTATATTCCTATCTACCGTTGCTGTCACATCCCATCAACTGTATAAATGGGTTAAACTGTGATCAAGAGTTGAAGATAAACCATTTGGCGAATCGTTTAGATGTGTATATTCCTTATATAACAGTAATTACTCAGTATGTCAATAAGTACTTCAATATAACAGTAATTACTTTAATATAATAGCAAGTACTTCCAAGGTACAGTATGTACTTCAATGGAAAATGATGTACTTGAATGATTATAGTATTAACTAATCGCCTAATGAAATAGCAAATAGCAAAGCCTCTGAGACGGTCACAGCCCTGCTGACGTCGTGTCCCGCGCTAGGCATAGCCGGGGAGGTACGGGAGGCAAAAGAGTCCCACAAGAAGACAATGTTGTATGGCACTGCTCAGCAATGGAGCAGGTTGTCCAAGTATTAGCCAAGGCCTTAAGAGATTAATCTCATGCCTCCAGAATATGTGTTAAGTTTAATAGCAAATAATAGTTTAGTAATCAATTATCATGTTTAATAAAAAAAAATAAAAAAATTCTAGAAGTTAAAAAGCAAAACAAAAAAACGTTCCAACGATTTAAAAAAAAAAAAGTGAAAAAATTCTTGATTATTTAATGAACAGATTTCATCAGTTGACCATCTGTCAACAAGAGGTAAAAACTCACTCAACACTGAGAATTACGTAATCACTTATCTCGCCATTAAGAAAAAACAAATTAATTATTTTTTAACGCAATTTCCCATGGGAAAAGTAGCATTTGTGTATTTGAAATGTGTGCCAGGTCTGTTCAAGCTTGCACAAGCAACTCCTCCTAAATCATACCAGATAGACGTTTCGGATCTTTTGCAGATTTATTAAAGAGGTACTAGGGATGTGCACGGGCTTAAAAAATTCCCGAAAAGGTCTACTGAATTTCCTGGAAAATTTAAACAAAAATAATTTTAAAATGTCAATTGGGCGGCAAACATAACATCTATCAGGTTGAAACATACGCCAAACGATAGCTAGTAATATTTATAACAATGTTGGAGAACGAATTTTTCAAAAATCTCTTTTTGTTCGACTCCCGTAATTTTAGCAGCGTTTTGTAGATAACAATTGTTTTGTTTACTTTCAAAATAATAGATTTGAAATTACTTTTAATGTAATCTAGAATGATTTCCCTTGAATAAAAGAAAAAGTCGGAAATTCTTTATTGGAAATTACGTTTTACTGCTCGTTTGAGTTTATATTACTTGTTTTAATTTAAAGTGGTGGGGACAGTAAAATATTAAAGCAATCCATTACTTTCATGTTCCTACATTCCCTCTGACATTTTCAAGCTGATACAACATTTTAGCAAATTGTTTTAGCGTATCAAAAATGTACATTTCAAATTAACACTTTATAATCTAATTTAAGCCACTTTTGGTTATAAAAAGAAATATGCTTATGACAGAATTGAAAAAAATATTTTTAAAAAAAGAAAGAAAACTTTAATAGATCTACTTATCAAAATCGTATAAAACTTCTTTCTGTTGAATTTTTAATAATATCTTTTGTTTTTCCCGATCAATTGACACCCTTGGGCCTAGACATTGTTGTACCACGATCACCCCGTATGTAATTAGTTCTGTTAACTCCATGATAAGGCTTTCAAAATTAACGCCGTGTGCACAATAGTTATCAGTTGTAAGGTTTTGTTAAAGTTAGGTTCCAATAATATTATTTCCGCACGCAGTGGTTCAATAGTTATTTGGACACCAGACTAATTAAATTGGATTGCTGTTCACCCTTAGCTCCGTTTAACCTCAGCTAACATTTAAATGGCTCTCATTTAAACGATTCAGTGTTATGAGGTTTTCTTTTTTTTTTTTTTTACACTGAATCTTCGCACAACTTACGTCTCTCACACAAGATCTACTGATAGGGCTAATGTAATAACTATGTTATAATTAACAAACAACTTTGATTACAATTTGCTTTTAATTGTTGTCACGATCTATTATATTATGTTTTGAATGTGAACATGAACTTGATGATATTTATTCGAACCACAGGATACATTTCAATAACACTGTAAGTGCCCAATCAATCTTGCCCACTCTAAAATGATGACCAACTGTATCACCCGATAGTGGTGTTGGACATGGGGAAGACTTACGGTGGTCGTACAGAACAGTGCATTCACACAGAAAGCTATAGACTAAGTTGTTGTTCTGTCAGGACTATTCAGTGGCACAGGATGGGTGTATATCATACAGGGGCATAATACGGGGTGTATATCATACAGTGGCATAGGACGGGGTGTATATTATACAAGGACATAGAACATGGTGACAGGGTGTATATTACACTGGGGCGTTGTACAGGTGTATGGTCTGCAGAATGCGGCAATGCAATGATTAGCTTAAGTAGATGGGCGGCATTCTTTGGCATGTTTCACCATCTTTTTTTTCTATTAACTGCTTGTCAGACATCTCTTGGTGGTAATAAAATTATATACCAAATAAATTTCCTTTAGTGGATTAACACTCGTTTCAACTGCTATATCAATGCTTTCCACTTTCCCCTGATGTTAACATCATCATATATGGCGCACGACTCTATCGAGATATCTGGAACAGATTTTTTCTCGTTATTTTGTTTTTTTTACTCCAGCAATAGTTAGTAAAGGAAAAGGAATCTGCCGGGAAGAGACCAGATGGGTACGTTCAACCCCGTCGGCATAATTTGGGAGAGGAAAATTGTTGGATACGGGAAAAAATTTTGTCGTTAACGAGAGAGGTTAAGGAAAAGCATTAGAGGCTATTTTTTAATGTCCAGTGTTAACATGAAATAATAAGCTCAATGGAGGCCAAAGTAACAATTGAAATGTTAAAGGCCTCTATTGTGACTACAGAAAATTAGTTTGCCTTTGTCATTAAAGAAATAGGTAAGTGAATAATTTTTAAAGAGGAACTATAACATTAAAAATTATAATTTAGGACAAGCTCATATGGCAACATCAAAAATATGTTGTAATTGTTCATAGTTTATTTATATTATTTTTTTTTAATTTAATTTTTTTAGTAAAAATTGTTTAATCATTATTTTTTTCTTCTACACTAATTTCATTTTAAGTAGGGCTGAACCGTATTCAAATTTTAAAATCCAGCAGGAACCGGATTTGGCCAGAGTCATGAAGTGAAATCCTACCGGAGCAAGATTTGTAAAGCATGGCTGGATTCTGGATTCGTTGGAGTCGACATTCCGTACACACTAAATTTTTATTAAATCCTTTATATTAACTCATAGTGTCTGCTTGAGTGCGGGAAAAAACTTAGATCGAATTTTAACCCACTTTCCCGTATGCTGGCGAGCTGAAATTTTGCAGGCAGACTCGCGCCGATGATAAAAATGATGTATCAAAATTTCATATCGATTGAATTTACTGTAATTAAATTAATATAAATTAATGAATTTTTATGTTATCTTAATTTATCTCAATTTAACATGTTAATTTTTGTGCTAAAGTGTCGTAGTGCGTATTATATTGAACAATACTTCCTGTCACGCGATAAGGGGCATATAATATTGAAGATACTTTTTTAAAAATATATATTCCTGATCGGTGCGCATTATATTAAACATGTTTTACGAAAGATAACATTTTTTGTATTGTCTTGCACTGCGTATTATAATGGACATTCTTTAAGTGAAGTCACGTATATAAAGGATTTATAGTAAAACAAACATGGTTTTTACTGTTTTTTTAAATAAGAAACTTTATTTTCAGCATCCACTAGCTAAAACGTGAAATGTTTTTGCGTGCCTTGGATGGTTAAAGAGTGCCCTTCCCCTTCAATACATCAATACGACAGTCATTTGGACATACCCTATATTCTAGGGCACTATTTCTACCTTTCATTTACAGTTGTTATTCGCGCAGATGGCGATTGTTTAAATTTTCTAACTCGGATTTAAATTGTTACCTTAAAATAGCCTCCACTCTTTTTCTCTTGGTTTGTAAATAAATAGACTCCGTTTTTATAATGAGATCTGCCAGGCTTGTATACTACAGGGGCAATTGTGTTTCATTTTGTATTCTTCTGCTCCTTTTTTTTTCTAAGCACAGCGTCCTTCTGGTTTTACATCACAGGATGGACACACGTGGGCCATACACACGCTTACAGAATAAAGACCACCAATCAAATCAAAATCAAACAAGAAGCCACTACTCGTCAACTGCAATCCATAGATTTTTTTTTCTAGAAATCTCTTTTTGGATCCCTCTATGCTAATTATTCCAAGTCTGGTTCGATTTCTTCATTTTGTTGGAAGCAGCGGGCATTGCTTCTGTTTTAGTTGCTATGAAATCCTGACGGTAGAGTTTTTGTGGCAGTCTGGCCAAACGCTGGCCGCCAAGAATTACATACTAAACCGCAGACGATTGCAGAAAACCGTTTGGTCTTTTTTTTATGTCTTTTGGTCACGAATATAGCAATGTGCAATGGCTTATGACGTTTCTTGGTCTTTTATCGGAGTTGACAGGGGAGAAAAATAGAGTGTGTGTGTGTGTGTGCTTTGAGAGAAATAAAAGGGGGTGGGTTTTTGTGACACTTTAAATATTTTTTTGGCATTCCATTGATACTATCCAGCGTCAATACTAGGTGATTGCAATACATGAATTATCTTTATTGCCTCTGTTCTCGTCTCTACGCTGTCTAAAATTTTTTTTTCTTTCAGAAGTTAAGTCTTTCAGATTGATTTTTTTTTAGTTTATTAAATGCTATAAAAAAGGAAAGCACAGTTTCATTGAAATCAGACCATAAGGAAATTAATGTTTCAATGCTCATTATTAATACTTTTACGTGTCAAAATTAAAGATAACATATTTTTAGAGGAAATGTTTTTATAATAATGTGAAAGATCTTTAAAAAATGAAGTATGCAATGAGTTTATATCTAGAAATTTACACCTAATATTTTGAGATGAAACTTATTTTCTTTAAAACTTGTTTAAAATGTGAATGCGTATAACTGACTTCATGCATTTTACTGCAAAGGAATTAGCTCAGGGGTGCGCAACCTTGGGGCCATTGACCGCCGCATTAAAAAAAAAAAATTACTTTTGCTACGGCCGCCAAAAATTTGTCACTGACAATCGAAACGATCACTATCAAAAATATACCTCTCGTAAAAGTCAACACGAGATAATAATGATGTCATCATAAAGTATTGTAGGCAATCACAGTGCTTCATTACAAACAAAAACTTTTCAATTGATATTTTCTTATATTTCAATTATATTTAACATTGTCATATTATAACATCATGTATGTCACACACGTACAGCATAAGGACATTTTTAAGTGGCTTAGTACACTGATAACAGAATAATTGAATACGTGAAAAGCTGCTTCCCAAACACTGTCCATAAAACTTAGAAGTCCAGAGTCCAGAAATTAGTGGTTGCCTTGCTCTTGGATGTTTGCCGAGAGTCGCGCAAAGTCTGGGAGATCATCAGACATATCCCTGACGCAATATTGGTATCCACCAGTCGGGTTCAAAATTTGTTCTTGATATACTTCATTCCTGAAAATGACGCTTCGCACATTTAAGTATATTTGTCCTCGAATTTCTTCACAAGCTGCGCGTTTTTTGTTAGTTCGGACAGTTCCATTTGCACATCGAACGGAGCACTCTCTGTCTCAACCAAATGTGGAGGAGCCGCGAGTCTCATGTTTTCTAAGATCTTGTCAAAATCCTGAAAACATTTTGCGAATTCCAACATCGCTTCCAGGACGCCTGAAAAGGACGTAGCCGGAATTGCATTTGTTCTTATTTCATGGCTCTCGATTAGAGCGGTGAGTCGCGGGAAATGATAGAGATTGAGCTGTTGGATATGACTTTGTAGCAGACAATTGTCAAAGAGAATTCTTTTCTCTTCTGTTTATGAGGGAAACTTGTTCATTTGCATTGTGATGTGCACAGACATCTGGGTATTTTTGTGTACTATAACAGCTACTGAAGTTGACCGACGCGTTACACGGTTACACAGAGCAAGCACAATACATCGAATGTGCGCATCACACGGATTCAGTTACTTCAATATTAGGCTGCTAAACTTGGTGTCCTGCCCTCTTTAGCTACAATGTATGCATAGGAGCGCAAAACACTGCTTCTAACGCTACGGCTGCCGGAGTCGTAATTTGTTTCGCAATAACAAGTTCTTAAGAGTGTAAATGAATATTCGATATTTCATTTACAACTTTACATAATATATTGCCGAATAGCAAATATTTGACGCCCGCAGGTAATTATAATTTAAACAGATTTCCACGGCCGCACTTTTCGTGCCGACGGCCGCAGGTTGCGCACCCCTGATTATTAGCTAAACTACAAAATGGAATATATTATTTAAACTTCTTAACTATTCAATTTTATTATAAACTTATGAATTTTTTTTAAATTCTCAAAATCGCAACTTCAAGAACAATGTCTGAATAATCGATTCATTTAGATATGAAGATATCTATCTTTTCTTTAAGTTTTATCTGAGCGATATTGGATAGAGTATGTGTCAAGAAAAGTTGTATCATCATCAAAACATTCATGAAAATATTAGTGAACAGGAATCTTTGCACAGTAACTACCAGGTCGCAAGCGCGTGCCACTGGAATTAAGTTCAGTCACGTGATACATTTAAAAACCACCGGTAATCCAACGTGGGGAGGGAGCAGTTGGCTTTTACCATTTCGTCACACTTTATTGCCTAGCTGGCAGCCGCGATAAAATCTGGCCTCGTCTCGCGATAGCCAGTGCGAGATGATCGGAAGTAAACAAAGGGGTCGCGCGGAATTTCAATGAATTGAATCCAACAAATGAAAATGAAGAAATTTTGTTGCTTGAGCCAATTTCAACTGTTTATAGTTCTCTCAGAACGGCGAATGTGATCTCAGGTTGCTGCCTGGGGTTAGATTGATGTCTTGCAGTCGGGGGGCAATGACCTTGTTGTGATAAAACTAGAACCATCTGAATCAGACTAATTATTCAGGGGTCAAGTCCTAGGCAACATGTGTGGAACCTGCCCGTGACTGGCCCTCACCCCACCCGTCCACCAAACGAACGCATTGATATATTAATGGCAAACCCTATCAACCAAAACATTTAACAATACATGCCAACAAGATTATTGATGACATTATGGCATCAATGCTCCCTCAAAGGTTCGTTAGTCCATGTGCATAGTCTTAAAAAAAAAAAAAAACTCGTGTGCAATGTTGCGCAGCATCAATTATTTTCTTCAATATTTTACAAAATTTACTGCGCGGTAATTCTAAACAGCTGCTCTGACCCGGTTAGATATTTTTGCGGCCACGCAGCTTAAAGGGAGCATTGATCACGCCACACTGTAGAGGTATGTCTAAGTCTAAAGAATAAGACGTTCATGAGTTGGTCGGGTTCTTCAATGTACCAGCTGGTTGCCGTTGTTCTCTTATTTCAACAGGCTCTCTTCTAAGAGCTCTAAGACAGCGTTGGTTGTATGTCACTTCCAGAGATGAGGGTCATGGGGAGGGGGAATGAATGGTCGCATTGAGGTCAAAGGGTAATCAGCTATCCAACATAGTTATTCAGTTGGGTGGCAAAGAAGTGTGCATTTTGCAGGTATGATACCAGACAGTTTGGAGGCATTGATTGCATTTTCTAAATTCCCACCTATTGCATGGGATTTGTTCCTATCTTATTTAATTACTTAATTTGTATGTGTTAATAAGTCCAGTTAATGAGTTTCCAACATCTTTGTAGAAAGAAGCAAATGCAATACTCAAACATTTATATCCTAATACTAGCTAATGTAAAATTACGTTATGCAAAATGAGTTTGAAATTATGTTCTTTATCTTCAGAGTTTTTCCCCCACCGTAATACGTATTTGATTTACCCCCACTCACCCCCTAACCCAAATAGACACAGGCCCTTTGCAATTTCAATACGTGTTTTTGTGCTGCATCGTTCCCCCGGCTAGAGTGTGGATGTGTGTCTGTCTTATTAGAAACGTCGGACATTTCATGGTTTCTCCACAACATGGAATGTTATTACCTCAACGGCTTCTCGCGGCGTCTCCATTCGATTGCGGCAATGTGACGTCGTAGTTCTATCTAGGAGCGTTCCAAATGAAATGGGACAAAGACAAGCATTGGCAACCCCCGCGACAGGCCAGAATGGACCGTAGATTTTATCCTTTTAATTCTGCTTATCAATTTACCTCGTTGGTTGCGAGGATAATGAACGTGAATTACACGACGGGGTTAAAAAAAATCTGGCAAATGCAAGCTTCTTTTTTTAAAAAACCCTGTAGGCGAAAGTTTGAAATTAGCCCAATTTTATCTCACATGGGAATTTGTTTATTGGGTACTAGACGACGTTTTGGAAGTTTTTTTTGTTTCTACAACTACATAGAATGACTGTTTGTCACGTATTAGTTGTGTTGACTTTAAAGACAATTGGTCAAGTTAGTAAACGTGGAGTGATAACACTTGACAGTAACGGATATGGATTACATTACACAGAAACACAAGCTTATCGAGTGAGAACACTTGAGAAAAACGGATAGGGATTACATTACACAGAAACACAAGCTTGTCGAGTGAGAACACTTGAGAGTAACGGATAGGGATTACATTACACAGTAATGGGACGTGGTGGTCGAGAGTCATACCGATGGTCACGAGTTCGAATCCACACGAAGGTGAGGATTTGTTCTCGGGGCCTGAGGAGTCCCCGAGTCACCCAGCTCCGAATGGGTACCTAACTAGACAATAGTTAGGCGGCTGGGGTAATGCGTGGAACCCCTATAGCCGTGGCCTGTGACCGCTGCATCACTTGCCAACAGATCATCTCTCATGGTCTGTGGACGCAATTATCTTCTGCATAGAAGGAGCGTCTGTATATCTAAGATAAGATAAGATAAAACAAGCTTGTGGAGTGAGAACACTTGAGAGTAACGGATAGGGATTAAATTACACAGAAACACAAGCTTGTCGAGTGAGAACACTTGAAAAAAACGGAGTAGGATTACATTACACAGAAACACAAACACGGCGACAACGTTGACATGCTCACACATTCATGCAAGAAAACACGAGAACAGACGCTTTGCAGAATCGTTAAGGAATTATCTTACATGCAGATTTCTGATGTTGTTTTTATTTAGAATCGCCGCTTGATATCTTACTAAATTATTGGTTTTAAATCTTATTTATTTATTTTTGACGCTGTACTTACTGAACACTAAGACAAAGACTATTGCATGCATGTCTTTATTTCATAGTCAAACCTCTAATCTATGACTTTGTAAGATTTCTGACCTCAAGTGTGAACCCATGCTTTCTGTATTTTACCATTGATGACGTTATAGCTATTCCGTAGTTAATGACGAAGATCCGTTATCTTCAACGCAAACGTCGTTTCCATATAATTCAATACATTTTTAAACACATAATGCAATTAACAAGTAAGGTGTCTTCTGCGTTGTTGGCACAATGAGCGATTAATAAATAAAATATAAGTTGTTCACCCCATGATAGCAGTAAACATAGCTGTCAAACTTAATGCAATGTCTGGAATGATGGACTTCGCATTGTAATGATATTTTATACTCGCGTAATAAACCTGATGTTTTAGAAAAATATAATGAAAAAAACTTTGTATGTATGCTACATGAGGCTTAAACTACAGTTACAATCCAAGTACAACGAGGGGGGTATGAATGTATACCAATTGTATTTCTCTTTTTATTCGCTTAAAAGCTCAGCTGCAGTCGAACAAAGCCTAAATTTCAAATAGTAGTGGAAAATTGTCCTATTTCAAAATACTAGTGAATCCATTCATTTCAATGTTTGCATACTTCAAATAAGTATTATTAATTGTTGTTGTTGCGTTTTTTTAATATATATATTAAAAATATTTTTTGTGTTAAACTTAAGTGTAAAGAAACGAGGTTATTTCAACTGGCAAATAATAATTAATAAATTCTATTTAATTCTGTCGTAATTTATAGTCCTATGATGGGGGACGATACTCTGTGTCTGCATCATGCAGGCTTGTGTAGATGTTTGAAAGTCCTCCCCTGACAAATAATTCGGTCTTTGCAACTTTTTCCAGCAATTTGATGTTAAGAATTTTTCTCAAGCGTATGGTGTAAAAGTAAAAACGTCATCTTCAAATCACGACTCTCCTTTTTCCAAAAAAATATTTTTCCATAAAAATCAATGTATATATATTGTTTGTAAATAAACCGCGATGTTTTTGTGTGTCTGCTCATTCATACAAAAATAGACACATTTTAGCGATCACTCTTGTTACTGGTAATGAAAACTGAAAACACTTTAAATTTTTGTAACGTGTTTTATATTTTAAAAAAATAATATAATATGATAGCTATAAAATATTTGACTCCTATGCTCAGAGCTCCTTAAACCGTCATTTCTCACCAATATGTTTCCATTTCGTGGGCGGTCTGTCGTCTGTATCTACCAATTTAAGAACTACTTTAGTCTAAAGAGCACACGAGCGCTAAAAGATAATCTATGACGAAGAGACGTATCTTGATGCCACTGCGCAATAAGACAGAATGTGCAGACGTCACAGTGTCAACAACCATCATGTCATTGGCGTCAACAAATTCGAGTGCCACAAGGACTTTTCCAAACCAAGATTTTTATTTTTATTTTATTCAAAGCAGAAATAATAACCCGTTTTATCACGTTAAACTGCTGGTAACGACACACAAAATAACATCGATTGTTATCTTGGCTTTTTGTTTCCTTTTTATTTCCTTGCGCAGAATTATATTCCAACCAACGTCAGTAAGAATTGATTATAAAACAATTTTTGCGCCTATTCTTTCCTAAAAGACTTAAACACTGGTTTAATTTAAGCAAACAATGTTGTTATTTATCAATTACATCCCTAAAACAAAATATTGAAATATTTGGTCACTGATTGCCGTTGACTTTTTTGACACTAAGAACGTCAACTTAGTGGCGCAAGGCGTCGACGGATCCAGAAAGTTTTCTGCTGATTTGAGAAACAAGACTTGTGCTTTTCTGCGTTACCGCTAGCGATAAAACTCCTGTGGGTGGCTAATGTGAGTTGTGTGGGTGTGCGCGTTGTTGATGTGGGGCTTCGGGGGAAAGTGGAATAAATAAATGAAGCTTTACACCCTTATTGAGCGTGTTTTTTCCCCAGAAATTTGACCTTTGGATGAAGAGAAAAGAAAATTAACTAAGTGATCGATTTTTGGGACTGTCTGTAAGGATAGAATGGTTTATGAACGTTATTACTAAAAGTGCGCATAGCCTAGTATGGATATATTTTTTTAAAATGTATATTAATAGCCTCCAGTTTATCTTTAAAAATTTTCAACAAAACTTGCATAAAACTCTGAATTCATTGACGTACAATTCACCGGAAGAAAGGCGAAACGAGTTCGTTTGCAGACCTACTTTTTTGTTATTGTAACAACCCGTTCCTCTTCTGTAGCGTGTAATGACTCTCAACTCCTTTATTGGGTCTAAAAACAGAATGAGGTTTATTTCCTCATTAAATGAGTCTGGTCTCCATTGAGGACGGTGGATGACAGAGCCGTCTTGTTAAGTTACTTTATCCGCAAACCACACCCAAAACTAATTCTTAACTTGTGACGCAGGAAACACATTTATCCAAATTGAACCCAGGTTTTCCCAAAAATTCTCTATCGTTAAAGAAAAACGTAAGTAAAAGTTTATATAACAAACGGTAATAATATTCCCGTGTCTAAACAAACGATCCACCACAGACACACGCAAACAAGGATAAGATGGTCTTCTGTTCGTGGAAATTAAAGGGCTATAACGAGAACAGCCTCCCTTTGGCACAGAAACAGATTTAATGCGCGCGCAGGCATCCAATCACTTCCTCTTATGAACGCTTTCATGAAACCAATAGGACGGGGTAAAATTATCGTGGACTTTTACAAAATTACAGCTATTTCGAATGCACTGCGAGGGATACCAGGGACTGAGCCGTTTAGGAAGAATCACCCACGAGATGTCAAGGTCAAGGGTTTTTTGCTAAATTTGATAGAGGAACAAACCGAAAGAAAGTTTGATTTTGTGAAAGAGTTGTTGATTTTTTTTAAAGCATTTCAAGTACAACGTTTGTATTTTAAAGCATTTGGCTTATAATTCATATATTGGGGATTATTAATCATTAAATCATACAAACCCTGAAATACACTCAAATTAATAATTTATTGACATCGCTAGGCCCAGCCAACACCCTACTGGTAATGTTACAGATTTATTATATAGTAAAACAAAATTAATAAAAGTGAAAGAAATTCTCATATAATTTAGCCGAATTTACGACAATGTAATAATGCGACACCACCAGTTTTTAGCAGCTTTAATTTGATAAAATTTATTTTACTTTACTTCTCCGAGACATCTGAGGGCACACTAACCTGCTCTTTAATTGATTCCATCATTCGTGTTCTGCCTGTTCGCCCACTTTTATAAAGATAGGTGACATAAATATAGATAGACACACAGAGAGAAAGACAGACATTAGAAAGAAAGAAATATATATAGACAGACAGACAGATAGACATATTAGACAGACAGACAGATAGACTGATAGGCGGATAGACATATAGACATACATACAGACAGACAGACAGATCGATAGACAGACAGACAGAGCGATAGATGGATGAAAAATGGATAGACAGACAGACAGACAGACAGACAGACAGACAGACGGACGGACGGACGGACGGATGGATGGATGGATGCATGGATGGATGGATGGATGGATGGATGGATGGATGGATGGATGGATGGATGGATGGATGGATGGATGAGTCCTCTGATCACGCTGACAAATCAACCATACCCCAACGCCTGTTGTGACATTCTCTCTTTCCCCGATATTGACTGTAATTTGATCCCAGTCATGCCAGACACGGAGGGAAATACCGCAAGCATTACCCCATCTGCAGGTGGAGATTACAAGGATGGATGAATATCGTTTAGACATTCAATTCCTCGCCTCCATCCCCTACCCGATGAATAATGTCCAGAATTTTAGATTTCATTTTCATTGACTTTTCATTATTTTTTTTATCAATTTAGCAGGCCCTGAAGGAAGTTCTATCAAAGAGTATTTTTTAAAAACTGAAGTCCACCGCAACAACCGGATGTCACATGTCTTTTTGTCGGTTACGTCTGGTAGATTTATTAGGACTGATTTGTAATAATAAAATTCGTGTTTTAAAACTGCTATATTTTAGAGAAGGTTCTAGTATGACGTAACTGTTGTAACTAGGAGGAGAAAGGAGCACAATTGTTATTGCTGAAAACCAAGAAAGTTTGAAGACCTGTGTTTTGTATGAAAGTATAAACAACAATCAAACATTTATTTCAGTCAGGGGTCTCCAGAATTCTCTGCCCGAGGGCCGCATTAACTGTCAAACATCAGTTCTGGGGTCGACTACACACTAGAGATCGAAATAAGAAAGAAATAGCAGAAAGTAAAAATAGTCTCTTTTTTTTTGGTGATTAAAAGATCTCCAGGGGCCGGATGAGAGGGCCTTGCGGGCCACATTTGGCCCACGGGCCTTATTTTGGAGACCCTTGATTTAAGTGATAAGAAAGCTTGTATACACTGTAATGTCGTTATGTGTATACTTGTGTATACCTATATATGTGTAGAGCTCTGTGAGCCCAGCTGCTTCCTGGGGTACTGCGCTTTATAAATTATCAAATTATTATTATTATTATACTAAGGAAAGATAAATAACATGACATTTCTTCTGGTGACGTACATTTGATGCACTTTTTATATGAATCAAATCTTAGAATTGATTAACAAATGATGTGTGTATTTCTTTCCCCCTTCCCAAGTTAAACGGTACGGTGATAATTTCATTAACGACAAGAACCACTTTACGCCATATTCAAAAGCCATTTGGAAAAAAAGAAATAAGCTCCAATATTTTATTTTTAGGGCCATTAAAGATTGTGTTTTGGATTAATTCTAATTAAAACACAATGTTTACATAAATACATACAAAATATCGTAAACCTTATATTTTACGATAGGATTCACTTTTTGCTGTTTCCAAGTAACCCAATATAGGCTGAGAAATTTAACGCTTAATTTCTCGACTAATCGTTAAAAATTTAACCATTAAATTGTTTTTAAGATTAATCGACACATGATTTACAAATTATTGGAAGTCATAAAGTAAAAAATAAAAAATAATAACAAATAGCGTCCAATATATAATAACAAATTTCCTGACGATTACACGAACATTTTAGTTTTAACTATTGATTGACGGAAATGTTCAAAATGTTGATAAAGTTTGTCAACCACGGTTCTAATACCTCGCCTACTTATCAAACCAAATGAAAAGGGAGTTAAGCTAATAGCAGAGATGGAGTCTGACTCAGAGACAGAAAATGACGACAGCTCTTCTGATAAATTACTGCGTTACAAAACGAAGATGAAAGTTTCTGAATCCATTAACCCTATGCGATGGTAGAAACTTAATTAACACCGATACCATGCCTTGCCAAGACCAATTTGCGCATACCAGTTACCTCAGTTCGATGTGAATGATTGTTCAGCTCGGCTGGTTATATTGTCAATTAGACCCCCTCATCCCTTGAACCAAATAATGTTAACACACTTGTCTTTTTGTTTTGTTGGTTAAAAGATGACATATAAAGGAGACATTCAAGTGTTATTTAGATTTTCAACAAGAACGTTTCATAAGTGTTATTTATGACATCATAAATTTTAATTTTGGGCTTTTATCGAAATTAACGATTAATTAATCGTTAATTTTTCAAAAGTTAACGGTTAAATTTAATTTAATCTTTAACAACGCTTTTTATTTATTTTTTTAAAAAGAGAAACGTGCATCCCTTGTAATGAATAAGTTTTTAAATTTTAAAAAAAAATATGTTACAGAAGTGTTTGATGTGATGACATTGTCTGAGCATGTGACCAGAGTAACTTGTACCCTTGTGTTATGAGTTGCTATTATAAAAGGAAATGCAATTAAAATCTGTTGTTACACAGAATAGAGACGTGTTTCGAAATGTGGAGCATTGATTCACAACCTTACTATTAAAAACTGTAAACTTCAGTTTCATTTTACAGCTAATATATCCAGTAAACTGCGATTTTTTTTTCTAGACATATGTTTCTGGAAACAGCCAAATATTGATTTCGGTCAGCTACAATTTTAGAACCGCCGTCTTGAAGCTCCTTCTTTGATTATATGACCTTAAAATAACCACCCCTCGCGCCAAGCTGTTTGGCTAAGCACATAATGGTAGTGTCTATTAGCCCTGTAAGCTCAAGGTTAGAGTCGACTGAATGGCCACGAACTATCTCCACTGTTTACAAGACTTTCGATCGAAATTCAATTATGTTTCTTGGGCAGCCAAACGATGGTGGGCTGGAGAGTTGCTTGTCAAAGTCAACGTGTAATTATTTGGTACAGATCAGTTTTAACATAAAACTGCTGGGAAGATGTAATAATAATATATATTTATTTTTTTTAATAAAATCATTTTTCATTTTCCCCTATGAAATATATACCCAAATAATTTATTATCGGGCGCAATTTTTTAAAGTTAAAGTAAATATTTAAATACACTTGCAGTTCTAGCGCATGCTCAAAACATGTAGTGCATGAGGAAACGAACCGAATAATTATAACATTTATAAATAACCACACTCCGTATACTCAAGTTATATTCATAAAGCAACCATCAATGAGATTATCATTCAACGCGGAAAGCGATATCGTAAGAAAAAATTCATTTACAAAATTGTCTTTCTCTTTAATGCCTGGATCTGAAACAGGGCATCAGTGTCAAATTAGATTGATCGTATCAGGAGTTACAATGTCCAGCTTCTCGCATTTGAAACTGTGTCCCTTCGATACAACGGAATACATATTTGTAACCTGGATTTCAAGTTATCTTTAAAATAGAAAAAAAATCATGTTAAGCCTGGTCCCTTTTTGGACTCAGGACGTGTTAGCGCATTTTCGTATTATGTATCAGTACATATGTTAGATATCAGCATTATGTAGTTATCAGTAATTGTGTTTAGATTTTAGACATATATTTATGAATTTTCTTGTGTAATAATATACCTGAAATTTTTTTTATTTAAAAGTCATTTCTTTACATTTAAATTTTTTTTATTTTCTCTTTAATCTAACTACAAGTGGTTTGTGGTCACTGAAATAGGACTCATAAATGAAACATTCTAAATTGTAATCAGCTAATCGCCCAAATATTCCGTCAATTGTTGTTTTATAGATCGTGGTTGCCAATCTTGTTGAAAGTAGTTGAATGTTGAAGCTTGTTTCGAAAAAGTTTTCAATTTCTGCCCCTGAGCCGCTAAGATCTTGATTGAAGTCACCACAAATGATGACGTAAAACTCTCTAAACTTTTACACATATTCTAATGACGTCAACAACAAAAAAACTAATACTTTTTGCACGCTATTCGACTTCCGGCAATGGCGGCCGTTGCCTGCGCCAGTGTTATCTCTCGATTCGCAATGTTTTTTGGTAGCTTTAACGGGGTTTTTTAACGGATCGAGTAACTGAGTGTTGATGCACAAATGGCAGGTCAGGACATACAAAAAACATATATACATCATGGGTCTAGGACTTAAGGATGCTGAGATCTAGGGTGATGACGGACGGACGGACGGACAAAACGGGTGCAATAGCGCATTCGACTTCTCGAAAATGCGCTAAAAACGCAATGCTTAATTTCGATACGTCTTTCAGAAACTATATTTTATTCTTTAATTAGCCTCATCAAAACTCAAATGAGTAGACACGTATCATTGCATTCGATATTTATGTTAAAAGAGAACAAATTTTGGAAACGCATTTGGATAATTGCAACGCAACATAACAGGAAATTATTGTGTTGATCAATGTCTCAAAAGTCAAATAGGGATGGTAGGGATGGTAGGTATGGTAGGCATGGTAGGGATGGTAGGCATGGTAGGGATGGTAGGCATGGTAAAGATGGTAGGGATGGTAGGGATGGTAGGCATGGTAAAGATGGTAGGGATGGTAGGCATGGTAGGGATGGTAGGCATGGTAGGGATGGTAGGCATGGTAAAGATGGTAGGGATGGTAGGCATGGTAGGGATGGTAGGCATGGTAGGGATGGTAGGGATGGTAGGCATGGTAAAGATGGTAAGGATGGTAGGCATGGTAGGGATGGTAGGGATGGTAGGCATGGTAAAGATGGTAAGAATGGTAGGCATGGTAAAGATGGTAAGGATGGTAGGCTTTCATATTTGATCGCTTGTTTCATTTCTTATCACCTTGGTCCTAATTCTTATTTATTATCACAATTGTCTTAATTCTAATTTATTATGACCGTGGTGGTAATTCTCATTTATTCTCACCATGGTCCTAATTCTCATTTATTCTCACCATGGTCCTAATTCTCATTTATTCTCGCGGTGGTCCTAATTCTCATTTATTCTCGCGGTGGTCCTAATTCTCATTTATTCACGCGGTGGTCCTAATTCTCAATTATTCTCATTATGGTCCTAGTTCTCATTTATTCTCGTGGTTTTTATTTACAACAACATAAACAATCTCGATACAGCCTAAGATGAAAAAACTACAAATGTAGTTAATACAGATGGCATGATGTATCGACACAGATGTCATGATGTATCGACACAGATGTCATGATGTATCGACAATATGTCATGATGTATCGACACAGATGTCATGATGTATCGACACAGATGTCATGATGTATCGACACAAATGTCATGATGTATAGACACAGATGTCATGATGATGTATCGACACAGATGTCATGATGTATCGACACAAATGTCATGATGTATAGACACAGATGTCATGATGTATCGACACAGATGTCGTGATGTATCGACACAGATGTCATGATTTATCGACACAAATGTCATGATGTTTCGAAACAGATGTCATGATGTATCGAAACAGATGTCATGATGTATCGACACAGATGTAGTGATGTATGGACACAGAAGATAGCCTTATACCACAAAATAAAACAGTTAACATTTTAATAATTTCTGTTGATGACCTCATATTTACAGTTCCCTGTCGCTCATTCTGTCTCGGAATGTGTGCTGACATTTAACAAGATAACGAGCAAATGGAAAGTTTGTTTTTAAATAATCAGATATGCGTGCAGAAGAGCTTATAGGTTTACATAAACATTTCGTTTTAAGTTTTAAATATTCTAAGCGTTCAGTAACTCAACTAAGAAAATAGCTAAACTTTGAATCAGACTAAACGACAATGACATATTTATTGCTGAAGTCAATGCATCAATGTATACTATTTCAATTGTAACTAATGAATGAACTGAAAAGCTGAACGTTGAATCGATTCAACTTTTTTTCCGTGTACATAACATTCACATTTAACTGTTGGAACATCTTTAAACCCAGCAAAGACTTCCACCGGCGTGACATTAATGTATCAACATGGGGAGGCAGGCTATATATAAGCTCCAAACTTGGGCAAGCAGTCGATGTAATAAAGTTCTTCATTTCTAAAACCGGAAAACGTCATAGCTCATTTCGTAATGTTCTTTTTTAAGATTACATTTTAGCGGAACAAAATTTTGAGGCATAAATACAGTCAAATCACTATGTTCTCAAAGTTGTTAGCTTAGTAAAATTACGAAATTGTTTTTTTTTTATTTTCCAATCCAATAAGCTGTCTTAAATTAACGAAGAATTCAAAATTAGCTGATAAGATCAATCATTCTCAATATACTTACATTCACGTATTGAATCGTATCTTTATTAATTTTTTTAATGAATTTGTCCTTACAAAAGATAAATTTAGATAATATAATAATTCTATTAATAGATTTCCGCCATATTATGAGCATTTCTATGAGAACATATTTTAACAACTTCAATAAAAATTGAAAAAAAAATTAACTTAAGTAACGTATTTTCCCACAAAGATTATCTAATAATAAAACATAATTTTTTAACAAAATAAGTAAAAACAAGGCATATTTTGACCTGAATGATAATTGTATTGTAACCAAAGTACAAACTCTTATTTCCTTATGCTTTTCAATCCTTCAGCCTGCTCCTATATACTTAATCGCTTTTGATGTGCTCGTTCGTTGAAGCGGGCAAGCGGTTTACATTGCTTATCTAATTCATCCCATCAACATCCTCGAGTGTTCTATTTTTCTACCATCACTCAATCTCATGTGACACAACCTTCTACATTATTACTCTTTCTTTGCTCCCTCTCTTGACCACTATCTCTTTCTTTGCTCCCTCTCTTGACCACTATCTCTTTCTTATCTCTTGATTCCTCCCCGGCGTCTTCACTGATTTTCATGCCGTATTTCAAAACGGACCTAACTCTGAATATCGCATAAGCTCTTAGTCTGATTAAATTACTGCATTCAAAATGGTTGAAAAGATTTCTATGCGGTGAGAAGGTGGTGGTGTGGACATATATAGTCATGTTCTTTCGTCTGTACTGATTTAGCAAAACTGACTACTTAAGAATTTGATGATAAAGCTCAAATGAAAATGCACCGACCATGACGTCCCGAAAGAAGAAAATAATGAGAGGTATGTATAAAAAAAAATTTAAGATTCTTATTACAAGCAATTTTTTTAATAAATATTTCTACCAAATGGGATTAAAATTTTATAGAACATTATTTTTTTATCCAAATATAATCAACTCACTTGATATATCTCCCTCCATCTCTATCTATCTATCTATCTATCTATCTATCTATCTATCTATCTATCTATCTATCTATCTATCTATCTATCTATCTATCTGTCTGTCTATCTATCTATCTATCTATCTATCTATCTATCTATCTATCTATCTATCTATCTATCTATCTATCTATCTATCTATCTGTATAATTATATATAAAATTGTATTTTTCTCTTTGTGTTGGTTTCTTCCCATTTTAGTCGTCAGTCTTATCTCTAAGCCTGCAGCGTTCATCGGCAACTCTTTCACTGCTCAAAATGACCTTCTCCCCCCCTTACTCTTCTCTATGTTATTCCCAGCCACCGATCTGTCAATGCCTCTAGTTTGTGACATTTTAAAATTCATTCATCATACCTCAGATGATGTATATCACTGATTGTATTGAGCCACTCTGTCTAGCAGCCTCGTTGTGCTAACATAGTCCATGCTAGTCCAGCAGGCTCGTTGTGCTAACACTATCCATGCTAGTCCAACAGGCTCGTTGTGCTAACACTATCCATGTCAGACCAGCAGGCTCGTTGTGCTAACACTATCCATGCTAGTCCAACAAGCTCGTTGTGCTAACACTATCCATGTCAGTCCAGCAGGCTCGTTGTGCTAACACTATCCATGCCAGTCCAACAAGCTCGTTGTGCTAACACTATCCATGTCAGTCCAGCAGGCTCGTTGTGCTAACACTATCCATGCTAGTCCAACAAGCTCGTTGTGCTAACACTATCCATGCTAGTCCAACAGGCTCGTTGTGCTAACACTATCCATGCTAGTCCAACAGGCTCGTTGTGCTAACACTATCCATGCTAGTCCAGCAGCCGCGTTGCGCTCTGATTTTCTAAGACAATGTTTCTTATTTTTTTTTTCTTATTTGACTTTGTAAAAATTTGGAAAATTGCTCCACGATATTTAAGGGCAGTCGATTCAAATGAGAAGACGCCAAAGAACTTTATCCTGTGTCATCCCACAATCCGTGAAGTTTGAGAAAGGTCTGCGTAGTAGATCGCAGTGTTTTTAGAGCTACATGTTTCGATGTTATATTCCTTCAGATACTACAGCACTGATCAACAATTCAAGCATGTAAGTAAACAGTCATGAAAACCTAAAAACGTACATGCAAACTTACAAAATATGCTCTTTGAAACTTACAAACATACGATCAAAAACATAAACGTACAAAAATTCAGTCATAAAAGCACAGAAACATACAAACATGCAGTCATAAAAGCACAGAAACATACAAACATTCAGTCATAAAAGCACAGAAACATAAAAACATTCAGTCATAAAAGCACAGAAACATACAAACATTCAGTCATAAAAGCACAGAAACATAGAAACATTCAGTCATAAAAGCACAGAAACATACAAACATTCAGTCATAAAAGCACAGAAACATACAAACATTCAGTCATAAAAGCACAAAAACATACAAACATTCAGTCATAAAAGCACAGAAACATACAAACATTCAGTCATAAAAGCACAGAAACATACAAACATTCAGTCATTCAGTCATAAAAGCACAGAAACATACAAACATTCAGTCATAAAAGCACAGAAACATACAAACATTCAGTCATAAAAGCACAGAAACCTACAAACATTCACTCATAAAAGCACAGAAACATACAAACATTCACTCATAAAAGCACAGAAACATACAAACATTCGCACAGAAACATACAAACATTCACTCATAAAAGCACAGAAACATACAAACATTCACTCATAAAAGCACAGAAACATACAAACATTCAGTCATAAAAGCACAGAAACATACAAACATTTAGTCATAAAAGCACAGAAACATACAAACATTCAGTCATAAAAGCACAGAAGCATACAAACATTCAGTCATAAAAGCACAGAAACATACAAACATTTTAGAACCTAAGAATCCGAGCCCGAAATTTCGTCTCGTCCTATAGGAAGGTATCTCCATACCATCACCCCATACCCTCGCTACATAATCAGACGTATGTATAATTTTACTTGTCCTCAACTGGACACCACAGACACAGTCTACGAATAATTCCCGGTGAATAATTTAGCTCACTCCTGCCATCGGCTGCATGAAGATGAAGACATCTGTACAGAAAAACTCCATTTGCAGCTGCCCTAGAACTCATTAACCCTTGGCCTTTAACCCTTGAATCCATTTAGCAAGAACTAGCCATTCAACACAAGTAATTTTTCTTCTCCGTTCTCAGAACTTTGTAGTAACTTAAAACTTCGATATTTGCTGACGTAGGCAGGGTTATTCAGTTCCTGAACTCACAAGCGGCACATAAAACAAAAACTTCAAGCATGGATTTGAAATAATTTCAATTTTGTTATTCTTTCAACATTTTGTTGTGTCAAGTAGAGGTGGCTTCAATAATCGTTGCACACCTCGGGCGCCAGTATTTAAAACTCGTACTTTTGTAAACTCACAGTTGTGTTGATAAGAGATCCCGAATCATTGCTCCGCGAACCAAAACCGATCTGTGTTTTTTTTTTTTTGTGTAGGCTTTCGTTAGGCTTTCTATCAGTTATTTTTTTTTAAAAACAAAAGAACAAAGTTTCAATTCATTGAGCCATCTCAAAAATTGTAAATTGGAAAAACGTGGGAGGCTAAAATAAAATTTCTAACCTATGTCGTATAGATCAGTGCTTCTCAAAGTTGTGTTTCGCAGACCAGTGCTGGTCATAAGTTATCAAGAAACAAATGAAAAATGTAGCTATAATCCTTCATTTTCATCCATTAATACTAACCATATAGAATATGTACTTTTTTGCATAAACATAAAAAATGGGGGGAAAATAGAAAAAAATACATTGAAAATAGTGCACATTTTCCTGGTGCAATGGAAAAATTCCTCCCGTTCCGCCATAACCAAAATGTTTGAGAAGCACTGATAGAGGTGATGAGCTAATGTTAATTCTTTTTACCAATATCACTTCAAGGTGACAGTTTTATTGAATGTGAAATTTTAATTTTCCTAACCCAGCTGAAAGGCAAAATATTGTTTATTAGATAAATAATGTAAATACGGAGATAGTTACAAATATTAATTCAGTTTTTTTTAATATATTAAAAAAAAACATTTAGTCATTTTAAACGGATTTTATAAATTCTGAAATGAATATTACAACTGATAAAGAGTGAAACGAAATATGTCTTAACGCTTTGTTTTTAAATAATTATACATGTCATGTAGGTTATTATAAATTCAAAGCCATTTGTAAATACGATTTTTATCTCAAATAATTCTTTTCACGGCTCTCGCCTTTCCCCTTCAAGACGTATTCTCAACAAAACAAAACAGAAAACAAACTTTTTAAAAATGTAACCTGGTCACTAATTGCCAAGAACTCAGTGCGTAATCAACTTTCTACCTCTCGCTCTGTGTCTCGGGTTTTATCGTTTCGATCAGGATAATTAGCGTGAGACAAGACGCCCCTCTCGTGTTTGTGTATTGGAATGATAAAACAAGAGTCCAAGTGAACCGGTTCAGTGCCAGGAAAGGTTGATTATGTAACTACTGGAGATATTGCTTCCCCAGTGGATCTAAAACTGTTCATACACAGGGTTCAAATCATCAAGATGATTCTGGAGGTACTGTCAGACCTATCTGATGGACGCATCCAGGTGAATTGTTTTCTGGTGTAAACGAGAAACAGGGGACAAAATTAAACTTCTCTCAGACATCTAACATTTGATCACCTGTTAGTTTAATATGATCCCCAGTTAGTTTAATTTGATCACCAGTTAATTTAATTTGATCACAAGTTAGTTTAACACCAAACAGATTCCACGTTGGTAAAGATGGTAAGGTATTTACAACAAAAACACCTTTTTAAAATAAAACACAACTTATATTTTTGGCAAAAATAAAAGTATTTTAATGTACAATTAGAGAATGAATCCAATGAGGTTTTTGTTAAACTTAAGTTGTCAGCATTTTAAAGGAAGTGATTCAAGACTTACAAGCAGTGGGTGTTTGGGGTATGTCATTTATTATAGTTTCTCACATACTGTAAGTTAATTTTGTTTTTACCGTTTCTATGACAATGTATTTGCGTTTGTGTAGCATCAAACGTGCCCGATGTCATCGGGTTTAATGTTAGAACCTTTTCTATAGCACCGTGAGTACACATGTTATTTAAAATATCAGTTGATGCTAAAAGTATAACATTTGCGAATTAGTATTTATATTAAATCATCGGCAGCCAGACAAAAAGACAAGGTGATGAAACGACAACTGACAAACGACAACTGACAAAACGACAAGGGACAAAACGACAAGTGACAAAACGACAAGTGACTAAACGACAGCTGACAAAACGACAACTGTCAAAACGACAAGTGACAAAACGACCAGTCACAAAACGACAAGTGACTAAACGACAACTGACAAAACGACATGGTAACCAAACGATGACTTGAAAATCAAAACCTTCACCAAATATTGTCCAACAGTTGCCATGGCCAAGAACGAACGATACATGAAGGATTGAGTTGTTGTTTTTTTTTTTAATATTAAAGACTATTCTCGAAGACAAATTATGGTCAGTGTATTATAATTATAGTAAGCTATATGACTGAAAAATCTAATTAGTAGATTGGTACACCAGAATAAAATTTAAAAGTTAGTAAATTTGATTATTGGAAAAATCCAGGCGCAATCTTTTCAAAAATTAAGCATTGCTACATAATAAATAGAGAAATATTTCCAGGGAATCTTCGGACCTCTAAAAAAGTTTCATTCCACTTAATCTCTAATCTTGATTGTTTTATTAGCTACTTACTTTGTCTCTTGTCTATTAAGCCTAGATAAGCACACTTCACCAAAATTAAATTTGCACCCAAGTATTTTAGATAATACTTTAAGTTATGATTAAGTTTCGCTCTACATGTACTTAAAACACCGGTTAGTCTAACTAATTTTTAAAATAAATTTTGCATTTTCAGCTTCGCTCGTTAAGACCACTAATTTAATTTTAGTTTCCTATTTATCTTAACGACATTAAAATATCCCTTATAGTTTTCAAATGTCCATTTTGTTGCAATATTCCATGCGGCGGTATCTTAGTCTTCTAGTTTTACAATGAAGTTTTAAGTAAGGTGTTGGTGTTTTGTCTTCTTGTTGTTTTGTCTATTGTGGTTTTGTCACTTTTCGTTTTATCATGGAACAATAGCATCGAATATGTGGCTTGTCTTGATACTCACATTGGCGCATTAGTTCTACTGTAAATCCCATATATTAATATTCGAGCAAAATAGCCCGCGCTTTGAAGTGGAAAATTAGGATTTTAGTTGCGTTGAGATCCCGCGTAATACCAAGTCAAAACAGAAATTGATTTTAATCTAGATCATGATGGATATACTTAATATATCAACTTCATCGACTTTTCTGTATGTCTTTCGTGATCGTATCCAGCTCATAAATTAAATTATATGTTTTCACGTGTTAGCATTGCGGTACTCAACAATTACCCAAACTGATTGCTTCTAAGTACAAGGCAAATAGTGATGCATCAGTTTTAATATAAGACACTAACTAAATGTCAGCCGCCGGCCCCAATGTACAAATAAATTAAATGTATTTTAACCTGTTATCATCGCGGGAGTGTACTCAACAACTTCCCAAAATTTCATGCTCCTACCTACACGGGATTTTGGAGATGTAATGATGAATCTTTTTAGATAGCCTACAGTAAGGCTCTCGACTTCCTAGTGAGTGATAATTTTATATTTGTTTCGCCTGTTACCATCCCGGGAGGGTAATCAACAAATTCCCAAAGTTTCATGCTTCTACCTACACGGGAAATAGGAAAACTAGGGATCAATCCGTTTTTATGAAAATGTACATTTGGGCCCTCGGTCCCCCAATGAGTAGTAATTGTAGAAATAAAATACCATTTATCGTCATGAGAGTGTACTCAATAATTTTACAAAGTTTCATGCTCCTATCTACACGGGAAGTTGAAGATTTAATGCCGAGTATGTTTAGTATAGCTCTTATAAGGAAAAAAAATAACTACATTAGGGCCCCGGCCCCCATTGAGGGATAATGTTATATTTGTTTCGCCTGTTACCATTGCTGAGAGTAGTCAGCAACTTCCCAAAGTTTCATGCTTTTACCTACACGGGAAATTCGATAATTAGTGATGAGTCAGTTTTTATATAGCTCATAAAAGAAAAATCTCAATTGGGCCCTATAAGCACAAATGAATCATTTCCCATATCTTACCACGTTTTAATTAACTTGCTTTTTCGTTTCTGTCCCCAAAATTTCAAATTTTCCAACGTAAATTTAGACTAATTATTATGGTACTAGGGATCTTAAAAAGTTATCATAGATAGGTCTTAGATGACAATGCATTGTATAAAAATTTCAGATCGATCGAATGTACCGTAATTAAATTAATGCATTTTTAGTTTATTTCTATATATCATCTGTATCCGTCTGCTATTGTTGTTATCCACGTGCCACCGGAGTTCACCCCGTGACCACATCCCTATGGTATTGAAACGTTGGGCGGGCCTCCATATAGTTAGACCTGGCAATCTATAATATATGGAAACCAATTTGGCAATTTTGTTTGTAATGAATTCTCATATGGTCAATAAAAGTAATATTGTAGAAGATCTGTACCGGGGTTCTCGTTTCCTTTCTTCTACTGCTCTCGTTCAAGTAATAACAACAACAAGCCATTTAGCAGACAGTCTTTTATTAGATGACACTTCTCATCTGGCAGTCGTTATGTCTTCGTGCTCTGTCTCTATGATCAGACTCTTTGTCGACACCCTCGCCTCGACTCGTTGGCTCCCCTTGGTCTAAGTCACTCTAGCACATCGCGGCTCCCCTGGCTTAGTGTATCCCTGAATCTAAGTCCCTGCCCTTATATTGTCCACGCTGCTTAACCGGTCTTGAACCCACACATTCCTGGCTGGCCGCAGACGCGTATCCCAAGAAGTAATAATTGAACCTGCGAGTTTCTGATTGGATAAAATTTACTTAGTTTATGCTAATCTACAAACTTTCCCACGAAGTTATTCAGGTCGCTGAAATACAATATTTGTTTCTACCCGACTTAGACCCTGGTTCAATCAAGAGACAACTTTCCCCCTTGTGAATTTCCCGCATCCCATACATCTACGCGACACGTCAGGTTATCCCTTTGTCTTCCTCCCAAAAGTTGAAATACAATCTCTGTGAGATCTGTCCCCTTGGTGACCTGGGAATGGGTACCCGTTCGCGATTCACTACAATATAAATAAAGTAATAGAATTTTCTATATAATCATATTTTTTAAAAGATTTTTTTTGAAAAACAAGTTTGTATAAGTAGACAAAAAAAGAAAATAATTTAAAACTTATAACTTCAAGTACTTTCATTTAATATGACTAAAGACCTGGGGCGGGTGCTTATGGGGTGTTTGGTATGAAAACGTTAGGCATGCGCTTATGATGTGTTTGGTATGACATTTAAAGATTTATAATTTAGAGGGCAAAAGACAGATCTATAAGTGAAAGAATGAGTGAACTGCATATGTAAAGCCTCACAAGCACCCGCCGCAATTTTTGTTTATTAAATCAAAGTACTTGAACTTATGAGTTTTAAATTATTTTCTTCTTTTTAGTGCACTTCTAAAAACTTGGTTTTTAAAAATCTTTCTTTTTTTTACCTCTATTTATTTTAATGTTTTAATGGTTAACCCTATTGCTAGGTGAATCGTGATGCATGACCTTTTGGGCCCGAGAGTAGGGTGACTCGTGGTGTGATGAGAGCAATCATCCAATCTGAGATTGGTCTATTTCTAAGGATATAAAAATCGTCTTCAAGCAGCAGATTCGCATTCCGGGGAGCTATGAGGGCCACACGAGATTCTTTCAGGGCCCGCTAGAGACGTCATCTTGGCGTAATCTGTCCCGGCGGTTGTGTTTGCATGTTACCTCGGATAAACTCAATGCAGCAAGGCGAGTCATTCTGATCAGCGCACGGTCCGAGGAGATGACGAGGGCAATCGAGGACACGATTAATTTCTATTTAGGTGTCGGGTAACTTCTCAAGGTTAGTTGCATTATTCATAGGGAAGTCTGGGATCACGTGGGACTGACTATCTGAATGGTGGAAACGGTGTTTGGTGACTGTTGATAGGGGGCGGCACTAGCTGGTTGTGGTGCTATTTAGTGGACAATGGTGACACTATTTGGTGAAAGGGGGCGGTACTATTTGGTGGAATGTTGTGGTACTATTTAGTGGACAATGGTGACACTATTTGGTGAAAGGGGGCGGTACTATTTGGTGGAAGATTCTGACTGTATTTAGTGGAAGGTGGTTACAGTATTTAATGGACGATTGTGACAGTATTTGGCGGAAGGTTGTGACAATATTTAGGGGAAGATGATGACACTATTCGGAGGAAGATTATGACAATATTTGGAGGAAGATTATGACACTATTTGGAGGAAGATTATGACACTATTTGGAGGAAGTTGATGACACTATTTGAAGGAAGTTGATGACACTATTTGGTTTAAGATGGTGACACTATTTGGTGGAAGTGGTAGTTGGTAAGTGCTGTTTTATTGTAGGCCATGAGTGTCATCTGGTGGTAGGCAGAGTAGTGTACGAACTTTATTCAGATTTCGTTAGTAACTTAGGGAGGTCCATAAATGACGTCACGCACCTAGGGGGGAGGGGGTCTCCATATTTGTGACGACATGTGACGGGGGAGTTTAAGAATTATGACATCACGTCAAAACACGCTACTTTAAATCAAAGTTCCACTTAAATATTCAATTTCTTACTATTTATGTTATGACATTTTACATGGATTACCGCGTGTTACGATATTAGAGTGCTATCTTACACTAAATACCAGGTACATACAAAAATGACAAATAGTGTGATTTGAAATATGCTCATTTTCAGCTTTGTGACGTAATATTTGAAGTGGGTCTAAGTTTTTGTCATGAAGTGTGAAGAGGGGGAGGGGTAAAAATGGACCAAAATCACATGACGTCATTTATGGACGGCCCTTATACATGAAAGTCCTTTTTAACGCCTGACAACTATAATCAGGGGCATATTTTCTCTCACGTGTCCCTTCCTTCACTTCATGAACTCTCATAAATTCTTAATTTTTCTTCCTATCTATTTTATTTTTTTTTTTAAACATTTTTTTACTGTGTTCAAAGTAATGAACGTCTAGCAAATAAAGAAAGGTTTTGGGTGGAAAGAAAATGAAGAAATTTTCAGATGACCCAGGAACATCGAGTTATTTTGTGTTTTTTTTTAACTATTGTACAGATGTACTAAGGGGGCCGTCCACAAACTACGTCACGCTCCGGGATGGGGGGATGGGGTGCAAGAAAATGTGACAGTATGTGACAGGGGGGAGGGAGGTCCGGTCATATGTGACGTCACGGTGTTTTATATTAAATTTTAATTATGTTATTAATAAAAATGATAATTTTTGTCCGAAAGTCTGACATACTTAAAGGGAGGGGGGGGATTTGTGACAGTTTGTAACAGGGGGATGGGGGAGCAGAAAATGGTCAAAAATTGCGTAACGTACTTTTCGGATGGCCCCTAAACGTATTTGACGTAATTAGAAACGTGTTGTAGGTATTATTTTGAAATAACAATAGAACACACTTTCAAACCATGTAAGAATGAAACCTCTATGATATAATATTTTTATGGAAAAAAATAGGATTTGTTTAGAGAAGAACTGGGTCGGATATTTCTTGCGACTTACCGGAATCCTCACCAGCAAACCGTGCGCTAAATGATGTGAAAGGACGTTACGCCACCCAAGAGATTTACTTAGTGTGTTGCGACACTCGGGGCTCAGATTAGATCTTTGGTTGTAACTTTAAGACGTACGTCAACAGGAATTAGCTGAATCAACACATAAGGCTTTTTGCGACTTTGGAGTTTGATAATAAAAATATCAGATGCGAATTCACTGGAACCTATGGTATCGATACTCTCTAAAAATAAATAACAAATAATTATATGAGATTATCCCCCTTGTTTTGATTAATTTTCTCTCGTATAATGGCAAAACTAAGTGCAGGATAGAAGTGATATAAGACATGAAACACTAAACATCTGATAGGTATGAGATAAAACATGAAACAATAAACAACTGACAGATATGAGGTAAGACATAAAACACTAAACATCTGACAGATATGAGGTAAGACATGAAATATTAAAATCTGATAGATATGAGGTAAGACATGAAACAATAAACATCTGACAGATATGAGGTAAGACATAAAACACTAAACATTTTATAGATATGAGGTAAGACATGAAACATGAAACATCTGATAGATATGAGATAAGACATAAAACACTAAACATTTTATAGATATGAGGTAAGACATGAAACATTAAACATCTGATAGATATGAGGTAAGACATAAAACACTAAACATCTGATAGATATGAGGTAAGACATGTAAAAACTAAAAGCCACCGTAAAAGAACTGTTTTTCTTGCCTGGGGTGAAATGTTTTGCAGCCCTGGAAATTCTCACAAAATTCAATCTTTAGTTTTCCAGTTGAGAGTGGAAAACATGAAATGATTTTGTGACAATAAATATTTTGAATGAAAATTGCTGCCTCAGTTATCAGTTGATAGTCAACAGAAATCTTAGACAGCTGACGCCGTCCTATTATGTTCTGAACTCAGACTCGCACTCGGTCAGTCTGATGATATGGTGATGAGCAGATACATAACACAACGACAGCTCGTCGGGGTTAGCTGTAAAGTTCACTAGAAATATTTTGTTCCAAGAGGCTGGTAAGGTTGGTCGTCTGTAACAGTGTGACTTAATGTTGGTGGAAAATCGCCTTGACATTGCACACACACACATACACTCACACGCACCCACACCCACACGCACACACACACACACAAACACACACACACATATTACACACGCACGCACACACACACACACAAACACACTCGCACGCACACACAACCACACCCACCCACACAATTTATCGCCCACACAAAAACCCAATAACACACCCACACGTACACAGAAATGATCACTAACCAATAAGCAGCCAACAATCCACCGAGTTTTCTAAGATATTCAATCTTTCAAAGACATCTTTTCTTTCCCTGGACGTGTCGATAATTACACACTGACTTAAGAGCTTATTTTCTTCTCTTTTTCCTGTCATTCTTTCTCTCCGTCTCTGTTTCCCTCTCTCTTTTCTCTAAATCTCTCTCTCTCTCTCTCTCTCTCTTCAGCACCAACTCCCTTATTCCTCCCTATATATCCATATCTCTCTTTATCTGTCTGTCCCTCTCAATATCCGTCTCACTATACATCCTCTCTCCCCATCCGCCTAACCCAGTCACCACTTTTTCTATCGCTCTCTAGTTCTCTCTCCGCTTACGTTTAAATTAGTTATTTATATTGTTATCCAATTTCGACTACTAGCGATTAGGTTAGTTCCTAGCTGGCTGTACAGTGAAAGGTCTGAATGATTACTAGAAGGTTTGTTAGATTCTCTGTACTCATCGGTGTCAATGAAATGGGCCATACAAAAAGTACGTATGCACTGAAAGAGAAAATTGTCAATCATTGATACTAACACGTACTCTTTAGCCTGATTGGGGGTGGGGGGAGGGAGGGACGGGGGTGAAGTTAATGTGTCTGTAAACAATAAGCAAATCTTTTTTTAAAATATGGCAGTTTTGGAAAACAAATTATGTGTCGAATAGTGTAAAAAATTCTTTTCAAGTTGTTTTCTCAAATGATTTCAGGTAAAAGCAGGTTTGATAATAATTAATGTGCGCTTATTAAATGATCAGTCGAACCCAATGGTTGTTTAAAGGAAGATTGTACGAAATGATATCAACAGCATAGCGATATGAGCTGTGCACGTGGGGGGTGGGGTGGGGTGAAATGATATGGTGGCACAATATCGTGTGTGTGATGAGGGAGGGGGTGGTGGGCGGTAATAAAGATATCTTATTCCATTTTATTAATGATCAGATGACACGTAAAGTTCAAGTCTGCAAGACGGCGTGGAATTATTGACACGATTCTTTAAAACGGGTATTCACGTAGTTCTATTTCTAGAAGTACTACTTCACGCATGTCGATACCGTGTGTTCTATATGCCTACAAAAGAGAAATACATTGAGTAGATTATTGGCGGCTTATGTTTCTAGAATATTTATATTTCTAGTAAAATTTATTTTGGTAGGAGAGCAGTTTGAACATAGATGTGATATTTTGTTTTGGGTAGAGAGATTTGAAGGGCAGAGCATTTTTTTTAGACATAACAGTTTTTCGGAAAGTAGAAGACTGTAGAAGTATAGAATAGTCTGTAGAAGTAGACGTGTGGTAGATACTCCTGAGAACACCAGATGTGCAGTGGAAAGTAACTATTCACAGTTAAAAGTAAACCTATAGAATATTTACACCAGAAGGTCCTTAGAACACACAGGTACATTTTTTTTAAAAATTATAGTGAGACGCTAAATAGACAGTAGAAGTATATGATAGTTACAGTTGCAAGTTCAGTAGGAGTATATATATATAGATATATAATTCACCAGAAATTACGACAACCCAATCCGCAAGCAAATAAGCATTACGAATGACGCTCGCTAGGGTCGACCAAGCAGTTTATGGTTGGCTTGAGAGGATGATGCAAGGAGGGGCAGGTAACAGCAACCGCAGTGCACATGTCTCGAGACCAACAATGCGTCGGCGGTCCCCCGCAACGTTCACTCGCGCTTTTTTCATATCTTCGTGCTGCTGTGTCCGTTCTTTTCCCTCGTTCTTTGCGCTATCTTGAGCAATTCTGTGGCGTATGCTACACCGCGGGTCGTATTAACAATATAAAAGCCAATATCACTTTGTAACGTTAAGGGACATCACTCTGTAACGCTAAGGGACATAATCTGCATATTTTATATTGAAAATATAGACGTTAAATCATAATCATTTTGGTTTCGAGATTAACAGAGCATGTGGTGTTTCTCACCGTAAAATATTAAATTACGGCATTTTTAGCTAACATTTTAATTTTGGAAAAGGGAACGGTGTAAATAGACCTGTTAATAGTTTGGCTCACGCATGCAATAACATTCACGTAGGTTACTTGGGCTTTTGAAAAAAGTGGGTGCCATAGCCCCCCCAACCACCCCCACCCAACAACATCCTAGTCTAGCATAATATAATTGCAAAAGACTTAGAGAAGAGGTAAACCAAACATTCAGAAATATTACAGTTGAAGATAATCAATTTGTAGAAGCTAGAAATACAACTGACCGCTTAGGTACATTATCAATCACAAGTACAGTAGAAGTGTAGCAGACTAAACAGAAGACAAGAGTATAAACATTACTCGTTTACTTGACAGTACTCCAACAGTTTATTGTATAAGCGCAGTAAAGGTGAGAAATGTGGACTGCAATGGAGGAAGAATTTTATATTTATTCTATATCCATAAAAATTAATGTTGTTGTCAAAACATAACGAACGAGACACAATAAAAACGTTAAAATAAAAGCCAGAAAACCAGAAGAAGAGATATCTTCATGTGGAAGTCTCATTCTCTATTCTCGGGCGTGTTGTGGACAAGTGAGATTGAGGCAACTCGAGGCAACCAATCAAATCAGCGCCGTGACAATGTCAGCCAATTTTTACACAGGAAGTACATCATAAAACACGGCCATGCAAAAGGGCATAAATCTAAATCGAAACCTTTCATGACCCAGGTGTAACACGGAAGAAAAAGATGCCGGCGCCATCGAAAATTTACATTTCCTGTTGACATTTTTTGGTCTATTAAATAAAACGTGGTCGCACTGAGGTGTCGGTGAAATTTAGTTACATATTTAAAGGGGCCGTTTATTAAGTACGTCACGGTATTTTTGACCATTTTAACTCCCCCTTCCCGTCACAAATCTCGGACCCCCCCCCCCTTTTAAGTACGGCACACTTTCGTACAAAAATATATTTTTTATTAACAAAATAATTAAAATTTAACATAAAACACCGTGACGTCACACATGGCCGAACATCCCCCTCCCCCTGTCATAAACTGTCACACTTTCTTACAACTCCTCCCCCAGTCTGGGGCGTGACGTACTTTATGGACTGCCCCAAAACAATAAGGAATCTCTCACCCGTCTCAACTCTACCACTGTAGCCTACATGTTAGACTAGGTAGTATAGTTGGAGTAAAATACTCTTAACTTCCAATCTCATTTAAAACTAACCTCTACAGGGATTGAAGGAAAAACAGTATCTCTCTCTCTCTCTCTCTCTCTCTTTGTTTCTTTTTAGAGCTTATTTGAAATATACAATTCCAGAGAAACATAAAAAATGTAACTCATGCATGTTTATCTAATACCCTACTAATAAGTTCCCAAAACGAGACAGAATACACACTTGATGACGTCAATGACGTTAAAACCTGTGGTTTGAATGGGTTTTGTGTTTGTAATGAACTTTTAAGTGGCAGTAACCGAAAGTATCAGAACCTACTCTTGTGTGTGTGTGTATATCTGAACGACGTTATGATAATTCACAGAACAAGGGGATTAAATCATTCCTATCATCTATTTTTATTAATCTGGCAAATCATTTTTGTAAACCAAAATTTGTTAAGACGTTGGCCCCCTGTTGGTAAGAATTTCAAAAAGGTAATACGGCTAGATTGCGTCCCTTTGAACTGCCATTTGGTAGTGTAATTTTATTATTCACGCTCTGGTGTTTATTAAAAATGTTATAACAATAAAAGTCATTTTTAAAGACTTAAATCTATTTGAAGTAAATGTTTTATCATTCTCAGCCTATATCACAAAAAACTGTCAGAATTTCTTAGTTTAAAAAATTGTTTATTAATATATCAAACCATAATTTAACATTTAAATATCAATAGAGCTATATATCATATTGTAATAAAGACTTAGCCCTGTGCAAGTGCTTGTGTAACATAAAATAGATATGCCATCTGATGTTTCTCAGTTTCGTGTTTATCCGGCTTCAATGATATCGTGACTGTAATAAATTGGTCTACAGTGGAGATTAAGGCCGCTTAAACTTTTCAAGGTTGATTCATTTCACTTTTTATTACAGAAAAAAATAAAAGGTATATTTGTAGATCATTTTAATTCTGAGGAAACAATGGGAGAAATAATACTTCAGGTATCATCGAATCTACGCAAAACAGAATTATTAGCTTTGTTGTTCTCGTCGCTAGAGATGTTGTTTTGAACGACATCTCCAACGACAATAATTTTCTATAAAACAATAAAGTTAAACATGTTTGATGGCACAGAATCGCTGTGTTAATACAAATGGGCGTGGTTTTCATTTAGTGGGGTTTCTGTTTGGTTGTGGTGTTCCGTGCTTGTTTATTCAGTTGTAGTGATAGGTGGGTGAGTGTTTATTTAAATGTGATGTTCGGTGGCGTTTATTTAGATATGGTGTTTGGTGGTGTTTATTTAGATGTGGTGTTCGGTGGTGTTTATTTAGATGTGGTGTTTGGTTGTGTTTATTTAGATGTGGTGTTAGGTGGTGTTTGTTTAGATGTGGTGTTTGGTGGTGTTTAGTTAGATGTTGTGTTTGGTCGTGTTTATTTAGATGTGGTGTTCGGTGGGTGTGTTTATTTAGCTGTGGTGTTAGGTGGTGATTATTTAGATATGGTGTTAGGTGTGTGTTTATTTAGCTGTGGAGTTAGGTGTGTATAAATTTAGCTGTGATATTGGGTGATGTTCATTTAGCTGTGTGTGTTAGGTTGGTGTTTGGGTGGAAGTGGGGCACCGCTTAGAACTCTCAAACAAGAAATACAATTAAAAGCTGCTTAATATGGCTAGGATATGGGGTAGCGCGATGACGCAGAAAATGGGCGGGAAAATGACTGACAATCGAAAGAGCTTGAACAATCAAATCCAACATTTTTCTTTTAAAAGTTTTGTATTCAATTTTTTGTTAATGAAAATATCTGTAAACTGTACAGTACTGAGCTTTTAAAAAAAAAAATTAAAAAATAAAAAATCAAATGAAACAAACAAAATGGAGTCTTGGTGATTCTTGAGAATTCATCTCAATGGGTGGATTGCGTGGGACTGTGATGTGGTGCTGACATTGGACGTATCGCGGGGTGGCGTGTGAGAGATTCCCATCTTAATCTATGACACTACTTGACAGGCGCTCCATGGGGATGAGCTGTAGGACGTGCATGCTCGTAAATATGGGGTGTCGGTGTCGAGATGAATTAGAGTTTTTTATATCACAGAAGTCAGCAAGAATGTCTTTGGCGTGGGGGATGGGAGAGAGCTGGAGCTTTAAAGTGAAGGGCTCTATGAATGAAGAGAAAGAGAGAGAGGGGGGAGAGAGGGAGCGAGAGAGAGAGAGAGAGAGAGGGAGAGAGAGAGAGAGAGGGAGCGAGAGAGAGAGAGAGACAGAGAGAGAGAGAGACAGAGAGAGAGAGAGAGACAGAGAGAGAGAGAGACAGAGAGAGAGAGACAGAGAGACAGAGAGAGAGAGACAGAGAGAGAGAGAGAGAGAGAGAGAGAAAGAGAGACAGAGAGAGAGAGAGAGATGTAAAACGCACAAAACAATGAATTAATTGACGTACTCTTTCCAATACTACATAAAGCCTAACTTTGAGCCATGTCAATGTTTCGTATTTAATTTCGGTTCGATGCTTACTTTTCGATCTGTTAAATGTTTAGAATTATAAACAGGAAATCTGGTAGGGATTGTATAGATGTGTCATAATTATGTCCATGAAATAAAACTAGAGTATAGATAGGTCATGCTTGTATTTATTGACGACCTCAGAGAGATCGCTCGACATTTGAGCTCGTGGCTAAACTTTAATTCTCATGGCCCAATAGATTATCATAAAACCCTCCAGTTTGGAATGAAATCTATCCTTCCCAATATATGTTAAGTTATCTTAACAAGTTAAAAGTGTTAAAGCCAAAGAGTCATTGATACCTTAACTGTAGCATATTAAGTTTTTAAAATATGACATGTTATAATAGAGTATTTTGTTATTGACATGCTAATATATTAAAAATTTTTGAACGAAAATTTGATTTTGAGAATACATCGGCAGAAAGTCGTGTATTGAGGCAGTAGTGAAGAAAGTATGAATATCGTGTTTTATGAAAAGAAAATATTATGATTTCTACATCTTTTTGGAGTAGTGTAAAATATTAGTGATTAGTTGTATTGCTTCTAATACTGCATGAAATATATCACAGCGCAGAAAGTCTTCTTTTTACTATTGTGTAATATTTAAATTAACAATGATATCATCTATCCATGTACTTGAACGAGTCGTGATTCCTCAGAGCAAGTTTACTTGTTTAACAAACTTTAATAGATGGCCCTCGGTTGATAGCCTGTCTTTGACAACCTTTAATTGATGGCCCTCGGTTGATAGCCTGTCTTTGACAACCTTTAATTGATGGTCTTCGGTTGATAGCCTGTCTTTGGCAACCTTTAATTGATGGCCCTCGGTTGATAGCCTGTCTTTGACAACCTTTAATAGATGGTCTTCGGTTGATAGCCTGTCTTTGACGATCTCATCTATAGCACGCAGCCATTCTTGACAGGTGCGACGACTGGTTGAAAGACAAAACAACCAAAAACAACACAGCCCAACAGGTTTTAAGTTAGATTACTGCTTCAATCGATGGGAGTAAATAACTGTGCGTCTCTTTCCGTGCATCATCCAATTTCAAGAAGCTGGCACGAATCTTTCCTGCCGACTGTAACTGGACGTTTGTCTTCGAATTGCCGTCATTATGCGGCAAGCGGGTTTTGTTAGAAATTTCGATGAAACTGCCTGTCTCCACGTGTCAAAATTAAAGCCATGTAGTTGAATTTTACACAAAAGCGTGGAGATTTGATAATGAAAGGAAAAAATATTACCTGCTGTATCATAAACTTTTTCATAGCAGTATTGTCTTGTCTATTATCAAATAAGTAGACCATTGTGAATTGCCACCACAAAGCATAAAGTATTATTACCTCTGTTCAGGCTTATCTGAGGTACTGGCGTCTCCTGACCACGATACTCCCGGGGAGATACGTTTTAAAGTGCACCCACCTCCGACAGACGCCAGCTTATCAAGGATATAAATCAAATATAAAATGTAAAGGTGTAGCCGACTTTGTTTTCTCATATCGCTCTTAAGTTATACTCAGTTAAACGAAATAAAAATATAATTTAGAAATCTTAACACCTTTAATTATCTAAATATTTCAATGTGTTTAATTTATTTAGGTCTCGTTAATTATTGTTATTTGTTTCAATTATTTGCATGTGTATTTCATTGTCTGTGTTTATATGTTACCAAGAGTACATTAGTTCAAATCACGGACATTCCAATGATGTCCATGAGTAAAGAACGATCAACAAGCTTCCATTAAACAGTGCATATTCTGAAAGTGCTCATTAAAGCATTTCAACTACTTGTCTGCGATTTTTTTTTTTTACCGCTTTGTTTTAAAGCTTTTGAAGAGTGTGATTTTTAATGCGCAAAAATTAGCAGCTAATTGCAGGAAAGTGTCAATAATTTCTCATTTCTGCACGTTTATCTTAAGTTAAAATTGTTGGGGGGAAACCCTTTAAGAAAGAGTTTCAACTTACAGTGCGTCTGCTGTAAAAGGTATTGAGTATAAATTTCAAAATTTTTTTGTCTCTTAGTAGAGTATTAAACTCAAAAAATAGTGTTATAATAATTCAACTCTTAAAATTCAACATGTATTTTATAAATTACTAAGCAACTGAGTTAAATTTAAAGAATTATTGCATTAAAAAAAATTATTTTCTATATTTTTTAAGAACACGTAATATTTTGATGATTTTTTTTTCTGTACAAGAAATAAAACTTTCATTTCTACTCTTACGCTACTTTCAATAATAATCCTACGGGTTGGTAACACCAGGATCTTTTGAAATCGTGAAACAATTTGGACCTATTCCAGTATTCGGTGCTAACAGATGAGACGATGGACATCCATCATTATATGGCGGCTGAGGCGAAACAGTGATAACAAGTACAGCAGAGACACGGATGTTCTTGTGTCAGCCCAGAAATACTAAAGTTATAAACCAGCAAATTGCTAGGGATGTGGCATAATTGTGTCCATGGGTATAGCAGAATAGTTGCGTCACACTCGCAGTGTTCATTAACGACTCGTAAGAGATCGTTTGATAGTTGAGTTCATGGTTTTGTCAGGAAAAGAAATGAATTACTTGACACTGTCATGCATTCGAGTTTTTTTTAATTTCATTCGCGTCGATAAGTCATTGGAATAAGTTGTGCAGAGAATAAGTAGCACAATTTAAATACCAAAGGGAAACAAAGATAATACATTTAACAAGAGAAACTGATTGCAGTTAAAACGTATTTCAAATAAACTATTTCATTAAAATTCAAGGCAACAAGATAAAAAAAATATTAAAATTTGTTTAAAATTATAGAGATAATATAAGGTAAGATAAAAAAACATACGACAACGTAATTTTTTAAAAAATAATCTGAAATACGATAAATACATTTTTCTGTCGATTGAAATTTAAATTAATGCAAAAGTCAGTCAACAATTGTAATTTTAGCTGCTAATTTAGTAAATGTTTCTAAAAATAGTTTTATTATTTGGAAAGTTAAATTTGCCAATTTTTTGCTATTCAATTGACAGCGTTCCCTTACTATTGTTTTTACAGCCTTATTGTTTTGTTTGTTTGTTTGTTTTTTTTTATTTATTTTTTATGTAATGTGTTTCAAGACCTTTTGTATTATCTTTTAATTAATCTGGCTATTTTGTTAATATTTTCTTCCGCTTGTTTAGCAATGGTGGCGACCTTATTTAATTTGTAATTTATGAACTTTTGTTGGACCACATGCAGCCCGAGGGCCGTCGGTCGAACACCCTGACTCAAGGTAATGGAACAGGAAATATAATACCTAAGAGGGTAGTTTCTTGAAAGGAAGTAATTAACTTCGTTAGAAGTCTTTACTGTCGGTCACACGTTTATTAAACCTATGAAGACCGTGATCTATGTCTTCATGACACCGGCGTTTTTTATACAGCTTACTGGCAGCACAGACCAGACTGCGATAGACACCTAGACAGTATGACAGTCTGCGGGTAGCTAAGGTATTTGATACCCTGTGGGGTAGCAAGGATATTCGATGGTCGGTATGGTAGCAAATATATTCGATGGTCGGTATGGTGGCAAACATATTGGATGACCTAAAGGGTAGCAAATATATACAATGGTCTGTAGTTTAGCAAATAGTTTCAATCATCTATCATGTAGCAAATATATTTGATTGTCTGTAGTGTAGCAAAGATATTGGGTGGTCTGTAGTGTAGCAAAGATATTAAATCGTCTGTAGTGTAGTACAGATATTGGATTGTCTGTATTGTAGCACAGATATTGGATTGTCTGTGGTGTAGAAAAGATAACCGATGGACAGAAATCAAGTGGCAGATGGTTGACACGCGGTCCAAGATGGACGATTTAGGCGCTGATCGACCTACAGCAGCTGGGAGCCGAATGTTAGTAGAAGAATTAAACATGCCAGTATCTTCCAGGGGTTGCATTGCCACTGATGATGATGATGATGATAGCTTAACATGATCGACTGATGCTTTTAGTCGAACCGGAACTAAAGGAAAAATATTTGATAAGAATTTGAATTCGTGAAATTCGTGTATTTTTCTATTCCTTTAAAAGAAACGTTGGGGCCAAGTAACTTAAGGGTTTTAATACAAAAAATTAAGCACTTATCTTGGAGCATGCGAATAATTCCACATGAAGTGAGCTCTAAGTAGAAACGGTTTTCCGAAAACAATAAAGTTATCAAACATTTGCAACTTGCCTTCTTAATTGAAAGTTCACACTTAAGACATAATGACACATGGGGAAAGGGAGAGTGATGTTCCGGGGACTAAAAGAAGAAAAACAATGGAGACTCTTGTATAATTTCCCTACTCTCCCATGTAGCTTGTAGTTACGCCCATGAATACAACATAAAAACATAATCTTCTCCTTCCGCCCCCTCTTCTTTAAAAAAAAAAACAGCTCTCCTTTCCATGGATGTTAACCGAATGGGGGAGATGGGTGGAATCTATTTCAATTCTCCACAAAGAGAAAATTGTTTATGACTGCGTTATCCAGATCATTATAGCCGGAGTTCAAAAGGGTTGTGTTATTTCTATCACAATCAGTGAAATAATCTATATCTTAAATGATGGGAGGATTTGGAGAATTTATAGTTCTATTTACGGGACTTACCATTCTTTGTCAAGTCTGTACTACTGAAAGATAACATACAGAGTGCACAAAAAATAAATATCAAAGTCAGGAATGTATAATATTTAATTTCTGTATCTAGGCGACGTATATATGTAACAGATATATAAATGAAAATTGTATATCATCGTGTGTTCTGACAGATCTGAGGTTCGAGAAACTTTCCAAGACACAGAGACAAAATGAAATGTTAGATCTCCATTGTTTAGCTGTTGTTTATTTCTCACAATCTTAATATTCAAATTACGAAAATACCATGTTACAACTCACTTAACATCGGCACACGGCAACTGAAATAATATAGTTAAAGAAATAATTCAAATTTGTTTTATTATCAAATATACATTAATACAACTAATTATTTGCAAAAATAATCGTGAGAATACTGAGAACTTAGATGAGACTTCCGTTGTAGGACTTCTGTACAAATATTATTCATAATGGTTGTGTGGGATGTTAGTTAGCTATGAAGGTTTCCATTTATCTAGTTCTTTGTTTGTCTTACATCGAATAGGACTACAGTTGCTAGCAGCATTTTATTGATCCAAATATCGAGGAGACGTTTTTTTAGATGAACGAAGAAAACTTCAACACTTTTTTTTATATTTTAAATGTATTCGTTTTACTTTTTCCCCGCTTGTTTTAGACAGCCTTGTACTGGTGGGACAAGATTGATGGTGTCTGCCGATCGAGGATTTCAAGTTCAAAAACTCTCCCTTAAATTTACGAACGAGATTTTCGTCTATGTTAGAAAAAGGCTGAAAAAATCAGTTTAGAATTTTCGCTTAAATAAGGATTTAATTTAAACGCATAAATTCTGTACTAGATTCTTGGAAGTGACATGCCAATAAAAGCGTTGCTCTCCCAAAAGATTTTTACCCAAAGCCACACTTTATTGGCATTCTCCTGAGTACACATATATTTTAATATGTATGTGTGTGTGTGTGTGTGTGTGTGTGTTTGTATGTGTGTGTGTCTGAATTTTAAAATTTTATGTGTACATATGTGTCTGTGTGTGTGAGAAGGTGTTTAAGTTCGTGTATGTCTCTTTCTTTGTGATTGTTTATGTTTATATGCGCGTGTGTAAATGAGAATTAGTCTCTCTGACTCCTTGTCTATCTATCCTTCTATCGCTATCTCTATATCTCTATCGCTCTCTGTATATGTATTTGTGTGGGGGATAGAGAGAAATAGTGTTTGATTGTGTATTTGTGTATCGTCAAGTGTGTGTATTTTGAAGTCTGTGTGTGTTGTGATATGTGTGTTGTGAAGTGTGTTCAAATGCTAGCAATTCCTCCAAGAGGATAATTTCCATCTGACTACTTCACTTTAGCTTTCCAACTAAAATTTCAAGCCAAAAGTTTTGTTCATCATGAAGTAAGATTTCCTAATCATTTGTCGCTGATAAAATGTTACTCTCACAATATTGAGCTATGTGTTTATTTCTTTCACGCTAACGAAAAATTGTACTCAATTGTCAGCCTCTACTTCACCCTTTATCACATCGTTCTCAAGAAAGACAAAAAATAATGCTATTTGTTTCTTGGAAAAATTTATAAACTATTGGTTAATAATTTTTTTTTTAAAAATCAGACACTTCTGTGTTTATTACTAGTTACACTATGTTCAACAGATTTTTTCTTGATAACGAGATTATTTGTAAAATTGATCTCACTGTAATATTCTGCGTCCCGCCAAAAACAGTCTGACCACTTGTTATCACGGCTACAAGACCAGGCTCTGGTGTCATGCATACATTTCCTGGTTCGAACTCTCCTTTCTTAGTCATTTAATGTTGTATATCAGACAAAGAACGCTTTTCCCAGATAGTTCTTTCATGTATTGTAAGTGCCCATTTTGTGGCTATGCATACTGGTCTCACTCATGTTTTGTTTAGTGTGAGTTTTCTTGTAATAACAAATTAACTTTTGAGTATTCTGTGGCTACTTATAAAGTCCTGCTTAAGGGCCGTCCATAAAGTACGTCACGCTCCAGAGTGGGGAGAGCGTGTAAGAAAGTGTGACTGTTTCTGACATGTGTGACGTCACTGTGTTTTATATTAAATTTTATTTATTTTGTTAATAAAAAATTATATTTTTGTTCAAAAGTGTGATATACCTTGGGTGCGGAGGGGTACCCCGAGATTTGTGACAGTTTGTCACAAGTGGGAGGGGGGAGTTAAAATATAGTTAAAAATAGCGTGACGTACTTTATGTACGGCCCCTTATGACTTCTTTTTTTTTCTATAAAATTTAATTTTCTTCAACTAAAAGATAATATTATATATCAATTTTTAAATACTTTTTTTTAAAGTGGTTACAGTAATTTCATTATTTTCAACTGTCTATTCCTTCATTAACGTTAGCATGTTATGACTATTTTTAGGTAAGTAATAATCTTTTGTACTTAGAAATTAAAGGTCTTAAATATAGTTTATTGTGAGACTTGAGTTTTGATCATGAAGTTTCTTGTGTGTGTCAACATGATCTCTTGTTATGATGGGTTAAAAAAAAAACATGGCAGCAAGTCTCCTCAAATTTGGCATAAATTATTCAGAAATTTTATTGAGCTTGAGCCTTGATTTATGCCTAAATATAATTTTTGTGTGTGCATCTAACTCCCATCAAGTTTCACAAACATATCTCCATGTAATGCTGCCGAGGGCCAGTCATAGTGCCTTACACAACAGATCGTCTGTGGACCCCCTCTCACCCCGCTACGGCCTTCTGTTAGGAACAAAATGCACCTTGTCCTGACACAACGTTAAAAGCCACGTGATGATGTGCGTCAATATTCGTGTGTTTACATTTTTCATAATATAAAAATTCATAGGCTTCATTTTTAGAAGGAAAAAACATCTTAAAACCATATTGAAAAAGACAGGCAAACAGACAGGCACAAATACTGGAAGTTGCTCTATTTATGTAATATAAAACCGTTGCCTGTAAGATGTTCCGGGAAATGTAGGTCGTGATGACCCAGATAAAAGCCAATGACTTGCTACTTTTGTATAATTAGTCAAATGTTAGTATTTCTGAATTGCGAATATATATATTTTTTATAGACGTTTCTCTTAGATTGTGTCAATTGGAGTGAGCCATTTGGGTCCAAGGAAAATGTCTGGTTCCGGAGATTCGGTTGTGACATGAATAGTGTCTGGAGTTGGAAATGTTTTAAAAGAGAGGACGAGTGATATTTTAGTGTTCCTTCGGGAAATTCAAGAGTCGAACGTCGCACATTGATCAGAATATGGGATCGTAACTAAGTGGCACTGTATGGGGTAGTGCGTATCTGTTAATGAACACCAAATTAGACATGTGTTTAGCCTTTTAAAAAAAAACAAGTGTTTGATGGTAGTATTAATCTAGATATTTGGTGCAAACAGAAGGTTACTTATTGCGAGTTTTTAAAACCACGTGAACACAGAGTATCGTGCTCTGAGAATTAGATAATAGGCATCTTTCAAAATTATATAAATCAATCAAATAAATATGTAGATTACTGCCATGCAAAATAACCCAAATTCTCATCATCCAATTAGTAGCAAAAAGATGTTGAAATTAACATTCAGGAAAGCGGTAGAAGAATGAAATACGACCCTTTAAAGCTTTTCGACCGTACGATCTGTACAAATATTGTCAAACAACACACACTGTTACAATGTAAATCAAGATTTTTATCTACACCCCGGCTTTGAAAAATTACTAAAGGTTTATGGTTGTTGTGATAAGGTAATAATATTACGACAGTGGCGTGTCATGATATTTAATTTTAGGAAAGGAAGGATCTTAAACAAAATTTATTTCGTAAGATCCCGCATGGTAACTCCTTCGTTATATGACGGGGATGTGTTTTCTTTATATTAACTTTTTTTTTTTTTTGAAATAGAGCCAAAACACTTAGTCCACATGGGTAGTACAAACCCTGACTGCGCCGCCATTCACACAAACACAGTTTTACTCCGGAAATCTGACGCTTGTCTAAAATTGCTCCGGTGATAGCTGCCACTTTTGTAACAACTGTAATTTAGCACCGTTATTTCATATGTGTGTCGTTAGGAAATAATTTTAATGGTTATCAGCGTACCACCTACACGCGAAGAAGATGAAAAGATCGATCCTGAGATTGGCTAAACTCAGGCTCCGCCACTGAATGTTTATGTCTGACGACAGCAGGGGCGGATCATGTGGCACAAGATGTAGCCGTGGGTTTAAAAAAAAAAACACATTAAATTTTGTTTTTAAAAAATATATAAAAGCTTTTTACCTGTGGAGCTTGCCAGATGTCTGTGCTGAGGGATGCACCTCTTTCCTTCGTTAGTGTCTATAGAGCTCTTCGGAAATAGTTAAATTTGTTTGTAAACGAGGCTAATCTTTTAAGACACAATTTGTAAGGTTTAAATTGTTTACTCTCAGATCTACAGTTCGCCCATTGTTAAATTATGTTGTGTATACCATAACATTTAAAAAGTCTCTTTACACTAATGCAACGATTTTAAATATTCTATATCAAGAAATTTGTCAATCACATCATAATATATTTTAATTCTTTCCTCGTGAATTGAAATGTGTATGTTAAAAATTATTCAGTTATATTAGCCAGGTATACAGACTTTTAAAGACTATTAATTAAAAGCATCCCTTCCAAATTCTTAGTAAAAATGAATTTCAATTTCTCTTCTTCCTCTATAGGGTCTTAGTTTTCAAAAAGTATAATTGAACAAGTTTTTTAATTTAATAATAAACTCTATCAATGATCCCAGAATTACAGCGTAGCTCCTCAGTTGATAAGACTCCTAGAAAATTGGTCATAGTCCGATAACACAGCCACGGAATTCAAGGGAAGTAACCTCGCAAGAAGTCGCCGTTGTGGGATCAGAGATTGTCTAAACACGAGGGCTCAACAGCGTGCAGCTCGCGTGCATCCAGTTTCCTGAGCGAGCTCACGGCGGTTCGTTACAAACAAAGAAATATCTCAACGAGGCCGGCTTTTGTAGCCATTGTGTTTGTGAACTTTATAGATTTAGCAAAGAGATTGGATTGTGGAGAAAATAATAGCTTCACATGCGTTTTTCCTTTTTTTTTAAGTTACAAATAAAAATATTTTTTAAAAACAAAAAACAAAAAAACATAATCCCTGAACAAAGGTTAAAATATATTTCCAGAACATGTTTTGTTATTATATCTATAGAGGCCTTAAGATGACCGTGGTCATTACTTAGCCTTGTGTGAGGTGGATGACGTTTTCATGGCGGACTGCTTTAAAATTAGTTATAAATCCAAGGAAATCATGTCTTGACCATTGTAGATTTTTTTTTTTTTAGAAAGAAAGGTAAATCAAACTGAGGGAAAAAAACAGTCAAGACAAGTAACAATCTCTTTAAAGGAATTTTTTCCAGGAACGACACAAACTAATAACACTAACCAGCCAGAGACCAAGTGGACATCATGTGAAACAAAGGCGTTTATGTGTTATCGAAAGTAGGGCAATCCATCAATGCAAATTTTGAAGTACTCTATAATATCCATGTAGGATGACTATGAATTTCAGCATAACTGCATTCCAAGCATGGTAAAGATTGATAAAAGGCACACTCCCCCCCCCCCACCTAATGAAGCAATAGTCATAATCATCAGGAATAATTTATAAATGTTTAATTCCAATAGAAGTCCCAACATGTTCTGAAAGGTAAATTTTTAAAATCTTCTCTTGGTATTTGCTGTGGTGTTGACATTATAAATATAATGAACGCATATTCGCTCTCCGAATCGTTATAGCTCGAACTTGTGCGTCATTGCAAGCCAAGTTGCATAAACATGTGGCTCATTGCAAGCCAAGTTGCATAAACGTGTGGCTCATTGCAAGACAAGTTGCTTGAACGTGTATGTCACTGCCAGACAAGTTGCTTGAACTTTTTTAAATAAGGAGCAAGTATTTCAATGGAGTACATGAGATGATCTTGACATGAAATAAAATGAAGAGATTGCTTAACATGCTCAGTGATGAACAGAAGTCGCCAACCTCAAACATGTCAACAACAAAAAATACGCCGTCCAAAATATTGATTGATTCTCCCGTGTTACTTGTCCTAGTGAAGAGACTGTTGATTTCTAACCTCTTGTTCATTATCGCCTCATCAATTTGGGGAACTTGTTTTACGGAAATTGAAATGATGGCTCGGTATCAGTCTTATTGTTCTGTCATTAGAGCTTTCTATTACGCTTTTTAGCATTATTATCTAACCAATTTTTATTTACTTTTAACAAATATTTTTCATTCGAATGAGTTTAATACGTGAGCTATGTTCCCACTGTTTTCGGATTTGGGCGCCTGGTCAATTTGATATACATTATTATAATTGTGGCACAGCTTTCTAAAACACTTCAATTTAACAGTTTCCCTGCGTTAATAGAGGAAAATTCCTATGGGCCATATTTCGATGGTTCTGGGGTCTCAGGGGCAATTCCCTTTTCTAAAAAAACGCAAGGGCCAGAAATGATTTACTAAGTGTTTCTTTCACCAGCAGGCAGGAGCTGCTACTCCGAAATTCTTGCGTCACTGGGTCACTGAGAGGCCCGCTGATACTGGACACGTCACTAAAAAGCTGTGTTGGGGGCCACACTTTTTGAAAAGTCACCAAAAGACGATGGTAACAGACGAAAAAAATTAATAGACTTACCAAACAATTGAAAACAAATGAAACAGCCACAAAACAGCTGAGAAATAAGATTGTAATTGTATTTCCATTTTCAATAATACTAGCACTTACCTGCCATAACAGTCATCTTAACTGACCCAATTACTCCCGTGCACATACCTAATTATTCATCCTGACTAAACCAATTAGTCCCCTCAGATAGCCCTATAAGTCACATATACGTAACTATAAGATGCATGAAACTATTGAGATGCACTTAGCTTAACCCTGGACTGTAGCATCTTCAACTTGCATGAAATTTAGCTTAATCCTAGACTGTAGCATCTTCAACTTGCATGAAATTTAGCTTAATCCTAGACTGTAGCATCTTTAACCAGTATGAAATTTAGGTTAATCCTTGACTTTAGCATCTTCAACCAGCATGAAATTTAGCTTAATCCTAGACTTTAGCATCTTCATTCAACCAGCATGAAACTAGGTGAAATAGATCACAATATCTCCCCTCTACATCACTGTTAAAAAATAAAAAAAGCAACAACCTCGATTTAAGTTTTCCTCACTTTAGCTGAAAAGACAGGTAGAGTAGAGTTGATTGACAAATGTGCACATATAAACATTTATTTCAATTGTCTTACAACTAACTTTAAAAGCGCTACCATTAACGTACAAGACAAGGCGTGGGTCGCTGAGTCCGGTGGGACGTTCGGGGTTTTTTTAGCGGCAAGCATCGAAGAGACCCACTTGATCCCACAACTGATCGGCTGGCAGTAGAAAAGCAATGATGCCTCAAAGCCCCCGGGGGACAGAATCTCAGGATCCAAGTACTAATGAGGACAGTGCAATGGAGTCTTCACTCGATTCCTCTGTCCGTGTGGCCGACCAAACGCCAAGGGACCAATAATAGAAAATGGGTGGGGTGGGGGGAGAGTCGCGGGATGGTTTAGTTTAACTGTTTTTATTCCTTATCCATCCTTACGCTGTCGACGTCATTGTTGTGGAGTAGGAGTTGTGAAGTCTGAGCTGGACTATTTACGTGGGGTAAATTTCAGAGGGTGCTTAACAAATAAAGACCAAAAATATTATCTATGCTAAATATATATATATAAGAGATCTATATAATATATAATGATGCTCCAAATATAAAAGAAACCCGGAAAAGATATATTTAAAAAGAATTAATGTATTTTTAAATCCTTCAACGTGGGTTCTCTCTCTCTCTCTCTCCCTCTCTCTCTCTCTCTCTCTCTCTCTCTCTCTCTCTCTCTCTTTGTGTCTGTCTGTCTGTCTGTCTGTCTGTCTGTCTGTCTGTCTGTCTCTCTCTCTCTCTCTTGGTCCGTCCGTTGGGCGGGCGGAAAAAACAAAAGTATAAAAAGGCCCATTTTCCGTAATGCGACAGAGCTGAAATTTTGCACATAGACTTGTGTCACGTAACAATGCATTGTATCAAAATTTCAGATCGATCGAATGTACCAAAATTAAATTAATGCACTTTCAGTTTTTACGAGGTTGTTTATTTTCATCATATACTGCAATTTGTGAAATGTATACCATTTTAACGTTTAGAATATTTGGTATTCTTAAATTTATAGGTATTTGTTTTTAGAAAAACAACGTTTATTCATAAAGTCAATTGCCTTGTAACTAATAGTTTAGGACTATTTTCTACTCAAGGAATCATTTAATCCCATGTCAAGGACGCCATTTCATCTCTTTCCAAAGATTATTTTTTAAAAGCTTTAACTTTATGGTTCCCACTACTTAAATCATTTATGCCCAATTTGTTGTTTTACCGTAATGCATCTCTTTGTTTCTCTTTGAAAAATGATGAAGATATTCGATAGTTTTTAGTTTTGTATGCAGACTGAGTATTGAACATCCAACGCTCTTGTTTCATATTTTAATGAACGACACTGGAGCTAAACAAAAGCTTTTCAGAAGCACACAATTTGACTGAGTGGTTCCTGTGGAACATAAATGTAAACTCTATTTACGTAGATCTTTTATCAAAGAGAGAAATATTTGTAAAGATTTTTTTAAATCTTAGCTTTGATTTAAATTTGATTTTTTCTTTTTATTTATCTTTTGTCTGATGATTTTTTTTCTATTTTATTTTATTGAAATTTGTTCATATTTATTTACTGTTTATCCTCTGCAGATACACGCATTCTCTGTGTTCCTAAGATAAGAACTAAATCTTTTGGCGAAAGGTCATTCTCCTTTTGTGCAGCCAAACAATGGAATTCTCTTCCATTACACATTCGTAGCATTTCAACTGCTAAGTCATTTAAGACTGCACTTAAGACACATCTCTTTAAAATTTATTTTCAAAAATAATAAAACCACATTTCTGTAATTGATTAGCGTAGCTGATGTATTGAGTATACCGTATTGTTATTTATGTAGTTAATATGCTATGAATGTTTCTTTTTATTTATATATGTATTTTTGTTTCCATGTAAAGCGCTGTGAGCCTGGCTCCTTGCTGGGATACAGCGCTATATAAATCATCATTTTATTATTATTATTATTATTAAAACACTGATTTCTAACTTTTGAAATCTCAGAAGTCAAAATCTATAGCTCCGTAAGGTACTTATATCTATCTGTAAGGTACTTATATCTATCCGTAAGGTACTTATATCTATCTGTAAGGTACTAAAATCCATCTGTAAGGTACTTATATCTATCTGTAAGGTACCAAAATCCATCTGTAAGGTACTAAAATCCATCTGTAAGGTACTAAAATCCATCTGTAAGGTACTAAAATCCATCTGTAAGGTACTTATATCCATCTGTAAGGTACCAAAATCCATCTGTAAGGTACTTATATCCATCTGTAAGGTACTAAAATCCATCTGTAAGGTACTTATATCTATCTGTAAGGTACTAAAATCCATCTGTAAGGTACTTATATCTATCTGTAAGGTACTTATATCTATCCGTAAGGTACTTATATCTATCTGTAAGGTACTTATATCTATCCGTAAGGTACTTATATCTATCTGTAATGTACTTATATCCATCTGTAAGGTACTTATATCTATCTGTAAGGTACTTATATCCATATGTAAGGTACTTATATCCATCTGTAAGGTACTTATATCCATCTGTAAGGTACTAAAATCCATCTGTAAGGTACTTACAGTTTGTGAATATAGTTTGAACATTGCTGTTGTCCGTTGCGATCGACGAGTACCATTTTCATCATATTTATTAGATATGTGCTATGACAGGTTGGTGTGTCATTTCCTGGCTTATTAGATGTATTCTTACCCAAAAGGTGCTTCCACGTGTTTGATAGTAGATGGTAAGGTTGTCATCAGAATGGTTTCAAGCCTTATGATTCCTGGCTGATTAGATGTATTCTGTAAGGTACTTATATCTATCTGTAAGGTACTTATATCCATCTGTAAGGTACTTATATCTATCTGTATGGTTCTTATATCCATCCGTAAGGTACTTATATCTATCTGTATGGTACTTATATCTATCCGTAAGATACTTATATCTATCTGTAAGGTACTTATATCTATCTGTATGGTTCTTATATCCATCCGTAAGGTACTTCTATCTATCTGTATGGTACTTATATCTATCCGTAAGGTACTTATATCCATCTGTAAGGTACTTTTATCCATCTGTAAGCTCGCCACAGAAGAGCTTCTTTTGGAGCCGATGGTCTGGTATGCACACGACGAGCTTCACCCAGCGTAGTTGGGACTGTATCAGACTTGTGAGGTCCGCCCTGTCCAGTACTTTGGTGTCTGAAACTTGTCCTGCCACTTGATGCTTAGAATTTGACGGACTGAGGCGTAACTGTGTTTTTGACACCTTTGGCTAATTTACTTTTTGGAAGCTTCATAAATTGAGAAGTTTCAGCTTTTGACTTTTTCAGTTGCTAGAATACAATAATTGATTTTCTATTATTTTATTTATGAAAATAATTATGTCTACATAATTCGGCGTTTAATGGTTTAAATGAAGTATATTTAAATGTAATTAATAATTCGCTTTTTTAATAAAAGTGAAACATTTATTTATTTAAATAGAATTTTTTAAAAATTAGAGATTTAGTGGCGCCCTTTTAACTGGCTAAGGCGGGCGCATTTGGCAACTGTCCCAATGGCAAGCCGGTGTTACGCCAATGGAATTGTTCTCAGGCTTTTTGTAAGAAAGTGGTTCAGCAATCTCACATTACATTAGTATACGGTCAATGTTTCATGTGCCTGCTGTGTATAATGGAGCACGACAGCTATGTCAATTTTCAGTTTTGTTCGAATACTCATTTACCTGCTGCTCCAGACACAGTCATGCAGATTGCACAAATGTTGCACTTACTTTTAAGAAACGCAAGTTCACGTCTTTATCAACGTTGGTGCTCTGAGACAATGTCCTGTTGATTTCGTAGCAAAGTTTCGACCCAGTTTAGGGCTTGCTTTATATAAAAATGAGATTGAAGAAATATTGTGACGTGACAACCCTCCCCCCACCCCCTCAGAACTATGTAGACGCATTACACCACCGTATCTATGAATAATTGAATAAGTTAGCGTTAGTTAACATATTTCTTTTTCGGGTTTGATGGCTAAACTTCTGTAAGGTAAAAAGTAAATTTAAAATATATCAATCGGTGATTAAAGTTTTTTTTTTAATATTTAAATATTAATTCTAAATTAAACGTCTAAAAAAGTAACTTTTTTATTTAAAAGTTATTTTCCTTTTGTTAATCATTATCACAATCATGAAACTTTTTTTAAAAATCAATTCCATGTGAAACAAATGCTCGTGTTCAGGTTGAAAAAAAACCCACCCCTTTTCAAACAACTTTGCTTGATTGGTCATTCGACTATATCGTATATAGATATCAATTTATCTCTCTTATGCTGGGTAGCGAAGTCAATAGCGCGCTCGCCTCACAAGCTGAGGGGCGTGGGATCGAGCCAACGTAAAAGCCACTATAAAAATGTTGAGAAATGACAAACACTAAGAAGTCCTCCGCTGACCTGGAGAGGGATGGGCGCCGCCAGTGTCTAGCAAGCCCGAGAATGCTCTAATGGAAACATTAGAATCCCCTGCGACCTCGAAAAAAGTAGATTATAGGACTATTTAAAAAATGCGATCAGTCACTTTCTTCTATCTTAAGAAATAATGCATTGATTGCTTTAATATTACCCACAGATATTCGCTGTTATGGAGTTATCTTCATCGCCATTTAACAAAGAGTTGTTCGAATTTGTATATTTGGGGTAACAGACGGGGTCATATTTGGGGTAACAGACGGGGTCATATTTGGGGTAACAGACGGGGTAAATATGAGGGGTAACAGATGGGGTCATATTTGGGGTAACAGACTGGCTCATATTTGGGGTAACAGACTGGCTCATATTTGGGGTAACAGACAGGCTCATATTTGGGGTAACAGACAGGCTCATATTTGGGGTAACAGACGGGCTCATATTTGCATTTTTATTTGAAGCACATCATTCAATTTGTCTTATCTTGAGGAGAAATCCACAATCAGGTTGATAGAATGCTATAATAGATTTTAAGGAGGCCCTTTTTGACTTCAATTCTCTGACATGTTACCCTAAGAGAACTAGGAGATGGTCTCCGAGTTAACTACATCAGCAGCGGAAACGGAAGAAGGGAGGGGGTGGGACTTCTTATCATGCTAACGTCACGATTTCTAAACGTGGTCAGGCGGTGTTTTTTAAGATGATCTGCGAATTTAATTTCTGAGCCGAAGATTTGCGTCATAAACTTTTAATTTTTCACCATTCCAAAATATATTTTTGTAAATCTAAAAGGAAAGACTCTCATTACTTAAACAGCCATCCGCATGAGGTGGCCGCAATTAGGATTTCCTCACGCACGGGAGATAACTGAAGAACTGAGAAAACGCATCACAGATGTGTTTGTATTAGTTCCATAGTCTCGCTGGGTGTACGGTGTTCACGCGTCTACAGCTGTAAACAAAGGCTTGGGTTTATTTCTTACAACGAACAGACGACGGGATGTGAACCCGACAACGTTGAGGACATCCAGGGGTAATGTGATTGTGGCCCCACATGAATATTTAACCTCCCCAGCCGCTTAAATGTTTGTTAGAATTCTGGATATTGGCGCCCGTGGTCTCTACAGATCTCACGTGACCTATATTTGAACTAATCAGATTTTGTCTATTATATTACCAAGTACTCCCACTTGAATTATTTCACGTTATTATTTTCAAGCATTCGCGTTCCAGCTCAACTGACGCTAATGCAGTCGGGGGTTACAAGTAATTGTACGACTGTTTGCGATTTCCGGTCTCTTCAAATTTCGTTCTCTGCTTCCAACATTCATAGAACCCGTTTAACTCCCGCACTTGCTACTGTTATATATAAATATTTATTTTAAGTCTACTTTTAGAAGCTCGAACAGCTGCTGAAATACCTACACTGAGTTTTTGCAATAAATATGCCTAGATTTTTTTTTTAAACACATCTCCCCTTTTCAGGGTATACAGTTGTGACCAACAGTCATTTGATCACAGTCACAGATACCTTTGGTTGTTATGTTACCATAATAAATGTGTTACCCTGTGACCAAGACACGGGGGAATAATTACTTAATCTTAATGTCACGGGTAGGTAAAATGTTAAAAGAAGATTGTATTTCTGGCTTTCTGTGTAAGGCAGAGGAAACACGTTTAAGATATTAACAAAATTGGTTGAAATTGTTATAATAATCATATTTAATAGTTTAACTCGATGAGTATAAGCTAGTTTTATAATACTTGTCACATGTTCAAGAAAGAGGCGTTACAAGTTACAAGTGACAAGTCACAAGAATCCAGACATAGATATGAGAATAACTTTGTTTTAGAGTGAAATCTCAACAAAACAAAACGAAGATAGTTTATGATAATCACAATAAAGTAAGTCCAAGATAATAAAGTGCATGTTTTCATTTTTTTTTATTTTTTTTTTTGTGGTTTTTTTGTTTGTGGTGGAATAGGATAAAAGAGTAAAGACAAAAACCTCAGCCCACTACTTGAATTCACACATGACAACAACAGGTCCTCGGGGCAATATTCTGCTCTAACTACTTCCGTAAATGGCACGAACTCATAACACTTCATGTCGATCTGACATCATGGAGGAGTAGATTTATATGAATCGTTAATGGCTGTCAATTCTAGCTTCGGTGTGAGGAACTCAACAATAGGCACCCGTCCCCTATAATTATTTACATTTTAGGTGTTAAGAAATTTGCCGGCACCCGCTCATGTTTCCTTCAAATTAAAACAAGCTTAAAGAAGTCTATGAGTGATTTAAGAAGTTGAATCGCATGGAGTGTAAAAAAAAAAAAAAAGCTCTATGATTTGAAATGATATTTTATTTTAACCATAGGAAAATTAAAGATCACTCAAGTGTTTATCTAAGGATTGTGCTTGAAAAAGCAATTTATTACTATAATGTTGGTTCAAAAAAAGAAAGATTATAAAATACTAAGAACCAATTAAAAAGATTTCAAGAGGTTATAATTATTTCGAACATAAGGCTTTTACGAAAAATTGTTTGGCACCCCACACACACCGTTAATGAACGCATTCAAGTCTGTACATACCCTCCCCCCCCCCAACTTCTCTATTTCATTTAATGTCATGTTGACACCACTATGATAAAAGAAACTGTAACAGGTCTTCATGTGGACGGCCATTAGTCTGGTATCTGGACACGATGCCCGACCCAAAATTTGGAACCTTCCTTTACAAGAATTCCTGACAACATTAACCATGATAGCTCTCCAGTTTCATAATTGGTTCAAGTTCACATATTGAGAGACAACTCTTGTCTTCGCCTCGGCCATGTGATTGCATCCCGGAGTTAAATACTTTTCAGATTTCAGGATTATTCAAATTGAGGTTTTTTAGATATACCTTATTTCATCGCTACTTCGCGGCTCACTTATCGCGTATTCACAACTTGGCAGATTTTTAAGTATAGTTGTGGTATTAGAAGAGCTGCCCCAGGTAGTGGCACCACGGTCTCAAGAAATGTAACATACAGTCAACATTACTTTATCGTAATCATTGCTACTGCACAGCATATACATAACTGTACCATTACCTTCATCACGTCTTATATAGCTACATGTACTTAGCAATACAACAACTGTAAACTTTTCTATCGATTTCAAATTGCTTAAAAATTGGTTTCCCTACTTTGCGGGGGTCTGCGGAAAGGCCGGCTTTAGGCTTAGGAAAACTGGAGAGCCGCCAATTAGTCTCATCATTAGTGGGGGCCTCACACAAGAATATTTCCAGATTTATTTCTTATTTTTCTATTACATTTAGGGCCACCAAATTCACTTCGCCTATGGCCTCCACTTCCCTAAGGCCGCCCTGTCTTCGGTCCCCGTTAACCGCGATAAACGAGGGTTCACTGTACTTACACATTTTCTCGTCACATAGTTTTAAATAAAATATCACCGGGTTTCCTGACTTGCACAATGACCTTGGGACATTGTCGTGCAGAACTAATTATCCACATGTTTTGGTTAGCCTCCTCCATTGAGCAATGTTGTGGTAAAAAGTAGGATCAAAAATCTGTCGTAAGATAGGATATGGCTCTGGATTCATATGAAAGTTACAGAATAACTTTAAAAACAAGATAATATACTTCTATTTTTCGTGTTATTCTTTGTTTATAAAAATTTGACTATTACTGATTGCCTAAGTATGTATGATGTTCAAATCGAAATACAAAGTCCAAAGTCTTATCCTCCCTTACATAGATTAAACTCTTATTGTAACAACATTTTTTTAAATATCCATTCTCAAGATGCACAAGTCTCATAGTTTCTGCCTGCCTGGTCGACTATTGTTATTCAATGAGCAAATGCTTATTTTAGAAGTCGGTAAAATTTATTGTAAGGTTACAGGTCTATATTGACAGTTAAAGATGGATGCTGACCTGAGAAAGTCATTACGGGAACTTAGTTATAATTTCATTGAACGGCATGATTTTCTTTTTTGTTTTTAAACAACAACAACACATAGTTGAGCGTCAAGAAATCACAAATTAATGGACAGAGATACTATAATTGGTGCGAAACTAAACCTTGAATAAATAGCTGGAGTCTGAGACTAAATAGAGCACGCCAATGAGCTGTGTAGACCCCAGGTTACATAAAACATTAAATCCTTTACCATGGATAGCCTCCTCTATTTCTTGGAGCACAATGCTATTTACTTTTTGTTAGTTCAAAACTTAAGTCCATTATTTCACACATATTATTATTCTCCTCCCTCAAGCTACTTTCTGCCAGGCTTTGATTTACAACTGTACGGTTTATTTTTTAAACTGTTTTGTTTGCATATGTGTCGATAAGTGATAAGTACGTGCAGCCACCCCGTGAAATCCTCCAAACCCGCTCAAAAAAAGTTGGAGTGATCAATTTATTGTTTTAGGTAAATATATTTTACAGTCCCATCTTTATAACAAAACATCCCTGAAGTTATGCATTTATCCTCAACAATTTTTTTTAAGTTCTCGAGAACTTTGCTATTTTTATTATCATTTTTAACCGCCGACTGAAGTATGGAAAAGTTCATCCTTACCGCTACCCACTTACTTTAACCAGTAAAACGTGTTCATATAGCTCAACGGCAGCAGAAGATGCCGCATTAAAGGATAAAATTGATCCCATCTGTGAGGAGTATGACCACACACACACACAAACTCTTGGAAGTAATATAACTGACAAGGAGCCGTATAGGTGGAAGCAGTCTACTTTAACAGTAAACAATAATGGAACTCCATAAAATTAAGCTCTGTACAAACAGTTCCATCTGACATTAACCGTCTTTGGAAAAAAACACATCAGTAACTCGGTGAAAAAGTTGATGGAATACGGGAGGGTGGTGGGCATGATTAAATATACGTGTTGTTAAACAAACAAAAAAATAATGAGTAAATAAAAAAACATCAAAATCACCGAAAAAAGAAAAAAATCATTGCACTGTTTCTATATTTATTATTAAAAATAACGCAAACCTGTCAAGAAACTAACTTTATGTGCAGGCCTGTTTACAAAGTTAAGAAATAATAAACAGTTATAAAGTGTTTAATTATTTGGTAAACTATTTGTAAGTCAGTAACATATAATGGATTTATTATAAGTTGTTATTTTTGTATTTAATGTACAGTTCTCGGCTAAAAAAAAAGTGATGGATTTAAAAGTGAATTAATTGAAAAATCTTTTTCCATGGCACAAGAGGCATATATACTTGCATACATACATATGTACCTATATATATATAGAGAGAGACAGAGAGAGAGAGAGAGAGAGAGAGAGAGACTTATGAGAGAGAGAGAGAGAGAGAGAGAGAAATATACAATGTATATATACATTGGAAAAAATACTAGCCTAAAATTGGTATTCCCTTCACTTTGCGAATGCAGCGCAATATAACCACACTCACAGACATACACAGATACAAACACACATACAGACATACACAGATACAAACACACTCACAGACATACACAGATACCAACACACATACAGACACACGCAAGAGACAAGCAAAAACAAATGTTATGAAATGAAGTGTCACACTTGGTAAACTTCACTTCCCAACTTGCCATGCCACGGTAATGCCACAAGGTTGAGGAAGACAGATATACAGAAACGTGTTTGGCGTGGTAAAAACATATCTACAGACACAAGTGTCTGGCGTGGGGAAGTTCAGGCCTATAGACAAGTGTCTGGCGTGGGGAAGACAGATGTACAGACAAGTGTCTGGCGTGGTGAAGACAGATATACAGACAAGTGTCTGGCGTGGTGAAGACAGATGTACAGACAAGTGTCTGGCGTGGGGAAGTTCAGGCCCATAGACAGGTGTCTGGCGTGGGGAAGTTCAGGCCTATAGACAAGTGTCTGGCGTGGGGAAGTTCATGCCTATAGACAAGTGTCTGGCGTGGGGAATTTCCGGCCTATAGAGAAGTGTCTGGCGTGGTGAAGACAGATGTACAGACAAGTGTCTGGCGTGGTGAAGACAGATGTACAGACAAATGTCTGGCGTGGTGAAGACAAATATACAGACAAGTGTCTGGCGTGGTGAAGACAGATGTACAGACAAGTGTCTGGCGTGGTGAAGACAGATGTACAGACAAGTGTCTGGCGTGGGGAAGTTCAGGCCTATAGACAAGTGTCTGGCGTGGGGAAGTTCAGGCCTATAGATAAGTGTCTGGCGTAATGAAGACAGATGTACAGACAAGTGTCTGGCGTGGTGAAGACAGATATACAGACAAGTGTCTGGCGTGGTGAAGACAGATGTACAGACAAGTGTCTGGCGTGGGGAAGACAGATGTACAGACAAGTGTCTGGCGTGGAGAAGTTCAGGCCTATAGACAAGTGTCTGGCGTGGGGAAGTTCAGGCCTATAGACAAGTGTCTGGCGTGGGGAAGTTCAGGCCTATAGATAAGTGTCTGGCGTGGGGAAGTTCAGGCCTATAGATAAGTGTCTGGCGTGGGGAAGTTCAGGCCTATAGATAAGTGTCTGGCGTGGGCAAGTTCAGGCCTATAGACAAGTGTCTGGCGTAATGAAGACAGATGTACAGACAAGTGTCTGGCGTGGTGAAGACAGATATACAGACAAGTGTCTGGCGTGGTGAAGACAGATGTATAGACAAGTGTCTGGCGTGGGGAAGACAGATGTACAGACAAGTGTCTGGCGTGGGGAAGTTCAGGCCTATAGACAAGTGTCTGGCGTGGGGAAGTTCAGGCCTATAGACAAGTGTCTGGCGTGGGGAAGTTCAGACCTATAGATAAGTGTCTGGCGTGGGGAAGTTCAGGCCTATAGACAAGTGTCTGGCGTGGGGAAGTTCAGGCCTATAGACAAGTGTCTGGCGTGGTGAAGACAGATGTACAGACAAGTGTCTGGTGTGGTGAAGACAGATGTACAGACAAGTGTCTGGCGTGGTTAAGACAGATATACAGACAAGTGTCTGGCGTGGTGAAGACAGATGTACAGACAAGTGTCTGGCGTGGTGAAGACAGATGTACAGACAAGTGTCTGGCGTGGGGAAGTTCAGGCCTATAGACAAGTGTCTGGCGTGGGGAAGTTCAGGCCTATAGACAAGTGTCTTGCGTGGTGAAGACAGATGTACAGACAAGTGTCTGGCGTGGTGAAGACAGATGTACAGACAAGTGTCTGGCGTTGTCTGGCGTGGGGAAGTTCAGGCCTATAGACAAGTGTCTGGCGTGGTGAAGATAAATATACGAAGTGTCTGGAGTGATCAGATAAACTCCAAACAACGCGTGATAAAAGGGACACGGTGAGTAGGGCGTCAACGAGAAAAAAACAACAGAAAATACACTTTAAGTCAATAGCCAATCAGTCGACACTAACAGTAGACAAAAACAACAAACCATAACAGCAGACAACAACAGAAGACAATAAATAACAGCAGACAATTATATCAGACAATAACTGCAGCCAGTAATAGCAGGAAATAGCAGCAGACCATAACAGCAGACAGTAACAACATATTATCAAAGCCTTTTGCTTTTATAAGAAATAATAGACATATCTTTAACAGGCCATAGGTCTATTATTAGCCTTGGTATTTGAGTTGTTTTCTTTCTGACGACCACGAGTTGTCTCGCCTGGACCATGACGTCACTTTCACTCAACACCCTGGAGGTGGGGGATAAAGAATTCTTTCACATTGATCGATCTCAAGCTGTCACTAGGTGTCCTGTATGATTTTGGCTTGGGATTGTGTCCTCCCCCCCCTCTCTCTCTCTCTCTCTCTCTCTCTGTCTGTGGGCGGGGGATGTGCCTCTCAGGCTCTTTGTCTCTCCCCCACAAACAGGAAGATATATTTAAAGCATGCACATTTGGCAATCACGTTAGGGGAGACAAGCGCTTTTAGATAACGCATTGAAAGCCAACAGCAAATCTCAGAATACGAAATACACAGACACACGCATATATATTAAGGTTGCGGAAATTGACGGTTAATTTCTCGATTAATCGGGAAATTAACGATTAATTTCTCGATCAATCGTTAACATTTTATCGATTAATCCACACCATCACTTAAAAATTATTGGAAGTCAAAGGTAAAAAAAAAATATTTTAAAAAAATAAATAAATTTGCTTACAATAAACTATTGATTGACGGATATGTTCAAAATGTTGATAACGTTTGCCTACCATGGTTGCCTATCACACTTCGCCTACTTATCAACCCCAAGGGAAAGGGTATTAAGCTAATGGCAGTAATAGAGTCTGACTCAAAGAAAATGACGACAGCTCTACTGATAAGTTACTGCGTTACAAAATTGAGATGAAAGTTCCTGGATGCATTAACCCTCTAAAATGGTGGAAACTTAATGAACACCGATATCCGATAATGTCATTTCTTGCCAAGACCGTTTTTTTCATGCCAGTTACCTCAGTTCCACATGAACGATAATTCAACTTGGCTGGTTATATTGTCAATTAGACCCGCTCATCACTTAAGCCAAATAGTGTCAACATTGATCCATTTTTTGCGTAGCTGATTAAGTTGATTAAGAGATGACATATAAAGGGGACAATCCAGTGTTATTTAGATTTTCAACAAGAAGGTTTTATAAATGTTACTTATGACATCATAAATTTTAATTTTTTGCTTTACTCGAAATTAACGAATAATTAATCGTTTTTGCATTAATAAAACAAAGAATGTAGGTTACTTTGCGCCACCTCTTGCCCCGTGAATGAATAAATGGTTTGTATGACCTCTCTATTAAAATCTATCTTCTATCCCCCCCCCCCCCGTTATTCCTTCCCTTATCTTTAGTTTCCATAGCATCATCTCTCCTAAAGATTGGCATCTATAGTATTACATACAACTGTTTCATGCTCTAATCTCTAAACACGTCATGACGCGGGCTTCAGCAGTAAACAGTGAAAGACAACTCCTGTTGACCGTGCGCTCGCTACCTTTAGGCAATTCTACGAGATGTTGTTATCGTGTACTCTAGCCGCTACGTGTGGGGATCATGTCTCCAGTTTTATAACTATAAAAAAATATTAAAAAACGAAAATGACCTTGTTGAACTCTGTTATTTATTTGTTTAAAGCTGTCTATTTAAAGTGCACTACTTCGGTTTTAAACGTGAAGAGAGCTAACGTATAATACAGGAGAAGGTTGAGTTAATTATCTTTATACAGGTCCCCCATCAAAACAGAATACCATCAAGAATTTAAAAGTAAACAGAGAGACGTATAATTGTAGCCGCGTGCTAATAATCAAGGTGCAGGTGGAAAAGGTTAAGGGCATGGTGGTCAAGTGGCGTACTCAGAGTCAAGTGTCTAAATCCCCTGTTCGAATCACGGGCCTGATTCGGGCGTCGCTGTGTCCTCCCAGTTCCAAATAGGTATCTGACATTAGTTAGGGTAAAGAAAAGGCGACCGGGTATTGTTCTGAACTGAACTGTCCCTTAACCCGACGCTGGGTCGTTGGGGCACCATTTTAATCTGCACACTATCTCATGCCATGTGTCACGGTTCTGAGCTGCCATGTGGGAAACGCTAAATGACAGGCCGGTATTGGTCTTGCCACACAATACCCTTCGCATACCGTTGTTACAGAAACTTGTGAACGCAGCTTCAGTTCCCCCATAGGCCAGCATGGAAAAGAAACTTTAAACACGGAAAGATCATCAAAATTTGATGTACCATTATTTTTGCTTGGGCAATGCAAAAGTCATGTACGAAAACATCAAAAAGGCAACGGGCCCCTTGACGTCAAAAGTTGCTCCCCTAAAGTCCAAAAGTGGAGAAATTATTCAAGACCAGGCAGCACAGCTAAAACGATGGGTTGAGCATTATCTGGAATTGTATTCAACAGTTACCACAGTCTCCAGCACCGCTCTATATGGCATCCCGGATATGCCACTCATGGAAGAACTTGATGTCGTGCCCACACAGGAAGAGCTGAGCAAAGCAATTGACAGCCTAGCTTGTGGAAAAGCGCCTGGGAATGATGGAATACCACCAGAGGTTCTAAAGAGTGGCAAGACAGCTTTACTCCAACCATTGCATGAGATTCTGTCCCTCTGCTGGGAACAGGGCTACATCCCCCAAGACCTAAAGGATGCAAATATAGTGACACTATATAAAAACAAAGGTGATAGGAGTGATTGCAATAATTATCGCGGCATTTCACTCCTTAGTATTGTAGGAAAGACCTTTGCCCGCGTTATACTAANTCTATCCAGAATCTCAGTGTGGTTTCCGGTCCGGTCGGTCTACCATAGACATGGTGTTCTCCATACGACAGCTCCAGGAAAAATGCAGAGAGCAGCAGATGCCACTATACATTGCATTTGTGGACCTTACAAAAGCCTTCGACTTAGTCAGTCGCAACGGGCTATTCCAAATACTGGCAAAAATTGGATGTCCCCCTCACCTACTTGCCATCATCAGACAGTTCCATGAAAATATGCTTGGCACAGTACAGTTCGATGGAGCTAAGTCAGAGGCCTTCCCTGTCAGCAGCGGAGTTAAACAAGGTTGTGTACTCGCACCAACACTCTTCGCAATATTCTTCTCTGTACTTCTTCGATACGCATTCAAGGATAGCAGTGAGGGAATCTGGTTACATACCAGAGCTGATGGAGGACTTTTCAACACTGCCCGCCTCCGAGCCAAGACCAAAACGACGGATGTCCTAATTCGAGAGCTACTATTTGCGGATGATGCGGCACTAACAGCACATACAGAATCTGGTTTGCAACAACTCGTGTCAAGCTTCTCCAATGCCTGCAAAGAATTTGGTCTGCAAATCAGCTTGAAAAAGACAAACATCATGGCCCAAGACACTCGACCTCCTCCTACCATAAATATCGATAATGAAAACTTGGAGGTTGTGGACAGCTTCACCTACTTGGGATCCAAGGTCTCCAATACACTGTCCATTGAAGAAGAAATAAACAGCAGAATTGGCAAGGCAGCCGCAACAATGGCTAAACTAAATAAGCGGGTCTGGCAAAACACCAAGCTAACGGAGAAAACCAAACTGTGCGTCTATCGAGCCTGTGTCATCAGTACACTACTATATGGGAGCGAGACATGGACCACTTATACATCACAAGAGCGTAAGCTTAACAGCTTCCATTTGAGATGCTTGCGCCGCATCCTTGGTATTAAATGGCAAGAAAAAGTGCCTAATAGTGAGGTCCTAACGCGTGCCAATACTCAAAGCATGTTCTCAATTCTTAGTGAAAGACGCCTGAGGTGGCTAGGACATGTCAAAAGAATGAGCCCCGGCCGCATCCCGAAGGACCTCCTATATGGTGAACTTGCTTCAGGAAAGAGGAAAACAGGTCGCCCACGCTTGCGATTTAAGGATATCTGTCAAAAGGACATGAAAGCAGCCAAAATACATACAAGTGACTGGGAGTGTAAGGCAGAAGACCGATCTACGTGGCGCACAGTTGTCAAAGAGGGCGTCATAGTAGCCGAGGAGCGAAGAATGGAGGAGGCTGCAGACAGAAGAGCTAGGAGAAAGGCCAAAAAATTTGGAAGCACAGAACTCGTGTGTAAAAACTGTGGCAAAGACGGTCACTCAAGGATAGGACTGCACAGCCACTCGAGAAAATGCAACCCAACCCAACGGTGATGCACCATCGTCTCGCGAGACGGAAGGATGCCGAAGGATGCCGGATTAGTTGAGGCAGTGGCGTTGCTAGGACTTAGTAGTGGCTGGGGCTTAACCTCTTTTAAGGGTCCCTGCCTACACTAATTTGGGGGCCCCCTAAAATGTGGGCCAGGGGACTTTCGAATTTGGACCCCCGTCCCCTTCCCATAGTTACGCCACTGTGTTGAGGTTGAGAGAAAGCTCCTGAGGGCCCGGGCGTGGAGACGAAAAGCATCGGTTCTTTCTGAATGGAGCAGAAGCGTAACTATTGGGTGCGGGTGGTGCCGACCTGACACGGAGACACAGTCACAAGGCTGGGTGGTGCGAAAACGTAAAATTGTGTATGTTCTTGTGACTTGGCACTGGTAGACTCAGGTGAGGTCTATGGGGTAAGTCGTGAGGGGTGTGATACCTTAATCAACTGCACTATGTGACACTAGTAATGTCACTGGACTAGAGGGACTTCATTGAGCAGGCCATGGCCCTACGGGGCTGTAGTGCTAAGGATGCTGATATGTGTGTGACCATGCTATAATGATTACTTAGAGGGCCATTTTTAGTGTGATGAAAAGATTCACTTTCATTAATCTTAAAAACCAATCATCTAAATTTTCAGCAGCAAATGCTATTTCATTATATTTTGTTATCTCAGTTTTTATATTGGATTGATATGTAAGACATAAAGATCACGCAATTTCTTATTCCTATTTGGTGGCACGTGGCCACATTTATATCTTATAATATAAGTATAGGACTATCTCATATTGAGAAGCATAAATTTTTATAGTGATTTAACACGGATGACCTATGACCTTTTTTTTTCTTTTTGAATTCTTGAATATTTGGGGGTTTTCAGTCAACATTATCTGAGACTGAGCATGGGGTCGTCCATAAATGACGACACGCTCCTAGGGGGGGGGGTCACACTTTTGTGACGATGCGTTACGAGGGGGGAGGGGGTTTGAAGAAATGTGACGTCACATCAAAAGGGTAACTTTAAATAAAAACTTCCACTGAAACATTTGGTGGTTTACAATTTATTTTATAACTTTTTAGCGCATTTTCGAGATGTCGAAATCGCTATTGCACCCGTTTTGTCCGTCCGTCCGTCATCACCCTTGATCACAGCATCCATAAGTCCTAGCCCATGATGTATATATGTTTTTTGTATGCCCTGACCTGCCATTTGTGCATCAACACTCAGTTACTCGATCCGTTTAAAAACCCCGTTAAAACTACCAAAAAATATTTCGAATCGAGAGGTAACACTAGCGCAGGGAACGGCCGCCATTGCCGGAAGTCGAATGCATAATTCTTCAAGCATTGAAGAGTGGTGCGAAAGGGTGCAAAAGAATTAGTTGTTTTTTTTTAGTTGACGTCATTAGAATATGTGTAAAAGTTTAGAGAGTTTTACGTCATCATTTGTGGTGACTTGAAGTTGGATTAAAGAGAAAATATTTTTTTTTTTAATGTAAAGAAATGACTTTTAAATAAAAAAATGTCAGGTATATTCATTACACAAGAAAATTCATAAAAATATGTCTAAAATCTAAACACAATTACTGATAACTACATAATTCTGATATCTAACATAAGTACTGATACATAATACGAAAATGCGCTAACACGTCCTGAATTCCAATAGGTACCAGGCTTAACATGATTTTTTTTTTAAACCACCAATGCTTCCTAAAGTACTGTCGGTAGGCCATCAGACTCTGTTTGGCATAAGTTATCAAGAAATCAAAATTAAATCTAATTATAATACATGTACTTAAATGTGAGAACCCACAAGAGCACGCATGAAATTTTTACCCAGCGTAGTTTGATGTTTACATCAAAGCATGTGTGATGTAGCCGGCACTCCGTTTGGTTCTCTTGCGACAGGAGTCGGATACCTCTTTTCCCCATTATTCCACAATATTCAAATTTATTTGTGCGTTACCCCACCCCCCCCTCAGGCTCGAGGTCCTTTCCACATTATGTGAAGATATTTTAAGTCAAAACGACATGGAATATTGATTTTTTTTTTTTGATTTTTTTTTAAATTTTTTTTTTAATTTTTTTTTTAGGGGGGGGTCTATTTGATAAATTATACACATTTTAAGTTTGATATAATTGTTTGATTGGCTTTTGGTCTAACGCCCCTGTCCATTCTAGATGTAATGATAAATGTGCCTATTTAAAATTAGTCAAAGTATTAATTAACTTAATTGAATGCAATTCTTGACATCGCAATTCAAGTAAGCACAAAACAACTTTTCTTCTTAGCTCAGTTTTTAAGGCATTAATTTTAAATGTCACACAAAGGCTACTTTATACACTATACAGTCAAGTCATGGGGATTCAGATTATTATTATGGTGGATTTAGGTATCTTCGTATAGTACGTATGTAAGAAATCTACATAATTGTCAAATTTTTAAAAATACGTTTTCTGGATGGAGCTGGTTCAATAGTGGGCCTGTGGTCCAAGCGTACACGTACACATGACGTTTTTTAAATATATTTAGGGGATTGTAATGGATGTTATATGTCCCAAATGAGTCTGCATTACCCCCAAGAATTTACTTTTGACCCCAGATGGGGCAATTTACCCCTGTTCGCCGACCTCTGTCTTACGGGATCACCATCAGTCAATGAGTGATTTTTAAAAAAATACATTTTAAAAGTATTATTGTAAAATATTATTTTTTCTAAACAAAGAACTAAATTGTGATGATTAATAGTCAATGTTTAATTTGTATGTATTAAAATAAAATATAATCAAAGAATCTTACCACAGTTCGTTTTTTTGTTGTTTTTTTTTTTTTTTTTTTTTTTTTTTTTTGATGGCGGGTTAAACGTTTTTTGTTTTTTTTTTAAACTGACCGGTTCAAACGGATACCTAAAAATAAAAATTCTAAAAGTTTATGTTAATGTTATTGTTACCCGACAAGGAGCGGATTCCAGCGAATTTTCTATGCCCACAATGATTCAGCATTACCACCAAGAGTTCCCTTTTCACCCCAAATAGATAATGTACTTCTGTTCCCCGACCCCTCGGTGAAACCGCCGAATAGCGGTGGCAATCTATTTTTCATTAGTTTATTTTTAAAATATTATTGAAAAAAAAAAGCAATACAAAAAAATAAATTATCGTAAGCTTCAAAGTAAAAAGTTATTATAATTTTGGATATTTTACTTACGTGGTAGTATTTTTTCAGTCTTCAACTAGCAGGAATTACTTATTTTGCGACGCACAAGCCGACACCCCACTTTCCTGCACAAATGGGGGGTTCGTACAGTACTCTTCCAGCGCATACCTAATAATTTGTTTTAAAGAAAACATGAGATTTGATATCAATGTGGTATTTTTAGATCAAATACCTTTGACGTGCAAGTACATAGAAAGAAAACTGTCACTATAAGATCAAAATCAAATTGAGGACTCGTCCTGTATCTATCTTTATATTTTATCAACAATGAAATGATCCTTGTAATATCAATAGTCAACTCTCGCGAGCTTGAAGGTTAATCAAATCAAAGGGTTTTTGACATTACCGCTGCATTGGCAATTAAAAAATTTCAATTTTTTTTTAAATTAAAATAAGACGAATTCATACTTAATCTTATAGGGCTTTAGGCTTAAGCCATGTAGGAGCCAATTTCGGTATCACGTAATTTCAGGGAAAATCACATCAAAACGGGAAAAGAATGCACCGCTACTTGGTGAAATGGAAAAATTCTTGCCGGTCGTCAAATACGAAGAAGTTTGAGAAGCACTGTCCATTTATTTAATGTCGTTTTACATAGCTTCACGCGTGTTATGTTATTACACTGGAGACCTACTTTTAAAAAATTACTTAAATGACCAAATAAGTGATTTTCAACATACTTATTTCAAAATGGAAAGAAGTGTTGTTGTTGTTTTTTTGTTGTTTTTTTTTGTTGTTTGTTTTTTTAGGGGGTGGGGGGGTCAAAGCTTTGTGACGTATTTTTGGAGGTGGGGGTCTAACTTTTTGTGACGACGCGTGACGAGGGAGGGGGGAAGGGTAAAAAATCCGCCAAAATTGCGTGACATCATTTATGGACGGCCCCCATGAACTGTTTTCCGAAAATCAATTTGTGTTACTTTTGGTTCAATGTTTATAAAAGGAAGGAATAACTTATAACCGCTTCTTTTCTCCGTGACTTCACTTGCTAGTGACATTCAGCATCATAAAAGTTTCTGTTTTTAACGTGTAATACCGACGTACGATCAAACCCAAGATCTTTCTAGAATCAGCTGCCACTATCCAGCTTCCTTCCATATCAGTTCCGCCGGAAGTAAATTACCCAGTAATCCAACGGCAAGTTCGCTGTTGTAATCTTCCTCCTGGGAGCCGCCACTGTTTAATTAGCCGGGCTAAGCTCAGGCTAAGACCACGGTAAGCCGGCTCTAGGTCGAGAAGTGCCTTGTTATGCCACATTAATAGTTTAACTATAATTCTAGACCACTCAGTGGGCTACAGTCATATTGTATGGAAATGTCTTTTTACACGGCCAAGCACATAAGGAGCACATGTGACGACCAAGCCTGTAAGGAGTACATGTGACCTAGAATATTCCCAACTAAACTTCGGGGCTTTATTCAGTCTGAAAGTGCCAAAATGGTTTGCGCACTCTCTCAAAAATTGTTGCACTTTTGTCATTGTATTATTTTCAAAACGCTTAGCCTGATCAGAAGACGTAATTCTTAATTTCTAAACTTCACCATCACCCACCAGAGGCTCCTTCAAAATATGTATTCAAGTGACGCACTTAACAAGAATAATTAGTACTAACGTCTCAGGATATCTCTTTTATTATCGAGTTTATTTGTTTTTTGTTTTGTTTTGTTTTGTTGTTGTTTTGTTGGGGTTTTTGTTTGTTTAATTTTTTTTTAAATTTTATTTTAATTGTCTAAAGAACATAGAGTTACATACATATACCTCACTGGCTTTCTTCTGGGATTCTGTGTTCACACAGCTTTATTAGTAACTAGCAATTTACCCGCGCTTTGCTGCGGAAATTAGGGTTTCAGCTAGCGTTGTGAACCCGCGTAAGACCAAATAAAAACACCATTTGAGTTTAATCTGAATGAAGATGGATATACTAAATATATTAACTTCAACCATTCAGGCTCCTACGTGCACAAGAACTTGGAGATTTAAAGATGCGTCTTTCTTTATAAACCTCATATTGGGAAAAAAACGATATTTCGACAATCGTCACCCTAGTGAGAGGTGATTTAATCTTACCATCGCGGGAAGGACGGGGG
>MUZC01000987.1:562943-617849 GCA_002072015.1 Radix auricularia | reverse complement strand
CCCGGGTGACACCATGAGCTACCGCCCCGGGTGACACCAACCCTAGTGACGCCTCTGGTACTGACTTCTGTGTGAATAAGTAAACGATTATAGTCTTCTTTATTTTCCAAACAATTTTGAGCAAATAATCTCTCACTGAAGCAATTCCTTTTGATTTTATTAACTGCTCCAATGACATAATCTAGTGATCCATAAAAACTTTCCCTAAGAATTTTTGGGAATAAACGATGTCGATGAATGACACAATGTACTGAAAATACATTAGGTACAGCTTGTTTAAAGTATGCAAGAAAATCAAGGATATTTCTTTAACCTCATTTTAAAAAATTCAGCTTTAATATCGTTTCACATTTAGTATCTGTTTCCAAAAAATATTTATTTTAATGTCCGTAATAATACAAATTGATCATATTTTTATTTAAATTAAACCCTGCGCGGACCCCCTGACGTTGTTCAGGGACCCCCAAATCAATTTTAATATTCCACGGACCCCCTGAATGGTTCCGTGGACCCCTGGGGGTCCGTACGGACCACTTTGGGAACCACTGGTATAGATATACCATTAATGTGAGAGTCAAGAAAAGCCACCAGTAGTTTCAGGGAATCTTGTTTCACTGAAGAGCTCACACAAATTGATCTATTAGCTGGATAGGTTCCTTAATTGCTCTGATCTCTATTGAATATTTTATTGCAATCTGGTCAATTTCTAGTCAGACGGCATAACAGGACAAGATGGCAGAATTATAGCAAAAAGAGGGGGTAATTTAAGGGTCCTCATTTTTGTTCTCATTGATTTTTAAAACTCTGTTGGCTGATAATATGATTATATCTGTATCATTGTTCCCTCTATGATTCGTCGGTTCATGTGCAAAATAACAAACTCTTGTACAAAGTTGCACAGCATTTATACACCCTACAAACACAGATACTACATTATCCTTACTAAAATTTTCTGTGCGCTAATTCTAAACTGCGCAACCGATAAGAGTGAATATTGATCTTAATCCCCGCCCTGATTTCATTTGGGCACCATTATGCGCTTTCCATCGCTGCTTTCTCATTCGTGTATTCGATAAGTAACAAATAACAGGAATGCACTTTATATGATCAACTTGGATGCCATGAGTTACTGTACCCGTCGGTAATGTTTCCATTAGGCTTTAAATGAGCATAATACAGGATCAAAGTGGTTGCATGTACCAGTTGGTCTGTAATATTTCAACATCTGCAACTCAGGTCATATTCTCAGTCTCAACAACAGATTGTTTAAAATTTTAAGTCAATATACAAGGAAGCATTTAAGCTCTCACATTATTTTTACATGTTGACGTTTCGGAACGCTTTAAAACGACGTGCCTGTCTGATATTTGTTCATTCGAAAATATAAAGTACATCTTGATTTCTACGTCAGTAAGAGAAGGATCTAAGGTAAATTTACTGGATATTTCAGCATAGGTTCCATGTACCGGAGAAGACAGTCTTACAAGATATGGAGACATTTCAACTGAACAGAAATGGAGACACTGCAACTGACCGGAAATGGAGACATCGTAATTGACCGGAAACGGGGGCATCGTAATTGACCAGAAATGGAGACATCGCAACTGACCGGAAACGGAGGCATCGCAACTGACCGGAAACTGAGACATCGCAACTGACTGGAAATTGAGACATCGCAACTGACCGGAAATGGAGACACAGCAGCTGTCCGGAAACGAAGACATCGCAGATGACCGGAAACGGAGACATCGCAACTGTCCGGAAACGAAGACATCGCAAATGACCGGAAACGGAGACATCGCAACTGACCGGAAACTGAGACATCGCAACTGACCAGAAATGGAGACACCGTAAATGTCTCAAGAAGAGAGTGAAATTGACATAATAACATTTAAATACATTTTAATGGAATCGAATAAAAAAATTCTAAGCTGACGCAATGTTAAATGGATGTGGTGAAAAGAAAGAACTCGATGATGAAGCGAGCAGGGGGACGAAGAGGGGGGTATGCATGAGCTTTTTGTTGCTGCTGGGATTAGAATGTCTGGCACTCGGATTGGGTTCTCCTCTTGGTATCAAATTTAAAACTAATAATGATAATAATAATTCCAATGTAGTCATATCAATAACAGCATCAAAGCAGTATAGCAAATATGAGATAAGAAACATTTTGAGAAGAGCTGGAACATTTCGGAATATCTGTGAAGCACGATTTCTTTTAAAAGGACACAAACACCAACTGAGTACATGAAGACTTGAAGGAGAAAATAATATTTTTAAATTGAAGGATGTTTACTTACATAGCAAAGAGTTGGGGGGGGGGGGATTAATATCTATACACAAATACCCACCTATGCACACACACACACATAATATATACTTTTCTTCTTTTTTATACAAATTTAAATGTGGCCGAGTGGTCAACAGCTTCATGCTAGAGAGTACAAAATTGTATTAAGAACTTAATCTTTTTTTAATAAATTTGTTAATATGCATACAGCTCTACATACTAGACAACATCCATCGCGGTAGTTCCAACATATTAACTACTTCTATTTACTTATTCCACATCTGACATCTGTTCGCTTTAGAATTCTGATCTGCTTCACTATGTTCTACTCTATATTATTTTCTATAATACTCCGCCTTGCTGTAACCATTTGGTCTCTCTAATCCAGGGGTGTCCAAACGTTTTGCAAAGCGGTCCACCTGCCATGATGTAAAAATATGCGCGGGCCCAGTGGCGTAGCTAGAGCTTTTGCCGCCCGGGGCGGTCTCCAATATGCCGCCCTTTTAGGGGCCACCCATAAATGACGTCACGCATCGGGCGGGGGGGGGAGTAACACATTTGATGTCATTCAAAACGCGCAACTTTAAATAAAAGCTACACAGAAATATATGATTACCCAAACTTTATTCAATGACGATTTACGTGGTTTTACGCGTGTTACGATCTTAGAGTGCAATCTTAAACTAAAAACATATTTAAATAACCAAACAACCCCCCTCCCCTAAAAAAATGATTTTAAAAATGCTCATTTTCAAATACAAANGAAAAATCAGCCGAAACCACGTGACGTCATTTATGGACGGCCTCTTAATTAAGTTAATCATATGATGGTTTTTATAAATTAATAAGCGTGAATAAATAATTGTAATTGAAACGAAGTACATTGTAAAAGATGGGGAACAATTTTACCATTGCATGGCCTATTTATGTAAGCAGTAATAAAAGAGGCCGCATAAGATGATAAACCTATAAATACACATTATAAAAATACAAGATACTTGTTTTTAAGCCCACAAGAAAGTTATAGGGTCACCGGTCCTCTCCCTCACCCCAAATAAGACTAAAGATTTCCAAATGTATACCCCAAAACATTAACAATTAATAATCTTTTATTATTTATTTATAAATATATGAATTTTTTTTAATTAAAAAATTGTATACATCAGTTTGTAAACATATTTTTTAAATTATTTATAAATTTACTTATTCGCCTAACTTTCATAGTCGAAAAATCGTTTATTATGTTATCAAAATTTATATTATTTATAATATTATGTTCTATTGACAATATTGACAGATTTTGTAATCTTAAATCACTTATTGTGGAGCGAAATTTTTTTTCAACTTCAGTTTCGAGAAGCTTTTGTCACAACTAGACACACTGATAGCAATTGTTAAAAAAAATTATTAGCAAAATTGTAATGTTAGATAAAGAATTTTCCAATATTTACTGTTAAGTATATTTTAATAGATCTTTTTTTAACATAATGCCTCTTCTTGAAGTGAAGTTACAGCCAAAGCTGGTCTTAGGCTCCTGGAACCTGTGCGGTCGCAGTGGGCCCAGCGCTTTCATAGGCCCAACCTATCTTAATTTTCACTTATTATCCTTATTAATACCTAATCCCTACCCAAACCGGGGCGCACGCTATCAGTTTCGCATACTAAGCTGCATAGAGTCCCGCAGTAGCTAAGACCAGTCCGTGTACTGCCATAAATACCTGGATCCTTTCTCTTTCAATCTCGAACATTTCTTTATCAATGTAAATAAAGAATTTTAATTGATGTTCAAATTCTTCATTTAGAATCCTAGATTGCATAGTATTATACAAGAATATTTTATTGCAAGGACATGTAACTCATCACCTCGATCTTTTATTTTTTTTTATAATTACATTTATAGAAAAAAACATTTATCGTTGTACTTCTTGCTCTTAAGATAGAACCACGTCTTCTGAATTTTCCCCACTCATATTCTCTCCTTTTAACTTGGTATCTAGTCGATATTTCCAACTCTCTGTAACAGCGTTCTGTATTAGCACATATCTTTTTTATCAAATGGGTTTGCATAGTTAGCATTAATTTAAAAAAGACGAGTTTCCATAATTTGAGATATCATAGAAAAGTAAACGATTGCCATGAACTGAGTAAAATTCAAGCATATGATCTCGTTTTACTAGTTACTTAATATGTCAATTTTCCAAGACGCTTAAAATTTTAAAGTATGTCTTTTTCGGAATTATTTATACTATTGTAGTGTTTATTAACGGAAAAATGAATAATCGTTCATTTTTAATGAATAACCGTATATTAATGAAAAATCCAGCCTATATGTGTTACTAAAATGCAGTAAAAACAAATTAAATTTAATTTTTAATAAGTTACACTACAATAATTTTATAAAACCCGAGACAGTAATATAATTTACTACTTGCAATTTAAACACACTATTTGAACCATAATATCATGTAGGTACTTGTTAGCGCATCATTCTGCAAATGTGGAAATTCCACGCTAAGACTGTTGTCTTTATATTAATACTACATATATTCTAACATTCAGTGATGTGTTTGTTTTTTTTTTGTGCAGTTTTTTTTATAAAAGCGCCATCTGTGACGTATACAGCTTAATTTTGCAAACAAATAGTTACATTTTTTGAGCGATTTAAAATTTCTAAACTTTTCTGCGTTAGTTATAACAACTACTATGTAATCAAACAAAACGAATCCGTTAATTTAAACTCAAAATTGAGATCTGTTTTGTGTCACTCTGGATTTCCCCCTTTAAAAGAAAAGGGGCATTTTTCGGAATTGACTGGGTTTAATTTTCAAACCCCCACAAACGCCGCCCTTTGAATGAGTGCCGCCCGGGGCGGACCGCCCCCTCCGCCCCCCCTAGCTACGCCACTGCGCGGGCCGGATTAAGATAATAAACAAAAATAACATACGCTGAGACTTAATACAGGTTTATACGCTAGATGGTGTTTTGTTGTTGTTGTTGTTAAATTATATTAATAAGTTAATAAAGAAATATAAATAACTTTAAAAAGAACAAACACCAGAAATGAGTGGTACGCTTTGGGGTTTATAGTCAAAAACTTTGTATTTACGTTTTATTTATTTTAACAATAATAGATAGTATTTTTGACGTGATACACAATTATGGCCTGTCGAGACGGCTGTTGAAGGGGAGGTACAACATGCCACCGAAACGACGGCGAAACGCACTTGAACGGGCTTTGTTGCTCGTTATGTATAAAACCGTAGCCTAAGTTTTGGTGTCGTTGCATTTATAATAACGACGAAAGCTAAAGCTCGTACCAGCTCCAGAAACTCGTGGGTGTCCTGAGAATCGATCCACTCTCTATGTGATCGGTAACAATAATTATACCTCACAGACCTCAGAGTAAATGTGCGCTTTTAGCAACGTTTTAATATAGAGCATTATATTAACTTGCCTTCTTTTCTGTATGTTGCAGTTCTTGGAATTGAAATTTTCACCCGCTTCCTGTTTGATGTGATTCAAATTTTTCGCACTTAAATTACTACGGTGAGTATAAATATATTTTTTTAAAACAAAAAGTGATTTTTTCAGGCTCCATGATGGGATGAAAATCGCTTGCAATACGATTCAGATGGCAATCGAAATGACTCTATACGGGAAAACAATCTGATCTGTTCTAACATCTTATCTGTTACAGACGATCCTTTTATACAGAAGAGGTTTGCGTCCTACGCTTATTTATGGTTTGTGTTTAGTCCTGCTTTCTCATTCATCATCACTTTCCTCTTTGGAATCAGTTAAGAACAATATATTTATATTTTTAATTCAGCATTTCGTGTCTACCAAGCCTATTTTTAGGTACATTAAACTGCAATGTTTATATGAAAACTGTAAGAAATGAAACATCAAGTGGTCACATCAAACCAAAATTTAGCCTAGATTTAACATCCATCTCTAACAAAATGTATTGATTTTTTCAATATTACCGTAGGCTCCCGAGATCCGTAAAATCTACTCAGCGGGCCGCATGCGGCCCGAGGGCCGTAGTTTGCACACCCCTGATTGTAAGGTATTAAAATAATTCACATATTTATAGCTTTCAAGGTCATAAATGTGAGAACTTGGTTACTGGAGCTAAGTATAATGGGGAATGCTTTGTAATGAGATTACAGGATATACCACAAAACTTACACAACACTAAGAAGTTTTTATAGGAAATACAAGTTTGTCTCAAAGTCTGATAGTTTGTGGAGATATGTGCGTCTGTTAACAGTAGAAGTAGTAGAGTTACTAATAGCAATAAAAACAGAAATTAATAAGTGTCAGCTTTCCAGCCAGTCTCAGGTCAGTAAAGGATCAGAGACAATAATGACATAAGAAGATTTCTATGAACACCCCAGGGGTCAAGTGGTGAGAGGGAAAATATTTTTAAACAAACATTTTTGCACTCTTAGCTTTTTAAACAATACAAACTTTATTCAAGGTTGGTTACACAAATACATATTTTTTACACACTGTTATTAAAGAACACGATGCACTGGCACAATAAAGTTTTGTTGCTTTCTTAAAGTGTTTTCACCTGATAATCAGTATTGGTTAACTTAAAATCTCAAACTTGGGGCGTAGAAAGGATATCCTGGAAAGTGAGATCAGTGTGGTCCCCCCTATTACTTCACTTTCTTTCTTGATAATACATTGTTATTGTAGCAACTTAGAACAATTTTCTTCCTATATTGAGGAGGGTCAGAAAGAGTCATGTCCCTTTCGTTCGGGGACCAGTTACGTCATCCTCTCACTCTCAGCTGTCATAATAATTTTTGGCTACTTGTCATCTTTTTTCATTTACTTCACAAAAGCTTTCTAAAATAAAACTCGAATTTCTTTTGCTCTCTATATTATGTGATAATTTCATTGTAATTTCCCCCTTCTCAAACACAAATGGAAATGAAAGAAATGTGTGACTGATTAATGTTACTGATTAATGTGACTGATTAATGTTAGTGTTTCATGTGACTGATTAATGTTACTGATTAATGTTATTGATTAATGTTACTGTATGCTTTCTGAAAAGGTGAACTATGTCTTCAATTTTCAAACCGAACCCTAATATGGGAGACGATGTTACTTTAATCCTTATCATCAGTGGCTCCTCGAACTGCTAACTGATTGAGATCACATGCTAGTAACCTCACAAAAACAAACAACAAAAGATCCTACTGAAGAGCTGATCCTCCCCACCTTCCCCCCTCCCCCCATCCAGTCTGCTTGCCTTAAGCGGCACCGGCAGAACTCAAGAATATATTAAAACTAATGTACCGTGTTCCCATTAGCCATTCCAAACAACTGGGCTCTAATGGCCATCAAGGGGTCCACATACAACAATAAATCGGTAGCTACGTCACTTTAGTGTTGTGACCTTTCCCTTAAAGAGTCCGCTGGTCAGGCTTGTTGGGTTTTGTTGTTTTCTCTACAGAGTCTCCTGGCACGACAGAAGGGATTTGGTGAGAGAGATGGGTTTAACAACCACAGACCAACATATGGCTAAATATTGTCATGGGCTTGGAGGAGCCACACAGTGATCAAAGGAGAGGAGCCACACGGTGACCTTTAGAGACTAGCCACACAGTGACCTATAGAGAGGTGCCACACGGTGACCTTTAGAGACTAGCCACACAGTGACCTATAGAGAGGAGCCACACGGTGACCTTTAGAGACTAGCCACACGGTGACCTTTAGAGACTAGCCACACAGTGACCTATACAGAGTAGCCACATGGTGACCATTAGAGAATAGCAACACTGTGACCTATAGAGAGTAGCAACAATGTGACCTTTAGAGAGTAGCAACACGGTGACCTATAGAGAGTAGCAACACTGTTACCTATAGAGAGTAGCAACACTGTGACCTTTAGAGAGCAGCAACACTGTGACCTATAGAGAGTAGCAGCACTGTGACCTATAGAGAGTAGCAACACTATTACCTATAGATAGTAGCAACACTGTTACCTTTAGAGAGTAGCAACACTGTGGCCTATAGAGAGTAGCAACACTGTGGCCTATAGAGAGTAGCAATAGACTGCCCCACAATGACGAGCCACGCAGTGATTTCCTGTAAGAAGCTATAGACTGTCTCACTATAACGAGCCACTGAGTGAGTCTGAAGGAAGCCATAGACTGTCCAACTATAACGAGCCACAAAGTGACTTACGGTAAGAAGCCATAGACTGTCCAACTATAACGAGCCACACAGTGACTAACGGTAAGAAGCCATAGACTGTCCAACTATAACGAGCCACGCAGTGACTTATGGTAAGAAGCCATAGACTGTCCAACTATGACGAGCCACACAGTGACTTACTGTAAGAAGCCATAGACTGAACCACTATAACGAGCCACACAGTGACTTACGGTAAGAAGCTATAGACTGCCTCACTATGACGAGCCACATAATGATTCACTGCAAGAAGCCATAGACTGACCCACTATGACGAGCCACATAATGACATAATGATTCACTGCAAGAAGCCATAGACTGACCCACTATGACGAGCCACATAATGATTCACTGCAAGAAGCCATAGACTGACCCGCTATGACGAGCCACATAATGATTTACTGCAAGAAGCCATAGACTGCCCCCTTATGACGAGCCACGGAGTGAGTTATTGAAAGGACCCAGGCAGTGACACACTTAAAGGAGGCATTCCAAGACCCACTGATATTTGATCAGAGAAGATTGTTTGATCTCAGGTTTAAATAAATGATTAATTCGTCGATTCTGTATCCACATGGCAGGGATTCAGCAAAATTATGTTAATATTTAATTTTTAAAGTTTATTTATTTTGTGGAAATATTAGATGAACCTTAGAAAGAAGTAAATTAATTAAATGTCTTATAATTGGTTTTTAAAAATGCACATTTAAAAGTTACTTTTACTACCCCCCCCCCACACACCCCAAAAAAAAAAAAAAAAAAAAAAAAAAAAAACGCCTCATATTTCACCCCAAAAAAAACGGGTCTTCAAATATTAATAGTAGCAAAAGGGTAAAGTTAGTTGGATGTTCTCTTATTAAAATCTTGTGTCGCTGCACTGTTTGTCATTTTTGTCTGCTTAAAAATGCAAAGAAATTTAAATTGATCTTCAGTTTCATTTGTTTATTTTTAACGTAGCTTCTCACGCTTAATGGTGTGATTTTCGGAATCATAAGAAGTAGGACTGGTAGAATGGTTACCAAATTTGATGAGTTGTAAATGGGCAGCCTCATCACCTGTACCGTTACAACCAGCTTACCCCGGCTGATCCTTGCCCTTCTCAAAATCATCAGTCCTTTCCTCTCATGATCTCTAGGATTTTTTAATATTGAACAATTATTTCATGCATGTGTCCGTTTATAAATAACAGTATAACTTAAAATGCTTCATGTAACAAATTTTAACAAAATGTCCATCACTTGGGATGTAATTTTTCATCAAGAAGCTTTGGTTAAAATAATCTTAGTCACTGGAACATTAAACTTTTTAGGACCACTCTTTGTAACGCTTGATCTTTTAACCTCACCCCCCCTGACACACGCACCCCCTCTTCACCGTATTAAATTTTTAGTCCAAGAAAACATCGTCGTTGTCTATGACTCCAGGGAATAAATGTACCGAATTTCTCTAAGTTCACAAAAACTATTCCAATCAAGACCCCATTGTTTTTTTTGTTTTTTTTTTTTTTTTTTTTTTTTAAGAGGTGCGAAAGTTTTTTTACGTTGGATCACACTGTCTAATGGTTCTATACCCCGTCAAATAAACCCCAACCAATAACTACACTCTTCTTAGATGACATTAAGTCTATTTTTAACTTTTAAATTAAAAAAAAATAAAAGGTTGTTATTGTTCCCGAAAAGTGAAGGGACTGAACCACACCAGCACAAGTTTGTATAGGAAGTGAATACGAAAAGTGAAGTGACTGAACCACACCAGCACATGTTTGTATAGGAAGTGAACACGAAAAGTGAAGTGACTTAACCACACCAGCACATGTTTGTATAGGAAGTGAACACGAAAAGTGAAGTGACTTAACCACACCAGCACATGTTTGTATAGAAAGTGAACACGAAAAGTGAAGTGACTTAACCACACCAGCACGTGCTTGTATAGGAAGTGAACACGAAAACTGTGCTTCAGTCCAGATAGTCTGTTTATAATGAACTTAAAACAACCCTACTGTACTAATACTATTCACATACTCTTCTTATCTACGCCATTGTTTTTATTAACTGGGAAAGAAATTTGACCCCGTCAGGAGAAGAATTAGGTTAAGAACCAGGAAGAACATAGGAAATTGTCATACTGTAGACACGTGACTTGTTGGTCATCAAAGTATCAAGGGAGAGAAACTTGTCTTACACATGATGAGAAACATTCCTAAGACGACATTGTCACGTGACTGACCTTAACTAACCATAAGTACTTCAATCCAAACGCTTAAAAGACTTTTTTTTAAAATCCTTTATATTAACTTGTGTTGTCTGAGCCCGTGCATGCGACAGTGCGTGCGTGCTTGCTTGCCGAAAAAAAACTTTGGATCGATTTATTAACCCATTTCCTCATAAGCTAGCGAGCTGAAATTTTGTAGGCAGACTCATGCCGATGATAAAAATGATGTATTAAATTGTCAGATCGTTCGAATGTACAGAAATTGAATTATTGAATTTTTTATTTTTTGAACTTGAAACTCATTTTGCTTTCTGGAAGGCATACTGTGTGTATACACTTTATTAGGATCTATATCGTGTTCAAGGCAATTAATCGTGTTAGCGTCGTTGGTAGTCTTATAGTTAGAATGAAGGAGAGGATAGTGGAATTTAAGTCTGATTTTTTACTTGTTGTTGCTGTCGAGGTTGTATTTGTTGTTGTTGTTGTTGTTCTTGCTGTTGTTGCTGTTGTTGTTGTCCAGGTTAAGTTCAATGAAATCGTTTTTTTTAAAAAGAAAACTTAGTATTAGAGGTAAACAACATAATATTTTAAAATGTTATACTACATTTTTAAAGAGCTTCTCTCAAGGTCACGCTAAAAAAAATCAAGAGGACTTTAGTATTCTTAAAGTTAATTATAAATTAGGCAAAATTGTTTGTTTTTTTAAATTCAAAATACTAAATTGGGGAGTTCACTAAATTTAGAGAATGAATTTATGAGAAGAGTGTTAGGGTACAGACTTATATATTGTGTGGCCGGAACAAGGTTGGTCAGTACAAGAATACATTGCAACCCATGGAGGTCTTTCATGAGCAACTTTAATCCTACTCTATTTCCTAGGAACAAACATCATAAAGGAATAGATATCTGAGGATTAAAATCATAAACAGTAAAAGACAGTTGTATTCATGCTTGAGCGCTCTCCGGGCTGACCGTAAATTAGGTCGACATGTTTGAAGATAGTTTTCATCTATCATATTTGCAGTCATTGCCCGCACCAAGCCGATTTAGAGGAATAAAGAAATCCTGCGCACGTGTTACTATGACCCACGTATAGCACCACCTGGTGGCACACGTATAGCCACACCTGGTGGCACACGTATAGCCACACCTGGTGGCACACGTATAGCCACACCTGGTGGCACACGTAGCCTATAGCCACACCTGGTGGCACACGTATAGCCACACCTGGTGGCACACGTATATCCACACCTGGTGGCACACGTATAGCACCACCTAGTGGCACACGCATAGCACCACCTAGCACGTATAGCACCACCTAGTGGCACACGTATAGCACCACCTAGTGGTACACGTATAGCACCACCTAGTGACACACATATAGCACCACATAGTGGCACACATATAGCACCACCTAGTGGCACATGTATAGCACCACCTAGTGGCACATGTATAGCACCACCTAGTGGCACACGTATAGCACCACCTAGTGGCACATGTATAGCACCACCTGGTGGCACACATATAGCACCACCTAGTGGCACATGTATAGCACCACCTAGTGGCACACATATAGCACCACCTAGTGGCACATGTATAGCACCACCTAGTGGCACATGTATAGCACCACCTAGTGGCACACGTATAGCACCACCTAGTGGCACACATATAGCACCACCTAGTGGCACACGCATAGCACCACCTGGTGGCACACGCATAGCACCACCTAGCACGTATAGCACCACCTAGTGGCACACATATAGCACCACCTAGTGGCACACATATAGCACCACCTGGTGGCACACGTATAGCACTACCTAGTGGCACACGTATAGCACCACCTAGTGGCACACTTATAGCACCACCTAGTGACACACGTATAGTACCACCTGGTGGGAAACGTATAGCACCACCTAGTGGCACAAGTATAGCCACACCTGGTGGCACACGTATAGCCACACCTGGTGACACATGTATAGCCATACCTGGTGACAAACATATAGCCACACCTGCTGACACACGTATAGCCACACCTGGTGACACACGTATAGCCACACCTGCTGACACACGTATAGCCACACCTGCTGACACATGTATAGCCCCACCTAGTGGCACACGTATAGCCCCACCTTGTGGCACACGTAAAGCCCCACCTAGTGGCACACGCATATCACCACCAAGTGGCACACGTATAACGCCACCTGATGGCACATATACAGCATCATCCCGAGCACAGGGCGTAATGAACTCCAGATCTTGACAGACCTCCCTCCTGGGTGTATGTATTTCACATGAAAGATCTCCCCCCCCCCCATCCCAGACAAAGCTCTTATTTTACTGCCGCGCCTGTGCCGACAGCGACTCGTGTTGTATCATTACCCCATGATCTCCCCCCACATCTCCGACAACAATAAAATCATTATGCAGTTGGCTAATTCCTTCCATATCCACCTGCTGCAGAAAGCCAATAAGCTCATTCTACAATCAGACTCGAGGTTTTCATCCCACAGACCACGCCTCGGGTAATGTAAACACAAACTTACCTGTGTTCTTGTTAATTCTAAGTGCCCCTTGACATACACGCGTAAACAAGAAACGAGAAAAAAAACTCAGAATCAAAGTCGGGTAGGGAAAGTGGGGCAATTTTTTTTTTCAATAAGCAATGGTTCTGCTTAGGTAAATTGAAATAAGTTTTATGAAACTGAATGTGGGTGGGAGCTTTTCAAATTTAATTTTTTCATATACTCTTATTTATAGCTGATCAACATTCCGCTTATGTTACATCTATGGTAAACAAATATTCACGACTTGCTTAGGGTTTTAAATATAACTCCTTACCCATGAATTATTAGCTACTATCTCCCAAATATGGCCTGTACCTGGTATATAGTTCGTCAAGGAATTTTAATAATCAGCTTCATAAAAGATGTCCTGTTGGTCCTTGTCCGGCAGTTGTTTTTTTTTTCTTTCTTCCCCGCTGTGCAGTCCATTATATTAGTTGATGCAACAGGAAAACTCTTTGGCTAATTCTGGAGAAGACTCTTTGTTGGTGTGTATCTTTTTCATCGTAATTTCCTCTTACGACATCTTACTGTCAGACCAAAGAGAATATTCATGTGTTGTTGTTTTTTTTAAAGTAAAGTACCGGAAGAAAAACGTTGTTAAGAAAGTTGAAAGCAAATTAGCAGAACCAAACTGTCAAAGTATTCAAATATCTGTAGGCGTTTACGTCAATAAATAATTTCAGCGCTCCTGAAATAAAGAACTTTATTTCGAAATTTTTTTCACCTTATTTATGGAATGTTAAAAAACGTACAGATTAGACATAAATATTTTTAGAACTCTCGACCCCTCACAATAATAAATATGCTATTACTGAGGTAGACACGGTTCGGCACTGACATCATAAGTTCCGCCATTGAAATCACATTCAGGGCGTGGATATTTAATGGTGGCTCTAAACAATCTTATAGAACATTTTAAAACTAAAGGTATATCAGATGACCAGTCGCGGAGGGTATCTGTAAAATAGAGGCATGATTAAAGAGAGGGTATATTCTTGGCGTGGTGGTGTGTTACGATGAGATTTCCGAACCTGAAAGCTGACTGACTAATCCTCTGATAATGTATCAATTTTAAATATTAATAAACGTATATATGATCACAATGACGTCATTCCCTGGGAAGGTACATTCTATCCCTCCGTTCTCTGGAAGTATACTTTAAGAGTCGACAAAAAATCTAAACCTTTCTTGTATTAATCTTAATAAAAAGGCTTGATGCACTGATCCCAATCAGGTGTTTGATGTCACTGCTTCCAATTATGGGTATGATTCACTGATCCCAATCAAGGGTTTAATCTCACTGATCCCAATCAAAGGTATGATTCACTGATCCCAAGTATGGGTATGATTCACTGATCCCAATCAAGGGTTTAATCTCACTGATCCCAATCAAGGGTTTGATCTCACTGATCCCAATCAAGGGTTTGATGTCACTGATCCCAATCAAGGGTTTGATCTCACTGATCCCAATCAAGGGTTTGATCTAAATGATCCCAATCAAGGGTATGATTCACTGATCCCAATTATGGGTATGAATCACTGATCCCAATCAAGGGTTTAATCTCACTGATCCAAATCAACGGTTTGATCTCACTGATCCCAATCAAAGGTATGATTCACTGATCCCAATTATGGGTATGATTCACTGATCCCAATCAAGGGTTTAATCTCACTGATCCCAATCAAGGGTTTGATCTCGCTGATCCCAATCAAGGGTTTGATGTCACTGATCCCAATCAAGGGTTTGATCTCACTGATCCCAATCAAAGGTATGATTCACTGATCCCAATTATGGGTATGATTTACTGATCCCAATCAAGGGTTTAATCTCACTGATCCCAATCAAGGGTTTGATCTCACTGATCCCAATCAAGGGTTTGATCTCACTGATCCCAATCAAGGGTTTGATCTAAATGATCCCAATCAAGGGTATGATCTCACTGATCCCAATTAAGTGTTTGATCTCACTGATCCCAATCAAGGGTTTGATCTAAATGATCCCAATTATGGGTATGAATCACTGATCCCAATCAAGGGTTTAATCTCACTGATCCAAATCAACGGTTTGATCTCACTGATCCCAATCAAGGGTTTGATCTCACTGATCCCAATCAAGGGTTTAATCTCACTGATCCCAATCAAGAGTTTGATCTCACTGATCCCAATCAAGGGTTTTATCTTACTGATCCCAATCAAGGGTTTGATCTCACTGATCCCAATTAAGTGTTTGATCTCACTGATCCCAATCAAGGGTTTGATCTCACTGATCCCAATCGACGGTTTGATCTCAATGATCCCAATCAAGAGTTTGATCTCAATGATTCCAATCAAGGGTTTGATCTCACTGATCCCAATCGACGGTTTGATCTCACTGATCCCAATCAAGGGTTTGATCTCACTGATCCCAATCGACGGTTTTATCTCACTGATCCCAACTGATTTTTTATCCATCAAGCATATCACGAATCGAGTTCATATAGCCACATGCCACTCTGGTACTGGATGACATTAGAAATGTCACGTAATAGAAACACAGTTGGAAACAAAACAAAAAAAGCGTTTCAATAGATTTTGACTCAAATGTGTTAGAAATATATAATTAAGAGGCACGTTTTCCTGTCATTGGATATCAAAAATGCAAAAGAAAGAATAATATCTGTAAATAATGGTTCTAAAATAAATTATCCCGTTTGAGATTGTATTGTAAAAGTCAGTGTTGACCTCGCGGAAAGCACTAGATAAACTGACTTCAGAAGAACCGGATATTCCTAGAGGTAGGAGGCTGATTAGCTGAAACAAGCGGTGACTTCGACCATGAGGGAACCTAGGAAGAGTTAGTCTGCTTTTATCATTTTTTTTCTTGTGTCAACATCTATCTGGTGGCTGTTGTGATAGAATATAAAATTAAATGGAAAAGACGTAAACAAGGTAAGGGTTAGCCTGACCGGACGTAACAAAACAGCGAACGTTTCGGCAAAGAGCCTTTATCAACGAACATACAAGACACAAACAAAACGAAAATAAAACGAAAATTAAAAAAAAAATGAAGGAACTTAGCTGCGGTGAAATCCAAAGTATCCAAAAAGTACTTTTTCGTCAGGCTAACCCTTACCTTGTTTACGTCTTTTCCATTTAATTTTGTATAAGCCTGATTGCAGTCCTACCCCTCATTTTGTTTACTGATAGAATATAAAGATGGCACGATTTGTAACTTAAAGCTTTAATTGCAAAAAAGTTGTTTCACTTTTAGTTTAACAAGAAAATTTCGAATAAAAGTTGGTTAATTATGGGATTCTCCATTTAAATAAATAAATTATAATAAAGAATTAGTGGGTAGCAAGATGTGATTGCTGTATTTTATTGAAATACATTTTTTTTAAATATTATTTTGTGAGTGCAAAAATTGCATCAAAGATTTTTTCGGTATTTATTTTAAAATGTATACCTCGAATTGGGAAGTATCACTTTCAAATTTCATTATTATTTTTTATCATTGATTTTGGTGTTTTTGGAAGCTGAAAGCCAGAAGCTGCTTCCATCTTTTTCAAAAAAAATTGATTTGGGGCATTTAGTTCAGCCGTTCATATTTTTATTTGTCAGAGCATTACGTCTCCGCCCACTTTTGCCTTCTTCGGTTGGATACAAAATCTTGGATGTTGTTTCCTAACTAAATTCCTGTGAGTTCAGTTAGGTTTGAATAAGAGAGAATGTCAAATATTACCAAATAATAATATTGTCAGGGTTTTTCATAATAATAATACAAATTTCTTTCCCCTCAATTAATGGCTAATTCATCGAATAATTCATTTTTTTCAAAATTTGTTTTAGCGCCAATGATATGATCCACTCATATGCCAATGAGCTATATATATATATTATAATATATATTTGTTTGCATTGTATAACACATAGGCAGCTACCTGCTCTGGCTGAATGGACACCGACTGCTCACAATGTTGCCGATGTGGTGGCTAAGACTGTGGACAGCTGTTGGTCCCACAACTTGCAATGGTCAGAGCTTTGACAGGTCAGGGACGAGGTGTGTTGTATGGTGATGTCCACACTTCAAGACTCGCAAGTGAAACTTTGAGCCGGTTTTAAGGGTATGAGCCATCAACTTACAAAACAAAACAAAACACACACAAAAACGCGTTTATAAAACGAAGTGGGACAAACGATGCATTAGAGAGTAGAAAGCCGTTTGTATGTATTGTGTGCAAATAAAACTGGTTTTTCTACTATAGTTTTTAAGTTTATTTACTTACTCTAATTTATTTTAATACTAGAAGACCATATGAACCCAACAATTAACAGTGCAGGGTTGGGATACGTTTTACTCGACCCAAAACAAATAAGACCGTTACCATTACAAGTGATGCGTAACCGTGGAAAGGGTTGTGAGTCGGATAGAACAAAGATAATAATGAGCTCTATGGCGGATTAAGGGGGGGGGGGGGCTGAGCGGGCTAAAGCCACGGGCCCCCGACGATTTGGGGCCCCCAAACTTTTTATATTTTATAATAAAAGTGTACAAATGTTTGCACGAACCCTTGAAAATATAATAAATTAAATAAATTTATAAACATTATCTATTAAACTGATTGCGATTCCAGAGTTGCGAAGTCTTAAGTGCCAGATTTTCCCAGCCAGGAGTAAAAAAATTCCCAAATTGGGCTAAAAATTCCGAAATGCATTAAAAATTTGGGGAAAAATCTGAAAAGTGGCAACTTCAATTAAATGCTTTCGCATTCATTTTAATGACTTTTGACTTCCAAATTAAAAAATAATAAATATTTTTGCATTTTTAAGGCAATTTTTAATAGGGTACTTTCAATTTTTATTTAATCTGTACGTTTTTTTTAACAACTTGGCTACAAAGCCAAAATATAGATTATACTTTTAAATTTTAACATCATGAAGTTTAAAAAAGTTATTTGAATACTCTTGTAATTTAAATTTGTCTGTGATTGATAAAAATATATTTTTTAAAATGAATGTTTTGAAATTTATTAATAATCAATCATACATGGTTACATTATGTTTACATATTATTAATGATTTGGTCCTTTATATGTAACAAACATTTTATGATGATTCGGGCTCAGACTAATTAATTATATTATTTAATAGTAATACATTTACACAATCTGACTGTAAACTGTCTGCAGTCTACTGTCAGTGACAATGTTGGGAAAAACCTAGCAAAAACGTCAGGAAAAAAAACTAGATCCGAAATAAAAAACCTAGACACGCTAAAAATAAACAAATATGACGTCAAAGAGCCTCGCACCAACACAAAAAAGTATTTCTTATTTGAAAATGAGCATGTTTCAAATTATTTTATTTTATTTTCATCCAAGAATGTAATTATTTTCTTTTAAATTGTCAATCTCAAAAATTCCCATATGCTAGGCAAAATCCTTATAAATTCTTTAATTCCCATTTTAAAAGGTTTGGCTAAAAAAAAACACGATTCGGGAAATTTCTTACGACTTCTTAACACTGCGTGATTCAGACCTGACAGTCTTAATAATCTATAAAACTTGGCTCACTTAGAGAATATAGTATAAAATATAGTTTATATTTTTAAAATTTCTCAATTTAGACAAGCTCCGCTGGTCGTGTGGAAAGGGCATAGGCTTGTGATGCAAATGGTGTCGGGTTCGATTTCCAGCGGTGGAATGTAAAAGTTTTTCTTTTCACACTCAATTTTTAACACACCGGCGAACATTTTAAACAGTTATTTCTTCGTGTTCGTTTCTTTTTTCATTATTAATATTTAGTTACAGTCTTATATTAGCTGTTAGCAATCATATTTTAAGGGACGCTGCCTGGATTGGGCCCCCGTTTGATTGCAGCCAGGGGCCCCGTGCAGTCTTAATCCGCCCCTGAATGAGCTGTAGAACCAATATGGTAATTGGCTGATTGAACAAAGGTGATAATGGGCTGAAAGAACCAATGTGATAATGGGCTGTTAGAACCAAGGTGGTAATTGGCTGATAGAACCAAGGTGGTTGTCGAGGTGAGAATCCCTGACTGTGCGACACTAAGGCGTGAGATGCGGGGAGGGGAGTGTAAGTAGTGGTCAGAGAGGGGATAGTGTAAAAGCTGAGGTCAGTGTAAGACAGTTAGCGTTGGGCCTTCAGTGCGGAGTGTTCTTTGGCTAAGTTTGTTAGCGAAACTCTCGCACTGATGGGCTCTTATATGTAGTGTTTCCTGTTAATTATGTAAATAAAGTATTATATCAAGATAATTAATAGTGATTCTTATTCTTAAGTGTGACTGTGTAATTGTTCACCAACAACCCCTAGACAACGACGCCTCACAAACAACGATTTGTGACAGTGGTTATGGGCTGATAGAACCAAGATGACAATGGGCTGACAAAACCAAAGTAGTAATGGGCTGATAAAACCAAAGTGGTAATGGGCTGATAAAACCAAGAAGCTAATGAGCTGATAGAACCAAGGTGATAATGGGCTGATAGAACCAAGGTGATTATGGGCTGATAGAACCAAGGTGATAATGGGCTGATAGAACGAAGGTGGTAATGGGCTGATAGAACCAAGGTGATAATGGGCTGATAGAACGAAGGTGGTTATGGGCTGATAGAACCAAGGTGATAATGGGCTGATAGAACCAAGGTGATAATGGGCTGATAGAAACAAGGTGATAATGGGCTGATAGAACGAAGGTGGCAATGGGCTGATAGAAACAAGGTGATAATGGGCTGATAGAAACAAGGTGGTAATGTGCTGATAGAAACAAGGTGGTAATGAGCTGATAGAACGAAGGTGGTAATGTGCTGATAGAACCAAGATGGTGATGGGCTGATAGAACCAAGGTGATAATGGGCTGATAGATCAAAGGTGGTAATAGGCTGAAAAAAACAAAACGGTATAAAAGTAAAATTAATTGAAACAATATTTGACCCGCAGCGTAGCATACGCCGCAGAGCTGCTCATAGATGATGCAAAGAAATAGGGAAAAGAACTGTCACAAACTTTCTTTGTGTGATTCATTTTAATAATTTGTTTTTACCACGATTTGATAAAATTGCTTTCATTCCTGTTTGTCCTCAAAATTTAATTTTTTTAAAGGTAACATTAAACCTCTTTTGATAGTCCTAGAGATCTCAAAATTTTACCACAGATAGAATTTGGATAACAATGCATGGTATCAAAATTTCAGATCGATCGAATGTACCGTATTTAAATTAATGTATTTTTAGTTTATCTCTATATGGCATATAAATTCGTCTGCTGTTGACATCCACGTGCCACATGAGTCCAGCCCGTGACCAAAGCCCGAATTATTGAAACATTGGGCGGGTGCTTTTGAGGCGTTAGGTAAAATAATCAATCCCTTGGTCACCCATGGCTGGAGTGAACTCGAACAAACGTGATTGTCAACAACAGACGGCTACCACATATTTATATATTTATATAGAGATAAACTAAAAGTGCATTAATTTAATTACGGTACAAGCGATCGTTCTGAAATTTTAACACAATGCATTGTTAGGTGACACGAGTCTATGTGCAAAATTTCAGCTCGATAGCATGACGGAATGTTGGTCATTTTTTACCTTTATTTTTTCGCCGCCCTGACGGACGGACGGACCAAAAGACGACGGTGAAGTTAATATAAGGGATTTAAAAAAAAAACAACCCGTAAAAACAACGGTTTTGACTATAAAGCCCTTATATATGCGACAGAACTAAAAAATATGGATTACATTCAAAACAAACATTTAGAAACTGAAAGTGACTTAACTCCCAAATGCTCTAAAATGGGGACAGGTGGGGGTGGGGGTGTCCTCACCCATCGTTGGAGTGAACTCAGCAAACTCATGGATGTCAACAACAACAGACGGCCATGATACATTTTATAGAGATAAACTAAAGGTGCATTAAATTTATTACGGTACATTCGATCGATCTGAAATTTTGATACAATGCATTGTTAAGTGACACGAGTCTATGTGCAAAATTTCAGCTCGATAGCATCACGGGAAATGGGTCATTTTATACTTTTGTTTTTCAGCCGTACGGACGAGGAGACGACGGTGGAGTTAATATAAAGGATTTTTTTAAAAAGTTTTTGATTATAAATCCCTTATACATGAGAAAGAATTAAAGGTATTTATTATAATAAATTATATTCAAAATAATATGCACCGCGCGACAAACATTTACAGACTGAACGTGACTGAACTCCATTGCTGTAAAACGGGTGTGGGGATGTGGTCACCGATGGCTAGACTTTACTCCAACAAACACGTGGATGTCAACAACAACAGACGGCTACCATACAGTTATATAGAGATAAACTAAAAATGCAATAATTTAATTACGGTACATTCGATCGATCTGAAATTTTGAAACAATGCATTGTTAGGTGACGCGAGTGTATGTGCAAAATATATAACTTATAAGTTTATAATAATTTTCCTTTTTTTTTTAGTCCACTTATAAAAACATGGTTTTTTTTAAATCTTTTTTTAAAAAACTCTATTTATTAAAGCGACTTGTTTTAGTCCGTCTTTGAAAGAAAGTATTTTTGAATCCCCTCTCTCCCCTTTCCATGTGAAAGAAGACATAAGAAATAGAGTTCAGTGTTTTCAACTTCGCAGAAGCTATTCAACTTGTCTCTCTGTCATTTTTACAACAAGGGCCTCTATGTTTTGTTGTCTGAATCTAAATAAACTATAACCGCATATTTGAGTAAACCGTGAAACACGGTTTGTGGCCATGTTTCCAGATTGAAATAATCGTAAGAAAGACACTAGGCAGGAACGGATTGAATCGACGGTACTTGAGGCTCCATTAGCAACTTAAGCAACTGATAAACAACGCAAGTATTTACATCGGGCTGGATCACTTCTGTGTTGATAAACATGCACACAGTGAAAATATTTGATTGCTGTCAACCAACCTTTATTCTGATGACGATTTTTTTAATCTTTATTATTTTGCAAATCCTTTTCACGTGATCTCTTCTTTGATCCGGTGCATTAAGCTGTCGCTAACGTAAACAAAGCTGGGCTCCTCTAAGCTTGTAAACGTGTGAAACTAAACCGGACATGTATATTAAACTCGGCGCCTAGAGTGAGGACTGATAATGGCGCACATAAAAATGATGGAAGGAGTGTATTGGTTTTTTATAACATGAGACGAGTTTGACCCTCTTGTACCGTGTAGTTGTTTACTAATGTCATATCTAGAGATAATCATTGCATCCCCCCCAACCCCAAACCGTTTCTGGTGACCCCTTCACATTGCTTTGTACCGCGTGTACCAGTATTGCAAGAAAAAAAAAACGTATGTGGTCACCACTGGTTTCAACATGAAAGACTCAAATGTGAATGCATCTTCTCTCTCTTTGCTACGTCACGTGCTAGCAAGTCCACGTAACAGAGTCCGGTCACTGAAATTTATTATTGAAAAGGCGAATCGATAGAAATTGTGAGATTGACGAATAGCCCAACTTTCACTTTACTCAAAACGAAATGTAGAACAAGGATGTTCTACCAAAGTCGGATGCATCTTTCGCCAATTTCTAGCTACATATTGATGTGTTCAACTTCATTGGAAAAAAACTATACTATTTTTTTGTTTTTAAGTTCATCAGTAGCCGCATGTCAAAGAACAAAAATCGTTTGTATTTGTTTTTTTCAAAATAAACTTCCTTACAATAATATGATCAGTAAAAAATAAATTACGTTGATTGGTCATAAATTTTCTGACAAACGACCACTTGTACCAAACGCTAGTCTTCCAGAATCCAATTTTCTACAGAACATCTGAGCCACGACGTTTTACCCAAATGAAAGTCTGTTCTTTCACTAACCCCCCCCCCCACACACACACACACACGCAGAGTCCAGCGACGACGCATGATAAGATCAAATCATTGCGCCGCTACGATAACCCACTACGATAACCCGCTACGATAACCCGCTACGATAACCCGCTACGATAACCCGCTACGATAACCCGCTACGATAACCCGCTACGATAACCATCTACGAAAACCATCTACGATAACCCGCTACGATAACCCGCTACGATAACCCGCTACGATAACCCGCTACGATAACCATCTACGAAAATCATCTACGATAACCATCTACGATAACCCACTACGATAACCCACTACGATAACCCGCTACGATAACCATCTACGATAACCCACTACGTTAACCCACTACGATAACCCGCTACGATAACCCGCTACGATAACCCGCTACGATAACCATCTACGATAACCATCTACGATAACCCACTACGATAACCATCTACGAAAACCATCTACGATAACCATCTACGATAACCCGCTACGATAACCATCTACGATAACCATCTACGATAACCATCTACGATAACCCGCTACGATAACCATCTACGAAAACTATCTACGATAACCATCTGCGATAACCATCTACGATAACCATCTACGATAACCATCTACGATAACTCGCGACGATAACCATCTACGATAACCCGCTACGATAACCATCTACGATAACCCGCTACGATAACCCGCTACGATAACCATCTACGATAACCCGCTACGATAACCCGCTACGATAACCCGCTACGATAACCATCTACGATAATCCGCTACGATAACCATCTACGATAACCCGCTACGATAACCATCTACGATAACCATCTACGATAACCCGCTACGATAACCATCTACGATAACCCGCTACGATAACCCGCTACGATAACCATCTACGATAACCCGCTACGATAAATTTCATTGAATCTTTGGATTTCACCGTAGCTAAGTTTTTATTTTTTAATTTTATTTGTGTAATGTATGTCCCTTGAAAAAAGCTCTTTGCCGAAACGTTCGCTGTTTTGTTACGTCCTGTCAGGCTAACCCTTACCCTCTTTACGTCTTTTCCATTTACTTTTTTTATAATCCTGATTGCAGTCTCACCCCTCATTTTGTTTACTACCATAACCCGCTACGATAACCCGAGACCACAATCCATGTGCTGCGAAGATGATTTTCTTGTACAATTTACTACAAAGCAGCCATTACAGTGATTACTAATCCCATTTTAAAAACCATTTTCTAACAATAAATAATAATAATTTATATAAGAGCTTAAAGAAATTCGATCGATATTATCGCTGGTCGTTGTCATTTATTTAATTGCTCTCCATCTTGATTCGGTTTCTAGTTATTTATTTCCTTTTTCTTTTCATTATTTGTATATGAGTGTTGATGGACTATTGAATGTTAATTATTCCTAGGCGTTTGTGGTCATGATATATAAAACTGTGCACAGCTAAGTATTGACTTTGTTCAGTTTTGTTTTTCCAAAAAGGGGCCGTCCATAAAGTACGTCACGCTATTTTTGACCATTTTTAACTCTCCCCCTTGTCACAAACTGTCACAAATCTTGGACCCGCCCCCCCCCTAAAGTACGTCACACTTTCGTACAAAAATATATTTTTATTAACAAAATAATTAAAATCTAATATAAAACACGTTGATGTCATACATGGCCGGACACCCCCTCCCCCTGTCACACTTTCTTACACCCCCTCACCCACTCTGGAGCGTGGCGTACATTATGGACGGCCCCAAATACCCTTAGAATAAGAAGTTCAATGTCAAAAATCAATTGATCACTGTATTTCCCTAGCTGCTATGCGTTGCTTGGTTATTAAAAGGCAGGATTATTTCTCCATCTATTAGAAAAATTGTCTCAGTTAATGTGCATTTGCTTAATTTTTCACTATCAAAAGATTGAAATTATGCTGTTGATCCATTAGTAATCTGTACATTATGACTTATTGTACACTTAGGGGCCGTCCATAAATGACGTCACGCGATTTTGGCCGATTTTTACCCCCTCCCTCCCCCACGTCACGCATCGTCACAAAAGTGAGACACCCCTCCCCCCTGGGTGCGTGACGTCATTTATGGACGGCCCCTTAGTGTTCTTGAAAGACGTCCGTCTGGCCCTAATGAAGCTATAAATTGAAAACGAACGTTTTAAGCCATAAATTGAAAAAGAACTTCGTTAGCCATGAATTGAAAATGAACGTTGTTAGCCATGAACTGAAAATGAACATTGTTAGCCATGAACTGAAAATGAACATTGTTAGCCATGAACTGAAAATGAACGTTGTTTGGATTCATTGCTAGAATCAAAACCCATCTATACATGTAGAGTTATACTTCCCAGTAATACGTTGATAATTGCAAGAAGACAAAAATGTGAAGGAAATAATTAATTTAGTTATTGATGATTTTCTTTCTTCAATTCATGAATGATAAACTTGATTTTAGTTCGTTTATTGCCATGGGCGTATTCGGGGAGGGGGCAAGTGGAGATATTTGGCTCCCCCCTAAATTATAGAAAAATGTCATAAAGTTGTTACAATGAAACTGAACTAAATACCCTGAAAGATTATTGCATTGAAGACAGTGTAAATATATATATCGAACATAGCAAATAAATTATATCTCAAGTATAACTGATTACAGAATAATTGTAATTTTTAAAATAATGGTTTCAGTTCGAACAGTTACTATGCTAATAATATATAGTGTAAAATTATAAATTGTGCATGTTGTTACTTACTGTAAGAGCCATTGCTGTCAAAATGTCATCTTAATGGTTTCATCTAAAACCACACATAAAGTCATTGTTTCTGTTTTTCCCCTTTGCTTGTTTTATATTTCAATAAATCATTCCAGGTTTCACTCTCCTCAATTAAATTGTCAAATGCTTAATATTCAGCAATAGCCCTGGCTTGATGCTTAAATGTGGTTTGTTTGTTTGTTTGTTTGTTTTTTTGTTTTTTTTAAATAGTTCTGTCATAAAAAAGGAATGCAAAACTAAAAGGAAAATGTTGGTTTATTTTCTACACAAAAACTAGTTTCCAGCGATGATATAATTTATAATAGAATCAAGGTAGGGTATAAGTATAAAAACAGTTATTCTAAAATAATCCTCAGGCAAATCAACTTTTTATACTCTAAATATTTCCTTATACCTCTTATCACAATTCTGTCGATCAACGGCTTATGTAGATAGCATTCTGCAATGTATTTTTGTACTGCCAGTAAATCTAAATGCACTGACTGCAATTTTTGGGGTCACAGCTTTTAGCTTTGATGAATATTTTTTATGATAAATAAACAAACAACAAATGTAGCAGTTCTTAAAGCACAAAGTAACTGATGTGCAACTTACTTGCTTTTCCAGATTGCTCTAAATATTCCAGTTGTTTAACAATTCCGGTCACATTTTCAGGAAAAATATGCAAGCTTTATATTTATGTGTCCATCTAGTTTCACATAGCAAAGGAATGTTTCAATTTAGTTTTCTTCGCTGAATACTTTTTTGCAAGAACAGTATAATTGAATTAATTGTTCCTATTTTTTTTTACAGCATTCACATTATTTAAATCGTTCACGACAAAATTTAGTTTATGTGAACTGCAATGTACGAATGCTGTTTTTCGGGGTTTTTTTTCGAAATATTGTTTGGAGTCCTCCTTCTTTACCTGCATTTTTAGAAAATCCGCCGTATCCTTGACCAACAAGCTTTGTCATATCTAATCTAATGATTTTGTAATGATGGTGTTGGCGAAACCTGTTCTATCGACTATTGGAATATATCCCAGGAATTCTTCTGTGACCATCATTTTCCATTTTGTTCTTTGACAAATCTAACACCAAGGGACATCTGGCCAATGCCTGTAATGTCATTTGTCTAGTCGGCAGGTATAGAAAATGCATCTGAATTATTTGCTTCACGAATAATGTCTTCACACAAGAGAGACCCAAAAATTTCGATTACAGTGTTTAGCGTAGTTCCCAAGATATACTTCACGCTAGAAGAGCCAACTGACAAATGATTACCAAGAACTTTATCTCCAGATTCATTACGAAACTCTAACAGGTCATAAAAATTACCAGAATTTGATTCTTTTCCACAAAGTGCTAAATAATGCATGCCGCAAAATGGTATTGTAGAAATGATGGGACCCAGTTTGATGCAATTTGTTTTTTAAATGATGAGTTCAACTGCTCATCTATAGAAAATGCTTTGGCTTCCAATAATGCAACAAAATTGCTTGCATCTTCATTGTTAGTTAAATTAAAAAACATTTTTGTGCTCCTCCCCCACTCTTTAAAAATTCCTAGCCACTCCCATGTTTCTTACATTTATATTCTGTATGGAAATATCAGATTTTGCATTATTTTTTAACAATTTGCTTTTAGTAACCATGATAATCTACAATAATACTTAATCTTTTCCGATTTCCAAACTTTAATTCGTGTGGATTTGAGGTGGTGCTTTTTCTATTGAAAAGCGTTGCTTAAGTATGTCATAAACTTTAGATAGTAAGAGTCATTTCATTGTTTGAGGGGTAAGGAGTAGCCCTCACGACCTAATGACCCGGTGCAGGCACTTTTATTATTTTAAACTGTGTTTGTTTTTGTTTATACAAAGAGGAAGTTACAGGCTTTTTTTTTTTTTTTTTAAATAATTTGACTCAAGAAATTTTCAGCTTTATTTTAGCAGCCTGTATTAACTTCTGAAAGAATATTTGTTCTTTTGTCGTTGGCTTTGCAGTTATAAATAAAGTCATCAAAATCTCAGTTCAGTCCTACTCATAAAAACAAAAGTCATTGACAATACATTATGTGCGAACATATCACCAAATGGTTTTCGCATGCACATAGATAAATAGCTCAATATTAATTTCGGACTATTTTTTGCCCCAACACCCAGACCTGTTTAGATGACGTCACCGCCTACCCACGTGATCCGGACATGGTCCTGCCGCCAGATTATTTAAGTCTACTCCTCACATTACAAAGCCAGCTTTTACCACCTCTTCAACTTTGTGATTTGATTTTTCACCTCTATGTTGGACGTTGGTTTCATAAAAGGTTTTACCGTTGTTTATTGGCAAATTAGCTTGACGTCGTGGTCTGGCTAAAAGAGGAAACGATGTCGTGACGGATACATATCTCTAATCTAAATTTGGCCCATCAAAAGAAATGTAAAAATCCAAAAAGTTAACTTTGATAAATAATGTGAGATGCCACCTTACAATGCGTTTGAAAAATAAAGTTCCAGCGTTATTGAGAGTAAAGAGTCATTATCGTTTGACGCAATGAAAGCTCACGACTTACTCATAGGTCTGTGTGTACGTGACGTGACGTCAATCAGTTCAAACTCCACCCGATCGGTTATCGGGTGATAAGAACAACATTCCGTTATCATTTCTAGGGCACTTCCGATATTTATTAAATCCCGACACATTCACGGAGACATTAGATTTTATACAACTAAGAGATGAGTGACTCAAGGCAGTGGCGTCACTGGGGTTCATGTCAACCAGTGCGGTAACTCATGGTGTCACCCCAATGGCAGAGCTAGGGGAGGGTGAGAGGGGTCCGAATTTGTAAGTCTCCCCGGGCCCGCACTTGAGGGGGGCACCAAAACGAATGTCGGAAAAAATATTACATTGAATATTACGCCACCACCATATATGCAGCCCCCCCCCCAGAGGTCAAGCCTCCTGACCCCCAAATCCAGACAATTCCCAGCTACGCCACTTATTACCCCCTCACGACTTACCCCACAAACCTCCTCTGAGTCCGCCAGTGCCAAATAACGGGAACATAGAGAATTTTACGTTTTGATGTAATGGTGTTACCCGGTGCGATCCGCACCTCCCCCCTAGTGACGCCTCTGACTCATGGCACTTGCGTCGGAACTCCCAATAAAGCATTTAGTTGTAACCATGTTACATAGAGATAAAGATAATATAAAAATTCATTAATTAAATTACAGTACATTCGAACGATTTGAAATTTTGATACTTCACGAGTCGCAAAAGTTTAGCTCACCAGCATACGGGGAAGTGGGTTAAAAATCGATCCGAAGTTTTTTCGGTACTCAAGCAAGCAGACACCACGAGTTAATATAAATGATGGATTTTAAAAAGGAAAATATTGACAGAAGGACTTAGGCCATGCAAATAAATGAAGTCTATAGAATTTCTTGGACTTAAAAGGAGTTTAAGTTGAGGGATTTTTTTTATACACGAGATAAGTATAGTTAATGATGATATGTCATTGTTTCTTGCTAAGCAAAATATTTCATTACGTGGTACAACCAATATGAATCTTCTTCAATTAATATTTGACCAATTGATTAAAGAGCGCATGGAGAAACTATACAGTAAGCATCCGCGTGAATAATTTATTATCATCCTTTTCACTGGATTTAACACTAAAATCCGAAGAGCTGTAACAGATTCACGTCAGGTCAAGTTGTGTCTATGGAAAACTGCAGATGCTAATTGTCAGAGGTGTTTTTAGTTAGGCTCGGGAGGGGGGATGAATAAAACTCTGTCCTGACTGTTAGAGATCATTATCTCGGGTTTAGCACTTTGATAGGCGCGCAATAGTAATGGTAATGGTTGTTACATGTAACGATCAACAAATCAGACGCCATTGCTTGATAAATACATTTTGTTTTATTATTCATGTCAGAAAATAGAGCGTGATTTCAACTGGTCTAATGTACATTAATTGGCCTTTGGTATATCGAGCATTTAGGCACATAATGTTACAAGGTCCAGACCAACAAGACAAACAAGGAAAATTTAGAAGCTAATTCAATAAATTTGATTGCAATTAAAGTCTTTTAACACGGGGCAAGGGCTAACGGAAGATTTAATCAAACAAAACAGTTTGTGGTCAAACTTGGTCTGTGTAGTACATAGAATGCATTATTCAAAGAAATAGAGTCCTGATACTTGTCTCGTTGAGTTACAAAACATTGCCTGTGGGTAGTGCCTGGATGAGATTAACTTAGACTCGATAATAAACTAAAAATGTGTTAGAAAATTTTCAATGGTTTACACATGTTTTGATCATCAGTTTCTCTCAGATGAATTTTCTAATAAAAAGGCCTGGCGAAAGTGTCATGCTCTATTATGAAAAACTATTAGAGTAAATTAAAAGTAAAATTAGAGTTTCTATCACCGCTGATACTTAGAACTCCTAACAAATCTATTGCAAATGGATCATGAAGTCTGGGTTTAAATGGAAATAAAGGCCAAGAGATACATTTAGAATTATATATTTGATCTGCCAAAGAGAGTAACAGAGAAAAGCACTCAAACATAATGAATATTTTAATATTAACATGTAAATAATACACATTGCACCATCCATTCTCTCCCAACTCAAAAAACGGCATTTACATGAATCTTAACCAAACAACCACCATAAATAGAATTCATACATTTCACTCAGTGTTAATAACTTAAATACAAAGGTGCGACATTTCTATTTCTACTGGCTACAAATGGAAAAAAAAAAAACCTAGCATGTATGTACACTCGCAGATGTGTTAATGGAAATATGAATGAGCCAGTTTGACGACATCTCTAGCTTCATCTTTAACTAGCAATAAGCTCGGGTAATTATGTTTATAACCTTTCTTTTTTATTTTAAAAAAAATGATATTTTCTACACAAACTGGCACTTGAGCAATACGCATATTAGCAAAACATGAGTTTTACAGGGGGAAAAGTGGGGTAGGAAAGATTTAAGCCAAAACAAAATATTGCAATATAATTTTGTACAGAGAGATGGCACAGGATTTCAATAGTGAATATACACATAAGTTGTTAAGCCGACCCAGACATATGACAAGTACTTGTAAATCGTATTGGAGTCTTTTACCTTGCAAAGTTGATTGTTTCTTTAAATTATCTCTTAAACTCTGTTAGCATTAATTGAATTTAACAAATGAGAACATGTAAAGGACACACTCATGTTAGTTTGAAAATTAATATTCATGCTGAGGCATCTACAACAATAAGTAATACAAACAACAAAATTAATAACCTATCTGCTTTGAACCCAGAAAACCAAAGATCTGGCCTAGAAAATTGTATATATTTGAAAATCTGATAAATTTCTGGTTTCATAGTTTAACTGGTATCGAGTTTGAACTGATTCTTTCTATGATATTTATAAGTGCTACAATAAAATACTCATCTACTTGGGTGAGCAACATTTTATTGGCACTTGGCCCATAGATACAACTTGATATGATAGGATTTTTTTTTTAAATTATAAAGTAATTTAACTTTTAAAAATCCAACTTTTATCATTCTAAAATATTGAACAGCTAATGAATTATTGAGATAGTTATCTGATTAAACCAATCAGGACAATTACTACATTTTATATCTACTAAAACAAAATAGAAGTTTTGGTCTCAAAACATTTAGTTTAAATAGTGCAATAATTGTGCAAATACTTCAAATAGACTGTAGAAATGGTATTTCATTACATTAACAAAATAATTGGTCAAATTTAAACTGTCATTTGTTAATAGAAATAAAGACTTTGTAGAATTGATTAATGAATTCAGTTATCTGTGAAAAGTAGCATTGAATAGGACTTGAAAGATCTTTTGAAAGGTTATTTTAATGTCCTTTACAGGTATAAATATTACAGGTTTAGCCATACAGATTTCCCCACCGCTACTCTACAAGTTTCTGATCTGACAGTAGTGTGAAATACAAGAAGGTTACTAAATACAACAATTTACAATTGTACATAAAACATAATTTACAATCTCCAATAAATAAGAGGTGGATGTTGTAAGAATCAGCCAGGGGAGAGAAGTTGGTGGCCTTGAGGCCCATAACCTTGATGCTGGAGTTAGCCGCCTGGGGTGATCACAATCAAGGCTGATATTTTCCTTTTATTGGTTTGAGCCAATAATATGCTTTCAAGATCTGTGCTAGATGCATTTACTTTTACAAACTTGAAGTTATTTATAATTAATAGCTACATAAACATAATTTTGAGCATGTCATTTCAAAAGAGTTAACATGTCTTGGGTTTAGGTAAGTGTGGTGTAATATTTGATAATGTTCTCATTTAAGAATGAACCAATTTCACTTAAAATTTGTTTTCTAAAAGAGGGCTTTAAATAAATCACAATTTATCATGTACGAATTGTTGTTTTTTATGGTTTTTATTATCATTTATTTGCACTATCTAGGGAAATTTGTTTATTTAAAGTCAATCTTAGTTTAAAACTAACAACCAATTGACAAACATAATGTTATACAAAACATTAGACTTTTCTGGGTATGTGGAAATTTAGAATTTTAGAGATCAATCTTGCCTGCAACAAAAAGGAAAATTTTATTTATTTTCAATTAATTAACAATATACACATGGCATACATACATAAATTAGTATTCACTTTGAGTGAGTGGTAAATTCAAATTTGTGTTGGGCTTAATTTGATAAAATATGTTATCGCATGCAGTGCATCTGCATATAATTATTATTTTAGCCACACACTGAAATTCTTAAATAAAATTTGGTACTTAAAAATGAGCAAATATTCATTGTGGGGTGGACCAACCATGCCATCATATTTCCCATAAAGTTTAACTTTCCTTTGTTTCAGTACAAAAAATGTAGGTGTCAATTATCATTACTTAAGTCAAATATTGCAATGAAATAAAAGCAGCAATTTATTTAGATTTGAAATAAAACAAAAAAAATATTGCGGTTAAAATCGTTCTGAAATAATTTTTTTGAAAATATTTCTTATTGTAAAAATATATAATTCATAATTACGTTCTAAGACTTCGACATTTTGTACCTTCAAATATTTAAATATCTGCCTTAAATTCATGGATTTACCTGGTAGATAACTTCAGTTTTCTTTTCACAATCAAAGTGCAGAAAGAAAAAACATTTAACTAAAAGTAAATTAAAAAACAATTTTAAAAATTATGTAATGAAAGCACAATAGAAATAATATAAAACTTTAGGCACTGCCAGTTTCTTTTAGCCCAGGCTAAGATCTCAATTGTGGTGCTGAAATTGTATTGAGCTCCATCCTAGGAGCCAAACTTTGCATATTTAAATTATCTTTGTTGCAAATTTATAATTTAGCTTCTGAAAACATAAAATTTATTTGAATAAACTGAAATTAACTTATATTGCCCAACATGTCTTCAATTTTGTAATATGGCTAAGCAAGTACACTAAAGAGCAAACTTATTTTTTTAGTTTTCTTTGTTCTGTTTACGAATATTAAAAAGATCATTTGCGAAGGTAACATTTTAAGAAACTTGATAAATGTTTTAGCAGTAGCAAGAAATCTTAAACCAAAAAAGCTGCAAAGAGAAAAATGAGACAATTAAAAATGACTTTATTTAATCTTCTTAAACTCAAAACAATTTGAGAAGTTCTACTAAATTATAATTTTACCATAGTCATAGACCCAAAACACTCTTGATGGGGAATGTTTAAGTATGTAATGAGAAAATGTTGAATAAAAAAGTAAGTCCTCCCCGCTGATAAAATTCCTATAATTTGTGGATCCAATACCTGACAACATTCAGATATGATACAAGTCTGACTAGACTGCACATTATTTGAACAAAAATGTCATCAAGCCCTTTCCTATACCAAAAGGGATTTTCTGCTTGATTGTACCATGGCTATTTTTTAAAAAATAGAATTACTTTTTAATGGTCTTTTTAAATATTTTTCTTTTTTTTTTATCTTGGGAAGAAGTTGACTATTTTTAAGTTACAACAAGTAAAGTGCTCTTTACAAATTGGCATAAACCCAAAACCCAGAAATGAATTATTTCTATGCCCAATGTCATGAACTGAGGGAGTTATAAACATATCAGCAAAAGACTTTAGTAAAAAAAAAATTAAAAAAAGAGAGAGACTGGTTCATTTGCAATGTGACATGAACTACACAATTCTGTAAGACTGTTTAATTTTAATCCATTTCTTCTTCACTTTCATGGACAAAATGAATCAGCTGTTAGACAGTATAGTGATTGCATATGATCGGCCTAGCACAAGTTTTAACTATTTTTTTTATTAACCGTTCCATTTATTCAAGACATTCTTCATTTAGAAATTTTCTGTGTTTTCATGATCATCTAAAAAAACTTAGATTCTGATAAAAAAAATATATTTTTCTAACTTTTCGGTGCTAATATAATTAGGTAAACATCTTTCATTACAATTACAATAAATCTTGTTTATTCATGCAAAATATCTTTATGTTTGGAATTCTCATATTTTCATGACAGAAGTTAATGATTCATTGGTACTGAGATACCATGCAGAAGTGGGAAGTCCAACCAGAAAAAAAAAGCAAGGTGCTTGCAATATTGCACAGATAGACATCCTTATTTAAAATTAGTAACATTTCTTGCTTAGCTTCATTCTCTTTTAATTCTAAGAGAAAAAAGAATATTTAATTGTGAGATATTTCTTAAATTGCTTAAGGCAAAAGATTGGTCAGCTTCAACTCCCCCTGTTTATGCCTTGTACAACTTATTTGAACTCACAATCAAGGAATAAAGTAGGATGATCGAGGCATAGAAAGTACAATGGAAAAAAATCACAAGTGCTATAATAACATTAGAATTGTAAGCATCAGTTGAGATTTAATGATTAGCAAGAACAAGCAACATTACTAACAGAGACATGTCAGTCAGTGTAACAGCTGTACCAACTAGTAAAGATGCATTGCTGTGCATGATATGCTTTAAACCGGTAAAGAAGCAGTCCTGTCAGAGATTTAAAGAGTGTAAGAACAATGAAATGGGGTGTGGAATAGAAAGTCAACTATAGTTTTATAGGAGATAAAAATCAACACCAAAATTACTGCAGATATCTGTTATTCCATAAAAAAAAATTGGGTATGTCTTTGAATTTGGTTTCTATTATTTACATATGAATTTGTTACAATCATAGTTGCTATTTAATTTTAAAAAAAAAGATTTTAAATGAAAACCTCAAAATTTAAATGTGATATGGTGCAGAAAACGTAGCCATAAATGCAAAGTCAACATAATGTTAAAAATAGGGCTTAAAGTAGGATGTAAATTAGATTGGATAAGTTAAGTGTAGCATGAAATTCATCAAATCTAGTAATACATTTTTTTTAAATTTGAAGATTAAAATAAAAATGTTTAAAATTTTGAAATAACTATTTAAATGAATAGGCATATGGCCAAATGCATTCAGTGGAGTTGTCAACATTAATTTTACTGCATGATAATTGATATACCGCATCGAAATGAGATAAAACACTGCGTGTAAGGTTAGACTGCATAGTTTAAAATAGCATGTGTCTATTTGCAGCTGCACTTGTTTAAATCCAAAACTGTCTATGTTGATGAACACAAAACAATGTAGGAGACAAAACATGCATAGGATCACACTTAAGTTTAAAAGAGGAGACAAAATTGGGCACATCAGATACAAAAAAAAACCGTGCAGGTATGGACATCAAGCCCAATTAATTATTAGTCATTGAAAAAATTTATGCTAATATGAGAACTAAATGAACATCAGAATTTTCTTTTTTAAAGGTATTATCAGCACATTAGTTCTGTATTTTGCTTTTATTGTTTGGAAAACAGCGGTTCTTAAAACATTACAACAGTCTCCCTTATGTTATGGAACTCAATCAACAAATATGTGTAGAAATAAACAAATCCCCATCCCATCTTTTCAATGTATCCACTAATTTATACAGCAAACTGTTTTTGGTAATGACATTTATGCCTAGAGACAAAAACCTCTCAATTATGGATTCAATGAAAGCTTGTAGAACTATGACGGACATGTTATTTTAGTTATCTCATTTTAATGATGTCATTGCAGGATTTTTTGCTAAAAAATGTTTCACTAAAGTTTTCTTTAAATGAGCTCAGACGAAGTCATTGCAACCTAAAAATATATTTTTACAAGAGTTATAAAAAAAATTATTTTTTTTTTTGCTTACAAACTCACCATAAAATATTTGTTGTATATTTACAAGATAAACCAATCTCTCCGGGCTTGATTGTTTTTTCACAAATAAGTTGATAAAGAATTTATGGTTTATGTACATGTCATGTAAACAAACAAAAATTATCACTAGTTTCACTTGAGCTTCATGAGACTGAGACTCAGAAGATTGAAACATGACTATCCACACACAACATTCAAATCTCATTGATTCACTGCACCCAAATTAATATAATTTTTTTGTTTAATTTGGGTGCACATTAGTAATATCAGAGATTATTTCCTTTCAATTAATTAAGTTAACTTGTAATGGAAGCAATGTGTGATACAAAAATTAATTTATTTTTTTAATTATCAACCTGCTCGGGAGGGGGGGGGGAATGGCCGAATGCATAGAAATTTGGTGACCCAAATGCTAAAAACAAATTTTTGAGAGGGGGAAAAAACACTAACATTAAAAAATTAAAAACATTTCCAGCTTTTATAATTAATTTCCTTGACGTCTAAAAGATTAAGCTATAAAACCTTTAAAAAGTTTCCGCACAAAATGATCCAAGAAATGTGCAAAGATCAATACACTGACAATCTAGTTTTACATAAAAACTGGCAGCTTTAATACAAGGAAATCATAATTGAAATAACTTTTAAAAACATCCATTTCAAAAAAAAAACACCCAGGCATTCTTTTCAAGAAATGATTATTCATTCAACAATCTTACTCTTCATCATTCATTTATCACCAGTCACAAACAAAACATCTGCTCAAACTCTGTACACTTCATCACATTTGTCTTCAATCATCCATGTCGTCACTGTACGTCAATCTGACAACCGCATCTTCGTCATCAATTGGAACTTGTCCGTAAAATTTTTTATCTTTCCAGCACAGGTAGTTATACCTCCGCACAATAAAAATAACAAAAACAACAGACAGCAAAATTAAGACACTCAGACATATAAGCAGAGCTATGACAGCGCTGTTCTCTAAGGTGACAGGGTGTTTCAAAATTTGTACCCTGACGCATGTGTTCCCCACCAGGCTGAGGTCTTGCGGACACTTGGTGCAGTCTGCTGCTGAATGGAGACATTCTTGGCAGCTTGAATGACAAGGAATGCATGAGTTTGTACCTGTGGCAAAGAGAACAGGGAGGTAACTAACAGGGGCTACAAGAATGGAAACTAACGACGGTTCTCATCTTATGATCTCAAGGGAAGTAAAAGGAAAGAGGGCTGAGAGCAGGAGTTAGTGAATAATTCAAAGGGAGCTTTTAAGCTACTTGACAAGAGATCATAAGTTTGAGAACATCTGTTACTACAGAATATTTTCATGATTAGTAGAAGGCATGATTAAGATCTATGCTACCTAACTCTAGTGTTATTATGGGAATAATAGGACACATAAGTTAGGGTGAGTGTATAGAATTTCTTTGCCATGCAAATACATGTTAATAATAATGTTTAAGAATTCATGCATATTAATCTTAATGAATAAAGTATTGAGTGCCAATATGTCTTTTAACATTTTTTGCCTAATCTACTGTTGGCATGCAATTCACTTGACACAGTGTTCAATTTAATTGGTTTTATTTTATTGATCAGTTAAAATACAAGTGCACAAGTTTTTAATGTTATTTTTAAATATATTGATTATGCTTTGGTATACTAACTAGTACGTTCATTCAACAACAGCTCTATACAAATCAGTCACTGCAGTTACATGAGTTTTAGTAAATAAATCAACAAAATGAAACAGCTAGGACTAGAACATCCAATTAAAAACTCCTTGACTAGCTGTGATAAAATGTGATAAGTAGTATTGAACCAAGGAAGTGAGTAAGAAATACATCCTGAGAAATACTTGAGGTAAATTTAAAGACTGGCCATTATTAAATATATTTATATATCTTTGTGATGATATGTTAACCATAACAATTAATGGTTAGTTATAAATAAAATATTACCAAATGTTTTCAAAACTACATTTCAAAAAAACATTACACACAAAGTTCAGCCATATTTAAAATTATTCAATAAGAATACACACACATTAATTCAATACAGTCGGACCTCAAAGTCTAACTAAAATGGACCTAAATGAAAAAAAAATTCAACTTAAAGAGTTTTTGAGTTAGGGAAAATGGCGTTATAGGGGCAGATTAATTAATTACAATGTTGATATTGGTGGGGAGGGGGGGGGGGGCAAACACTATACCAGCAGGAAGGCTTGACAGGAAGGAGAAGAGGCGGTGTCTGATGTTTCATATGAAAGTAAGTCGACTGACACCATTGAAAAAGCCCCCTCCCCCCACACACTTTACTCCCTCTACAGTAAGATAGGGGAGTACAAATTTTCCTATTACACAAACGCCTTGGAAATTTTGACTAAGGGAGGTTGGAAGCCGAAAATCTCTGAGTTAAGGAGATCTTAAATACATAAGTCTTATTGAATTTGGCCAGGATCTAACAATTAATTCGATATAGGGAGGCTTTTAACTCAGGGAAGTTCGACTTAGCGAGGTCCTACTGTATCACAAGAAATATTTCTAGTCTAAAATAAAAACTGTTTCAAATTTTCAAATGCTGAGTTTGCCTTGCTCTCTATACATATAACAAAAACATTAAAAAGTTGATGAAGTTCACCCTTCAACCATACAACAAGCTCCAATTATCCAATTAGGATTCTCCTTTCAAAAACATGAGCATACTCTCCAACATCTGCCATTGAATCCCTTAAAGAGACACTATCCCAGCTATTTTACAATGCTAATAGAAATTTATTTAAACATGATGCCTAGGCTTCATTTTGATGATTATTATCAATCAATGCTCACCACAGACATCCACAGACAAGACACTGGCAGTTTTCATTTCAAGGAGTTGAATTGGTGCAATGATTTAATTGTAAATTTATTGAAAAGATTAGTCCATTTTATTTGTGAATGCTAGCAAATTGTGATTGTAGAAGCCAAATGTATTTTGAACATGATTTCTAAATACATTTTGTATCCAAATTTTTGTTATCCAAACGGTTTTTACTTTCCTAAGAATGTAAACTTAGTTGAAATCTATGACATGACAAGAGTACCTACCACCTAGATTATCAAATCCAATTACCTCTAAAATTAAGAGTCTCTGATTTCTAATATACTAGATTGGATATTAATCTTTTGTTAACTAATGCTATCACTAACAAAAGATTAAAATGAAATTACAAGAAAAAATCACAAATTAATATTTTTAGAAATGAGATAAATTAACTAACGGTATCAATAATTTATCTCATTTTTTAAAAAAAAAGATGGGATAGAAATTGCAGTAACTAAGTTCCAGCAATCTTGACAAAAAAATTATATATAATATTAAAATTTAGTATTTCAAAGACAACTTACAAACCATTTTATGAAAAACTATATGGAGAACAAGTTGCAGTCTAAGTTCTAGCACTATACGAAAATCAACCAAAGCAAACCAAACCAAAAATACAGTATTTAGCTAATGACCGAGAGAAATTATTTCTAGAAAACATTAGATCTACCAAAACTTTTAGTTTTAAAGGTGCAATACAAAAAGATAATTAAGTAAATTGTGCAGTGCTTCTTGTAAAACTTATAAAACATTCAAAATTGACGAGCCATAGTGACTATTGTGAATGACAAATGGAATGAATAGCTTTAAAATAAATGAATGATAGATGTACATATAAAGTCTCTATGGACTCAACATAAATGTTAAGATACCTATTGAAGTTCATGATAGTTCAATTGACTACATCAAAAAATTTGAGAAAATCATGCTTTGAAGTAATGTAAAGCGCTGTGAGCCCAACTCCTTGCTGGGATACAACACTATGTAAATTATCAATTTATTATTATTATTAAATACAAGACACAAGGAAAGGCCTCAGATGTCAGAAGAGAAAGATCTCAGAAAGATTGGATTTCTAATTTTTGCACAAATTCCTAATGGTTCTGATCTAATAAGTAAAACATTCCTTATAACAAATCTGGCAAATGTCCAGCAAGTCCAATGAAGGATGTGACTGCCACTGATTAGTGGGCACTGGGTCTTTGACAGGATAGTAACATACATCAGACTTCATAAACCCAGACAGCTGATCACACAGGGACTCCATGGGGACCTTGTAACCTACCATGGGGACTTTGGGGCTGTTAGGGAAACTAGAGAACAGAGAAACTTTGTAGTCAGGTTTAGGGTAGTCAAAAACCATGCCGGCAAGCAGATCAAGATAATCAGGCTCTGGGTGGTTAGAAGGGTGATGGAGGGGGGAACCATAGTTATGGACATAAGCAGAAAACTCTGCGTGGTTAAAGGAGTGAAACCTGTGACAACATTCAGATGGGTGATGGGGGCTGTGCAATGGCTTACTGAGAAAGAAACCGGGCAGGCAGTCGGCAGAGCAGATGAACTGCTCCTGCTTGCCCTTGTAATCCTGGAGCTTGTGCCCCGGAGGGCAGGAGCGGCACTGGGTCAGCATGGGGCCGATGCATGTTGCACAGCTGATCTCACAGGGGAAGCACATGTCGTTCATGGTGTAAAACCCATCAGGGCAAACTGGCACACATGTCCTGGAGAAGGCATCACAGTGTCACAAGTATTGCATTAATACAAATATAAATTAAACATTAACTAATGTTTAATGTTTTAACTAAAAATATTTCCTAAAAAGCTTAAAAATAAAAATATATTTAATCTGACAGCAAATAATAAAAAAGAACACATTTTTCTTTAACCTATGCTTCTGTATATTAATATTTTAAAACAATTTTTGTGTGCCTCCCAAGAGATTTAATAGTGACTATCAAGTAAACCTGGTTAAGAATATTTTTAATTTAATAAAAATAATGGAACATTTAAGCTTATAAAAATTTTTTATCAAATGAAATGCATAAAAATTAACAAAAAACAGTTTCAATTATAAGCAACAATTCTCTATTAGTGGCTAATATAATATTTTTACACTATAAAACTTCTGACCTTGTTGGACCTATGCGAAAGTTTTTACATTTGATACAATCTTGAGCAGTTGGACCGTTACAACCTCCATCACACTGCTGGTGACAGGAGAGTGTCACTGAATCAGTCTGAGAGAAAGTTAAACAATGTACCAAATATTATATGTGAAAGCAAAGACAAATTGTCGTGTTAGACAAGATCAATACTAGCTTCTGTTTGATTCTATGTGGAGCATTGGGTCATACTTACATTAGTTTTTATTGTAATGTTTTCCACTTTGGGCTTAGATGTAGTTTTGAAACTTTTTGTCTCATTCTTGAGTGAGACAGGTTGGATTTCTGTGCCGTGGAAGACTAGAGACCATGAACCAAGGGTTCCTTGAGGATGTTTTAGAAAATGTAACTTTTAGAAAGGTATTGAACAAAATCAAAATTGCTGAGCTAAAATAAAATATTGATAATAATTAAATTAATTGAGCCAGTGGTTGAAATTTTTCAAATACCTTCTTTAATTAAATGTGAATATTTTCTTTTATAACCAACAAAGGCTATTTAATTTTTCTATAAAATATCTAATGTTAAAAATGTGATTGCTAAAACATTTGTGTTTTCTCTCAAGCCAAGCCTAGAAACAACAAACCAACACTGCTGAGAATAAATGCAACTAACCCCCAGCATTTCTGGTATTGTAGGCGTCTCCATCTTCGATCTCTAGCACCCAAACTCCTTGTGGGTTCTCTCCCCAGAAGTGGACTGATAAGAATGGCCACTCATCAAAGCCACCCGGATTGACATCATTTGGTCGGTGAGGTAGCAGCTGTGACCTGGTACCCTTTGGAGACGTCAGATATATGACAACATTTCCCCTGCTCTCATAAGTTAGTGAGATGACAGCCTGAACATGTTCTAGATAGTTGACTTCAGTGGTGGTCCCCTTACAGCCATCTGTACGGATCTCACTTTGAAATTTTGTATGGGCTGCTAATGGGCTGAGTTTGTAGAGAATAAATAGAAAATATAAACAAATTTTAACTCTACGAAAAAGGTTTAGACTAGACTTTCATGGCTCATGAGGCCTTCTTCTGTTTGTCAAAGAAAATAAAGTCAAGTTCATTTGTCTGTTATTAGCCTGTAGTGTTGACATTATTTAACACAAAAATTTGTATATGATAAAAAGTGTAGGTAATCATGCTTAGTTTCAACTAACATTTTCAAACAATTATACTTTTTAAATAATTGTTTTTTTATAAAGATGAAAGAACTAACAAAAGAGAAATCCATCAATAGCATCCAACAATTCAAGGACAAAACGGGCTGATGTTTAATGAAACATTATTTACTTGTACTTAATTAATCAATTGTTCAGAAAGAGAAGCAATGAGGTTCCCAATGGGCTAAAAGGACATCATTCATGGATCACCCTACAGACAATTTTCTCTTTCAGCTGCGTGGCTGTGCAGATAACTGACCGCCAACGCGAAGCAATTTAGAATTACTGCACAGAAAATTTTGAAAAGGATAATATAATATCTATGTTTGTGGTGTTTGAAATTGTGCACACAAAAATGGATGCTGTGCAAAATTGAACACTAGGTTTTTTATTTTGCACACAGAACAACAAAACTTAAAGGAAACATGCCTAAAGGTGAAATATGTTCAATTTTCAGATGACACTTACATGTTGTGTACATCTGACATAACTTGACATTCATGTTTTTCTGGGACAGTGTTCCACAACAAGGCCAAGTCTACCATAGCAGAGGCATCCATTAGACCATAACCATAACGTAGACTCACTGAAAGATTATAAAAATTTATATCAGTGGTTCTGAATATTGTTGAAAGTGCAATTGTTATTTTACTTTTCATTCAGGAAATGCATATTTTTAGCTCAATTAGGTGTCATTTAAGTTGTTCCACAATCATTTTAAATTTTAAAATTTCTCAATGTTATTTAATTAATTTCAGTAGATTTGTTATCTTTCAGTAATATTTTATGATTCATATTTTTGTATCATTTATTAGGTGAGAATATTTCATTTAGACAATCTTTAAAAATTAGTTTGAATTTACAAAACTAGCCCAATAAAGTTCTATGACAGACAATATATGTACCTTGCCTCCCGACACCATTGGTAACCCATTCACCATCTCTAATAGGACCTGGTCTGGCTGTCATCAAGGTTATGTACTGGACATCCCTCCAAGTCAAATCATTGCTGCAAATTCAGATTTGTGTTTTAGAGGTATCTTGGAAGTAAGAACCAAATCTTTACCTTTAAGTGTTAAGCAATAAATTTACAACAAATTATCAGTAATTGGTTTGAAGTGATAAAACCATAACTTTCTTAACACAAAATTTATAACATGCTGGCCTTACATGATATAAATAACTAGCACAAGCAATTAAATCAAAGTGCCTATTCAAAATAAAACTCGATAGATACCCAAAAATAATTAGTTGTATTGACCAACAGGGTGAAATGGGTACGAATAGTTCCAATGCTGTTTATGCTGAGTATGGACATTCAGTTGGGACATTAGTGGTATTTAGCTAAGTTAATAACAGTCAAAGCTCAACACCAGAAAAAAACATAATTGATTTAGCAAAGAAAATAAAAAACAGCAGCACCTGTTAGGTAACCTATATACTCGCTCTATAGCCCGTTTGTTCATAAACCTACCCCCCTCTTTTTGGAAGAGAATAGTATAGAAAGTGTGTAACTCGCTCGTAAGCAGACCCCAAGAGTTACCTATATTTTTTTTCTTTGGTAAACAGCGGTGAACGCATATTTTAAAATTGATTGTTGAAAACAAACTTTGTTAAACTATTTATTAAAACAGAAATAAATAAAATGATTAAATAAGGTAAGTGCAGATGTTGATAATATGTTATATGTACAGCAGTCAAATCTTGAAGAATGTAAACAAAAAACTTGATGATCTACGATAACAACACCGGTATTCAATGAACATGCAGAAATCACCTATGACCCGCTTGTAAGTCAACAATCACTCCCCCTCACCAACATTTCCTCTTAGATTTTGTCCCCAAAAAAATCGGTCTGAGTATTTACGGTTAGTAAATACATTTTTTTTTGTGAGCATGTCAAGTGAAGCATTAATTGAGAGCACAGTACACTACAGTGCACAGAGAGTCAGCAGGTGGACAAGAAAGATACACTTGTAATTTATGTTTTATAGATTTCAACTATAATCCTCATAAATGTCAAAATAAAAAATATTTTTATTGTGGAAATGTTCAACAATGTAATAAAATTAAAAAGAAATGGCCCTTTATTGCTTCCAATGAATAAATACACTCCAGATATATTTTTTTTCTGACTTTATTATCCTTCAAGGATTGATACCTAGAAAAGCAGGTGTTCAGCCATTGATTTTTTAGCACAAGCAATACATCAATTCTTTATTTGTTTAGCTCAATTATTTACTGCTGCAATATGACAGGGACACATGTTTAATGAGAAAGATGAAAGCAATGAATAACTTACTTGGCTTCTAAAATCAAAGCCACAATCCCAGCAGCTAAAGGAGCAGAAGCTGATGTGCCTGTGTGGGTAATTGTGCACTTTTCATGTAGGTCAGTTGATGCCTTTCAAAAAAAAGGGAGGGAGGGGGGGGGGGTTAAGATTGTATTTGTTACATTGTGAATTGTACAAAATGTTATGAACTATTTAAAATATTTCTGTTGCTAAATTCTTTAGAATGCATGGGGCTGGTAAAATCTTAGATTATGTAGACATAAAATTTTACTAATAAAATGATTTTAAGTTCCGAATTAAAAAAATTATGGAATAAAAACATAATTCAAATTTTTATATCTAAACAAACATGCGTAAGAAGTATCAACACATGAGTATTTTAGGGCTATTAGGAATAAATACAATTGCTGAAATTAACCCAATATACTAGATAACTTATATTTTACTGCTAACAAATCCAAGCTATTCCATGTCAGAACTCACTATCTGCTTCTCATTGTAGGCACCACTGCTGTATGTTGTGGCCAGTGTGGAGGAGCACTCCTCCAAGTACCAGGGCTTCACACCATTCTCCGATGTGCTGCTTATGGACAGTGTGTAGATGCTGTTTGCATAGCCATCACAGTTGCATGAATCTAAGGCGCTGCCACCGTTTCCCGAGGCCCACACAAATATAGAGCCCTTACCATTACGACCCTAAATTTTTTTTAATGGGAAACAAATTAAATTTATTCTTTGTATAATATAAGTACAAATTTGAGAAAACTTTGAGAGAAACAGTTAATAGGAGGAGGGAGAATGCTGTAATTGTAAGTGAAAGAGATGTTAACAAACCAGATCCAGACACCCAGTTACTCACATGCTCTATGCCATTGATGAAAGCTTTCTTGGCCAACTTTCCGGGACCATCCACTACTTTACCATCATCATCTGGCCCCCAGCTGGCCGAGTATATATCTATGTGACTGCGATTAAAGCTCAGTGACGTTGCTTCCACAGCATCATAAACTTCACCATCTAACATGCGAATGCCTGTGGAAGTTAAAGTGGAGGAATGTATGGTTTGATCTACTGATAGGGTTCCTGTTGTGTCACAATTTGGGCAATTATCATAGCAAGAAGAGGGCACGGGGGAAGGCTAGAAACTAACTTCTGTTACTACTATGTATTGTGGAGTCCTTGTGGAATAAAGGGTAGGAGAGTGCATGGGGTGTTCCCAGTGTCAGAAAAGGTTAGTTCATGCAGGATGGATATTGAATGGATGTCACTGTATCACATAATTCTAGGACAAGGCTAGCAACTATGACTTTGAAATCCCAGCATTGGGGGTACTTTATGAGGCTCAACCAAGTAGACCTGAGCTTAGAAAACATGGATGCTATTTGGGGGATTAAAATTTGCTAATCACAGTACTGGGCTAGAGAAACCATTCTTAGCAAAGATGGGGGAAACAGACCTGGGAAGGAATTTACTGAGACGCAATGAAAAGTTTGTGTGGACTTATAACATGGCACCTGTAGTTAAAGGACAAGACATGCAATGAGAACAGTTAATAGAAAACAAAGTAGGAGTGGTAAATGGAACCAAGAGAGTAGGAGCCAGGCAGTAGTAGAAGAGTCAGTAATTACAGAGTAGAAACTCAGTAGTAGAGGAGTCAGTAATTACAGAGTAGGAACTCAGTAGTAGAGGAGTCAGTAATTACAGAGTAGGAACTCAGTAGTAGAGGAGTCAGTAATTACAGTGTAGGACTGCAGTAATAGAGGAGTTGTTAAGTACAGAGTAGGACTGCAGTAGTAAAGGAGTCAGAAAGTACAGAGTAGGAACTCCGCAGTAAAGGAGTCAGTCATTAAAGAGTAGGACTGCAGTAGTAGAGGAGTCAGTAAGTACAGAGTAGGAACTCAGTAGTAGAGGAGTCAGTAAGTACAGGGTAGGTCTGCAGTAGTAGAGGAGTCAGTAAGTACAGAGTAGGAACTTAGTAGTAGAGGAGTCAGTAAGTACAGGGTAGGACTGCAGTAGTAGAGGAGTCAGTGTAAGAACTCAGTAGTAGAGGAATCAGTAAGTACAGAGTAGGACTGCAGTAGTTGACTGTCTTAGGAACAGACACTTGCATTTAGTTGGGACAAAAGGGTATAGTCAGAGCAGTATGAATGGGTGATTGTAACCCAGATATAAAGATGTATCTTAAGTACAAGTGACAGAAGCTGAAACAAAAGCTTCTCTTTAATATAAAATGATGTCATGTGACAATATTATTGGATTAACTAAGTATATTTTTGGAAGGCTCTTGAAATTTTTTCAAAAAACTTATGTGAATGACTTAAAATCTCCCCTAACATATTTTTATAAGTTCTATGTGGTAGTAATCACACTTTTTTAAATTTCAAAAACCATGCAATTACAAATGTTAATTGGCTGAAGAGCTCAATCTTATTAATAACCAACTTACCACCAATCCTTGAATGTGGAGCTATGCCAATAGTGCAATATGTATTGTTAGCTTCAGCTGACACCTCCCCAGCACACCTTGTTCCGTGTCTGAAGAAAATTACATGGTATTCATAGACTTTAGCTTATTCATCCTCCTTAATTAATTAATTAATTAATGCATGTTTTTGAAATAAAAAAATATCACCTTAAATTATATATAGTATTTTTTTAATATGTGAGTCTAATTGAAAAATAACTGATGAGTGCAATTAAATTGTGTAAAACATTAATTCTAATATAGCAAGTAAAATAATTCATCACTTCAAGAATACACAGTGTTCAGTAGTTCATACATTCAATTTCAGAAATCTTATCTTCTTTTTTAAATGTTTTAGTTTCAAAGCCATGATAATAAAAAATCAAACCTATTTTCATTGGAGGGATCATAGCGGGGCATAGGGTCACTATCTTGGTCATTAACATCATAGCTTGCGTAAGGATCCTGTAAATTAATTTTTAAGCTACATTTTAGACATGGTTATTGTTTTTGGGTTGTTTTTTTTTTTGGGGGGGGGGGGGGTGAAACAAATAATAAAAGAAGAGGGAAATTTTAAACCATGGTCAATTGTTTGTTTGCCGCAAAAAGTGTTAGTAAACCATTTGTATCATGTTCTATAAATGAAGCAAGTCTATTTACTGACAACCAATTAAAATGTTTTTGAGATTAACTGATTTAATGGTTTAAAAATATAACAAAATAACAGTAAACAAAAATATTTAAAAACTGCACAATTAACAGGTGGTAATTTTTTTTTATATATCACATTCTTCTTGAGAGCAGTGTTCATTTTAAGCAATGTGGCAGCACAGATATGTGACTGGTGCAGTGTAGAACTATAGTATTACCACTAAAATGTTTTTCAAAGATAATGCAATACCTGTTTTTATGGAGTGTAAAATTTTTCCACAAAAATGGAAGCTATAAAAATGTGTACACATATTTTGTTATTTTTCACATGGACCAAAAAATCTTAGATGGAACAACATTTATGGGTAGAGCTTAAAATGTCTTACAAATTGACACTGCCTATTTTGAATCGGTCAAATATAAGCAGATTGCATTAGTGTAAGGGTTGTATATACACACACACATATATATATATATATATATTAGAGCTACGTAATTCATGATTAATTTTTCGATTAAATGATAAAAAAATTTATTGATTAAAATTACTTTAATTGATAAAATAGTGATTAAAATAAGAATAGTTTTTGTGCAATTTTTCTGATTTATTAATAATTAATTAATTATTAATAATAGTTATAAACTTCTCCATTTAAAAAAAAAAAGATTTTTAAAGTGTCAACTTTAAAATACGCTGTTTTTATAAGGAAAATGATATAAAAATTTATAAAATTGTATTTACTCAATTAACAATAACAAAATTTAAATTCATTGACATTATATTGAACTACTTATTTTTAAATTTAAAAAATGTGCCATTGCCTGTTTTTGTTAATTCCTTAGAAATTTTCAGTTTAATGACGTCATAATCTTATTTTTAGCTTAAATCAAAATTATTGATTAATTATTCTGTAATTTTTCAAAAGTTAATGATTAAATTTAAATTAATCGATAACAGCCCTAATATATATATATCAGAGCTGCGGAAATTACCGATTAATTTCTCGATTAATCGGTCAATTATTTTATCGATTAAAATTATTTTAATAGATAAAATAGTGATTAAAAAAAAAGATTTTGTTTTTTTTAATACATATTAATAATAGTTTTTATTTTATCATTATTTTTTTACGTACAAACTTCTCCGTTAAGGGAATTCAGAAATAGTATACTTTAAAATAACCTGTTTTATAAGGACAATGATATTAAAAAAAAACATTGTTATTTAACAAAATTTAAATTCATTGACATTATATTGAACTAGATTCTACTTATTTTTAAATATATCCCCTAACAATAGTACGTGTTTTAAATTTAATTAAATTAAATACTTAGGTTATGGGCATTTTAAAAAATGCAATAAAAGGGCACAAAATATGAAGGAAAACGAAATAGTGAAAAAAGAGATTATGAGGTCTTAGAAAAAAAATCATAGCTTTCGAACCATTTGGGATAAAAAGATGATCTTTATGTTTTTACTAATCATCAAACAATTTCTATACAGCTGTATTACTTTCATATTTATAAAATTAATTTGAAATTTTCATTCAAGTGCCTCAACTTTAATACGTTATTTAACTTGTTTTCAGTGCTAACTGATTTAAAAATAACTTAATGTACATTCTAATCGCCCGTTTTTATTACTTCCCTTGATATTTTCAGTTTAATGACGTCATACATATTTATTTTTAGCTTAACAAAATTATCGATTAATTAATCGGTAATTTTTCAAAAGTTAACGATTAAATTTAATTTAATCGATAACAGCCCTAATATATATATATATAATATATAAACACACATACATTATACATATAAATATATATATATATGTATGTATGTATGTATACATAGATACATATATATTTATTATACACAAATGAATCATTTCAGTAAAGCAATTTGAAGGTATTACAAACACACACAAAAATGATCAACAATTATTGACTTAAAATAAGATCTGACTAATTACTTTGAACAATCTCAAAACTCAAAATAACAATTGTGAGCCTATGCATTATACTAGTTACTATTTATATTTCCCAAGGCAGCGGTTTTTATTAAACCAGTTCTGCATATTTCCCATGTGATATTAGATTCAATCACTCCAGCTGTGAAACATTCTTTCAGTGCAGTAGCAAGTAGCAAACAAGTGTCTTATATCAGCTACCAATTTTGTTTTGATTATCACCATACAAAACTGGCCCCACTCCACATGTTGAAGTAATAAAAGCTGACCTGGCAATGTCAAGGCGAGTATCAGATTTAACAAAGCAAAAACTGAGCTTAACCCCTATAAATACTTACATAGTTTTTAACCAGGTCAGGGTGAGTACGCTCCAGGCCATCATCTAGAATTGTCACAACAATGTTTTTTCCAGTGTAGCCTTTCTTCCAAGCTTCCAGAACGTTCATATCATTACCACCATAAGCTCCTCTATTCTGTCAGTTTAAAACACAGCCAATTTTTTACAAGTACATAATAGGATAGTTCAATCATTAAAAAATTCAGATCTCATACTCATGACACATTTTTTAATCAAATTTGAGGTAACAATTTAATCATTGATTTTCAAAACGTTATCAGTAGTCATAAGCTTAATACATTTTGCTTCTGCAATCATATTTGTTTTTTTACATTCATTAAGAAAATGGACCAGGCTTTTCTGTAATTTGCACTTAAATTGTTACTCATTTAACTCTTTGAAAATCAAATAGCAAGTGTCTTGTGTATGGATATCTGTTAAGAGCAAAGACCATTATGTAGTCATTATAATGGAATTTAGACATGAACCAGAAATAGTAGAAAAAGAACTAACCGAAAAAATATTAATTTTTCTTAATTATTGAAAATACTATGATTCTCTGCAAGTTTGCTTAGCGTAGTGCATGCAAATTTTAACATGGAAATGTTGAGCCTTCTTGTCCATGAGGGACATCTACCGATCATCGCTGGCGTCTGCACTTCCTCCTAGGACATAGGCCACCTACAAGAGCTCTCCAGGCATCTCTATCCTGGGCCATTTTCTCCAGGATCTTCCATTCATGGCCAATCCTCTTGATGTCTGCCTCCAATTCTCGGCGCCAGGTGTTTCTTGGGCGGCCTCTTTTCCGTTTACCCTCTGGGTTCCATTTCAGGGCTTGCCTTGTTGTATTAGAAGCAGGTTTCTTTAGTGTATGACCGATCCACCTCCACCGCTTTTGAAGAATCTCTTCCTCAATGGGCTTCTGTTTAGTCCGCTGCCACAGTTCCTGGTTGCTGATTTTGTCCGGCCAGTGAATTCTGAGAATCCTTCTTAGACAATTGTTAATGAAGGTCTGGATTCTGGTCAGGTTTACAGCCGTTGTTCTCCATGTCTCAGCTCCATATAGCAGCACTGGTTTCACCATAGCGTTAAAAATCCTTACTTTTAACTTGCTGCCTAAGTTGTTGGCGACCCAAACATTCTTGAGTTGCTGGAAGGCTGCTCTTGCTTTTCCGATCCTTATTTTGACGTCGGCATCTGTACCACCTTGTTTATCCACCATGCTGCCAAGGTAAACAAAACTCTCCACCTCCTGAAGGGCTTCTCCTTCAAGCATGATGGGTGATGTACTGGTGGCATTAACCTTGAGGATTTTACTCTTCCCTTTGTGTATGTTGAGACCTATGCTAGCAGAAGTGGCTGCGACAATGTTTGTTTTCTCCTGCATCTGTTGTTGGGTATGTGCAAGAAGGGCAAGGTCATCAGCAAAGTCTAGATCATCAAGTTGATCCCACAAGGTCCATTGGATGCCATTCCTTTTCTGCTGTGTAGATGTTTTCATCACCCAGTCAATGGCTAATAGAAACAGAAAGGGTGACAGCAAGCAACCTTGTCTCACACCAGTCTTCACCTGGAAAGCATCTGTCACCTGCTGACCATGGACAACTCGGCAGTTTATCCCTTCATACATGTTTCTGATTATATCCGTAATCTTCTGTGGCACCCCATAGTGCCTTAGCAATCTCCACATGGTTTGCCTGTCCACACTGTCGAAGGCTTTTTCGTAGTCAACAGCTCGAGGATGATACGCAGTGTCGCTATTTGGTCAGTGCAGGATCTGTTGGTGCGAAAACCAGCTTGTTGGTCCCGCAGTAGAGGGTCTACCGCGTTTTTCATCCTGTTAAGCAATACACGGTTGAAAACTTTTCCTGGGATGGACATGGAAATGATCCACACAAATTTTTTTTTTCAACAAATGTAGTCCATTGTATCAGGATGTAGTGCTTAGTTCTTCACCCTTGTGTAAAAAACGAAGAGATTTTTAAGTATCCTGATAAACTGCACCAAACTTGTAATCAGTGTGTTTTCAAATTTTTGTTTTTAATTTTAATGGATTAAAAACTCCTTAAGTTTTCGGGAAATATATGTAGCCGAGTGGTGGGCTAAGATTGGGTTTGTTAACTACTTGACGATTAACAAACAGGTAAAAAGAAATCCAGGTCGTGAGAACTATAGTTTCTATAATAGTTGATTTATTGGTCTATCTTCTAATGTTGACACAGTAACTGATGTCTAAGTAATTTAACTTTAAGCTAGCAGGTTACACAATATACAGTACTACTACTCCCTATGCCCTATTCTACCTAGGTGCCGGGTGTGACTCGCTGGGTGATTCTCTGGGTGATTCTCTCTCCAACCTAGCTTTCTCCTCCCTTATATAGTCCGGCCTAGTAATATTGGGTCATTGTCTTAGAGGACCGTTAATTGTTTCCGGCACCCATCTACATTGTGCTTGGCTGATGCGATAGGGGGGGGGTATTGTTCGAGCACTGATAGTTGTCACCTACGCCGAAAGCAAGGCGCCAAGCGATGCGTTTCAAAACCCAAATACAACATTGTGCCGGGCTGATGAGATAGGGGGGCATTGTTCGAGGACTGATAATGGTAACCTCCACTGAAGCTTCTGGCACCAAAAATAAACAACATTGTTCTGGCGACGGAAACTATTTCCGGTCATTGCTTAGAGGACCGATAATTTTCACCTACCCCAGAAACGAGGCGCCATATACACAACATTGTGCTGGCGACCGAGTCCCATAAATCTCTGCCTAATTGAACTGAGGGCCCTTTGTTTGGGTGCGTGGTGAGGGGGGAGCAGTTGGGGCGCGGGCACACGGCCACATATAATAATATAATGAAACAAGTGCCGAGCGGGGAGAACCCCCCTCCACAGCTTCTACACCACTGCACGTGTAAACAAGATGTGGAGTGCTATCTGGTGAAAAGATCCATTGAGCCATGGCAGCGCAATGCCTGACCTTCCATCTGATAAAGTTACCTTATTACAATGACATGCCTTCCAGTAAGGCACTTATTCCCTTAACCTAATTAACTCTATCTCGAAGCAAAACGTCAAAGATTTTCGACCATTACTATTACTTGGAATATAAATTTCAAATTGCTAATGTACGCTAAGTCCGATAACTCAGTTTTAAAATCCCCACTGCGTCATTGAAAATTTACTCCAGGGCTTCTAGTGTAGAAAGAAAACATTATGATCAACCACTTGACAATATGTCCACGAATGGTGTTAATCTTGAATGGGGTTTAATGTCTCAGCTTTAAAAAGAACGTGAATTGTCACGTGACACTAAAAGAAACTTATCACGCCGACGTTGTGTCCGGTGTGACGTACGACTTCCGGGATCAACATAACTCACGCTATACCCACGTGGCCTGTTGACGCAGGCCCTGTGTATTCCGGGCCTACGTCTGGTTTAGTTCATTATGTCCGCACGGGATCAATTATGCAAGAGAAATCGATTTTACGGCTGTCCACTGACACTTAAACGGTAAGCACAAGATTCCATATAAGACAAACATCTGTAATCCTGGAAATGGCAACGCCGAAAGGAGCGACAGAAGCAAGACAATATGATTTTTTTTTAATGAAGAAAATATTCGAGGTCGGCAATAAGTTATCTATTTCAATTATTTGAATGGAAAAAAAAAACAACATGTAAACCAGCAAAGCACTTAGTACTTAAAAGAATTTGAGTTATTGGTACCCCTCTCCTCTCTCTCCCTCGCGTTTTTTTCATGCCTCTGAAATGTCAATATTTTAACGCCACTTTGAACTGCTAATTTATAGCACCATTGTTTAAATCTTTGTAAAACAACTAAAAAATTATTAACTTCTAATAGTGTGTGGTACTTTTATCATTATTTTTGGCTGCACTTTGTTATAATAATCATATAATCAAATTAAATAATTTCATTTAAAAAATGTATTTTCCATTTTTTTAATTTTTTTTTATTCATTGGGGAAGGTTGGCGGATAACAATTGTGTTATCTTTATTGAACTTTAAGACTGTAGTTATTTTATTGTTTGGTCAAGTACAGATATTGTATAAGGTGAGCCCACGGGGAGCTTTCTAATTACTATACAGGGATACAATGTATGTTTAATTCCTACAAATAAATATAATAGTGACTTTTTAGAACGGCCCTCCCTCAAAAATTACATATTTAGTGGTATTTACAATAGAATATCTATTCAACAATTTGATTGCTATGGTTCAGAAATAAAATAGACGACCACTGGGCTAAATGATTGCACAGATATCTTCCTCCAGGTGGTGGTTTGGGAGTAGGGGGATTCTCGTCAACACCTGCATTCGTGTAACGCGTGATCGAGTCAACGAATTTGTGTAGCATCAGTTACAGCGCACGGCTATTAACATGACGACTCTATGACATCCAAGTCGGATATTAACATAATGACTCTATCACATTCAAGTCAGTTATTAACAGATTGACTCTATCACATTCATGTCGGCTATTAACAGAATGACTCTATCACATTCATGTCGGCTATTAACAGAATGACTCTATCACATTCAAGTCAGCTATTAACAGATTGACTCTATCACATCCAAGTCAGCTATTAACAGATTGACTCTATCACATTCAAGTCGGATATTAGCAGATTGACTCTATCACATTCAAGTCGGATATTAACAGAATGACTCTATCACATTCAAGTCGGATATTAACAGATTGACTCTATCACATTCAAGTCGGATATTAACAGAATGACTCTATCACATTCAAGTCAGCTATTAACAGATTGACTCTATCACATTCATGTCGGCTATTAACAGAATGACTCTATCACATTCAAGTCAGCTATTAACAGA
>MUZC01000987.1:526847-558023 GCA_002072015.1 Radix auricularia | reverse complement strand
TGACTCTATCACATTCGAGTCAGCTATTAACAGAATGACTCTATCACATCCAAGTCAGCTATTAACAGATTGACTCTATCACATCCAAGTCAGCTATTAACAGATTGACTCTATCACATTCGAGTCAGCTATTAACAGAATGACTCTATCACATTCAAGTCGGCTATTAACAGATTGACTCTATCACATTCAAGTCAGCTATTAACAGAATGACTATATCACATTCAAGTCAGCTATTAACAGATTGACTCTATCACATTCAAGTCAGCTATTAACAGAATGACTCTATCACATTCGAGTCAGCTATTAACAGAATGACTCTATCACATTCATGTCAGCTATTAACAGATTGACTCTATCACATTCAAGTCAGCTATTAACAGAATGACTCTATCACATTCATGTCAGCTATTAACAGATTGAATCTATCACATTCAAGTCAGCTATTAACAGAATGACTCTATCACATTCAAGTCAGCTATTCACATATTGACTCTATCACATTCGAGTCGGCTATTCACATATTGAATCTATCACGTTCGAGTCGGCTATTAACAGATTGACTCTATCACATTCATGTAGTATGAGATTTTATTGTTATACCACAGATTTATCTAAAGGTCAATTATCGGGAAAATGTTGCCGAGGGCCTTTTCCAAAATAAAGAAATAGGATGTCGGTGGAAACAAAACAAAAACCCAAAACAACCCCCCAAAAAACCTTGCAATCCTGTTATTTTCGTTGAGACTAAGAGAAGGTCAGAGAGGTCATGACACGTGTTGACAACACTGGCAGTGAATGAATAGCAACTATCCGTGATAGAGTCCGGTTTAACCCCAACGTTGGATCACTTTGAATTTTAGAGATGGCGGAAATATTTCCAACTTCTACCGCGTGACTCAATGTCTTGCAGACTTTGCACAACTTTTTTATTGCATTACTGACTTTAAAACAAGAAAACACAGACCATTTTTTATAGGCCATGGTCTAATATTACCAATGGAGTCCAGACAGCGTCTCTGGTCGGGGTTAATTCTTTTTTTTTTTTAAGGAAGTTTTTTTTTCTTTTTTAAATATGAACTCACATTCGAACATTTTTTGCACGAAAATAAAATAAGATGTAGAAAAATAAAACCAACTGTATGTTTTTGTCATTCCTTACACCGAACATTTTTGGGGGTAAGGAAATCCCAGGGTTGCCATTAGCCACACGGGATACTTACAAGATACCATTGGTTTTTCCAGTTGGGATCAGTTACACTCATCTGCTCAGCCACTTCCCGGAGGTGAAAATCTCGCTTCCTTCTCGACTTGGCCACCTGCTGTTCAAACCAGTTGACCTGAAAGAACACCGAAAGAGTTGTTTAAATTGAAATCAACTTTTAAGGTGAAATAGTCGTCCTGTTTATGTTTATCTTTGGCTCGCGTCAAACATCATGTTTATTTATGTAAGTTGGATGATGAACCTAATATCAAAATCTTAATTAAACTTTTTTTTTCTTTACAGTACAGTATCTTGTAGGCAGATGCTAATCTGGAATGTTTACTCAAATAAACAGTGTGATTCAGTGGCGTAGCTAGGGGGGGTCCAAATTCGAAAGTCCCCCTGGGCCCCTACTTGAGGGGGGCCATGGAGTGTCTGAATGTTTTTACATTAAATATTTACCCGACGCCATCTATGCGGGGCCCATCTAAGAGGCCAAGCCCCCCGGGCACCCAAATCCTTAGCTACGCAACTGTATGACTACAAAATATGCTTGACCTATTTGACGCTGACCTATACAAAAAGGTTTCAACTTCAATCATGTCATCGACGACGACGAATGCTAAGTCAGTTGTTAGTTGTGGTATGTAGTGTATTGTCATAGTGTAGTATATACCATTAGACTGATTTTCGACCGTAGCATTGATGCTGGGTCAACCCCTTAGGGCCCCTGGTTTCCCCGCCTTCAGGTCTGGGCAATAATAGCCGGCTCATTAGGGTAGGTAACGTAGACAGACGTCACTTTAACGTGCTTATTCCCGTCAAGACGACTAAAGGTCAGACAAGAAAGGTGAGGGGAAGATTAGCAGCGCTCAGCAAAGAAAATATGTCAGACTATACAGGTTTAGGGCAGTGGTTCTTGAACCTCACTGGTAAGTTCGTGTCGAGTTTAACTGAGATTCTTATTCTGTTGAGGTTGTAGTTGCTTGTGGTTCTCAACTTAAGAAAACAAAAATTAAAGTTAAAAGACCTCAATTTAGTAAAGGTCCAATTAACGAATTATGTAGGAAAATTACACCATCCAATGAGTTTTACATCAAAATATTGCATTCAACATTCAGCTGAGATCCGCATTCAGAATATTTGAACCATATGTCGGTGGTTTCTTCCTTATTCAAACTTAAAACTCCACCATTTTCTTAACTTATTATAAAATAAAAATATACAAACAAAAATATTTCAAAATCAGCTCTCTTACAATGAATGATAAGCGCTTAAGTCACAGAAGTTTTAAAATAGTTAAACGATGAACTGGTGATATAGCTTTTAGAGATATGCACCAAACTGTATTCATTTGATCACATGTGGCAATCGTTGTGTGAGCAATTGTCCCCAACATCACGGATTCCTGTAAAAAGGTTGTAAAAGGGTGGAGATCGCCACCAGAAGATATAGTGAATCCTATTCAAAAGCCTTTCAAAAAATATCAACAGTATGGGGCAATTTCTTTATAAATAGGTGTCTGAGCTCAGAAAAATGTTTTGAAACTCAGCGTTATTCGTGTAAATTATTTCAGCTATTTCGACGACGAGTGTCATTGCATCTCATGCGTGAATTGTTAATGTGGTTTACAATGTAAAGTGAAAAACTAGAACGCAGACATTCCAACAGCTGCAACCAATTGAATAATGACGACCACTATTTGTATCAGCTCAGTTCAAATCTTAACTTTGAAAATATATTTTTTAAAGTGGGCAGAGGTATCATTTCTATTTTTATGACAATATGTTAATGTGTCGATCTCGCATAATAATAAAGAAGTCAATTACGGGAATACTAAAGTTGCTTTTGTGTGTAGGCCACCATCTCATATCGGTAACCGACTACGATTATTGTTAATGCAATGACGCTAATAGATATCATTGTGTTCCAGTCCACAAGCGGACTCTTGTAAAGGTGAAATACTTTTCATTCTCCGACTGTGTCGGTTGACACTTGCCCATATGACGATAATTATGGTATTGAAAAGGCTCGGGTCGACAAGCCGTCTCACGAGGTTCCGTTAAATCCATATTAGCATTCATCGTGTAGGTCTGTATGGGTAAGCCCCGTGGGCAGGCTGTCTACTTTACGACCGTTATCAGGCCCTGACGTGAGGGTGGGGCTGTAGGGCGGGAATTATAGGTTGTATAGCGGTGACTCTCAAAGAAGTTACTCCACTGGACGCGAAACATTTGTTGACGTTTTTTTTTTTTTTAATTATTTCAGTCCACAACAAAAAATCGGAAACAAATCATCGCATCTACCGGGTAAATTCCAACAAGTGCAAAAGCCTGTAAAGTTTGAGAGACAGATGTCCGTGTAAGGAAACGGAAACGCTATTCTGGCCTATGGTAGTCACGTAGTTTAAGATGTAACTGTGACCATCTTTGGCTTCTGAGTTGACGCACATCAAAGTCGGCAGCTCTGTGGTATACTAATACATAACCCCTTGTGGATGCTGCAGTAGAATGGCAATGGTTCTGAGTTCTTAGTTTGCACTGTGATTTATTGCTCTATTTGAAGTTTTTGTAGTAGAAGGACTCGGTAACACGTGAAAATGTCCCAATCTGAATCCAGATAGTTTTATATTCCTTCTTTGCTAAGGTAAATGGGATGTTTGGTCAGTATAGCTATTTATAGATATTGTGAACTATTGATTGTTTCTATAAAAGGAAAATCAAAGATGAAATTTAAGTTAGAAGTCTGGAATAGTAATAACTAGCCCACTCGCGTCGTAGCTTACGCTGCTAATGATTTAGTGACGGGTGACATTTTAGCTAAGTAATTGTTGAGGAGAGTGTGTGACTACATTTCTGTCACTGAGCACAAACATTTTTAAAATTAAAAAAGTAATGTCTTAGCTGGGGCTTGAACCTACGACCTTCCGCGTGTTAGGCGAATGTAATAACCACTACACTACGAAATACATGCTATTCTGTTGTTCTGAAAGAACAAAGAATTTGACCTCAATTGAACATATTGTTGGCTTGGTCTCGATTACCCCCCACCCTCTGCACTAACTTTTCTTGCAAGCTGATTGGTCGGTGGGGCAGGAAGACACCCCGGTGTCAGGCATGGTTGAAACATGAATAGAATTATATATAGAGAGATAACTTTTGGAAATGTTCGGGGCGATTTCAAACAAATCGAAACAAATTTTAAAAAATTAAGATATGTGATGGGCGCGATTTAAGGGCAAGATTTAGTCCAGATACGCAAACAGTAGGTTTTTTAAAAATAAATTAAAACTTTATTCTCCGTTGAAAGTACATAGCGCTGAGCTAGCAAATACTATTTTAGCCTATTCATGCCCTTATATTCTTGAAATATACAGAATTACTTCGAGGTATACAAAAATGGGGTAGTGTTGCTAGAGACATGTTAAAATTATAATACAGGTCACGAGCATGCATGAATGGCGTTTGGTAATCCTCTCGCTTGGCATACTCGGGTTTACTTAATTTAAATTATCAACTTTCTGTCGTTCTGTTGCGAGGCAGAAAAGTTTATTGTTTTGCTAATGTATTATTATAACTAGATACGACCTGCGGCGCAGACTTGCTCATAATTAGAGCAAAGAAAGTGTGTGGTGGGGGGGCGGGGGCAAAAACTACAGCAGAAAGAAATCAGAACAACGCGAGTGAACGTCGGGGTGGAGCCTCTGACGCATTGTTGTTATCGAGACCTGCGCACTGCGGTTAGCTAGCACCCTTGCACCACCTAGCTTGCCAACCATAAACTGCGATTGGCCGACCCTAGCAGTGGTCATTCGACACGCTTATTTGCACTCGTCTTGTGCTTGTTCTGGTGAATTATATATAGATAGATGGATAATGACTATAAGTATAAGGAATTTTTTAAATACCGACCATTAAGAGTATATTGTTGATTTCAAATCAGTGTGATTTTGCTTAACTTATTATTAATTCCAAATGTATATTTCAAATTAATTTGTTGGGGTCTTATTTAACTCAACTGAAAATATGACTACGTAATCTTTGTAAAAATTTGTTTGAAATACCTAATTCGCCAGCATTATCTGTTCTTGATTTTAATTGTAGGCAAAAAACTCACTTCACTCACATTTTTAAAAGTAAATATTTCGTGGCTTATAGATTACTTATTAAGAGTATAAAATCATAGCATACTAAAATTGTGTAATTCTTGGATCTTGAACAATATTTAACAACTAGAGTATCTCCCATCAAAAATGACGGAAGTTTTCAAAATAAATATATTTCACTTGCAATCTATTTATTTTGAACAAATGTGCATCAGAACAAAAAAAAATGAAATATAAAACTTTCATTAATTTTTGTTTTATTCATTTATTTCCAAACTAACAATTTTATGCGGACGTTCGAAAAGAATTTTTTTTTTGTGCGCTGCTTTCTAAAATTAGTAGCGTCACGGACGTGACATACATTGCTAATTATGTATATTGATGACAGGAATTCTAAATATACAAGCACCCTGATAAAATTTAAGTTTTTTTTTCTTTCCCTAATGCGAAACTTAGAACTCCCCGAGCATATGGCAAGTTACAAATTTAAATATACAATTTTGCAAAATAAACGCTCAACTTTAAATTTTATTTCTAAGCCATGTCACGTTTACCAAAATTTAAATATGCTGGCAGCTATTTTTATACCCCGGATATCACGCCCGGGTATGTCTTTAAAAAACCCGTTCCATCAATGTCGGGTTAGAACCGAATGAATATTTCTAAATATGTGCACCGGTGGGCGTCATCTGTTGAGTGGCTATTAAAACTGTGTCAACTGGTGGCCCTGTGACTTTAATGACGTGCATCAGCAGGGAATGAGGTCAGCATGAGGATGATAGAATCCGTTACATTTAACACTGCAACAAAGTCTTTACAAAGTGATGCTCTAGCAAGAATGGGTCTGTCACGCGAACTCTTGTTATCGTAAGAACGTGATACTCTGTCACAAAGATGATAGAATCCGTTACATTTAACACTGCAACAAAGTCTTTACAAAGTGATGCTCTAGCAAGAATGGGTCTGTCACGCGAACTCTTGTTATCGTAAGAACGTGATACTCTGTCACAAACAAGGCTGAGACACCTTACAGAAAGTGTGTTTAAATTCAATCACAGACTGATGTCATACCAGTGTAACATTAACAATGCGACCTTTTCAATTATAAACATGTTAAAGTGACATTAGTATCTATAAACAATATGATACACTCTATCAACACCATTATGACATTCTCTTGTATAAACAATGTACTCTGTCAACACCATTGTGACATTCTCATTTATAAACAGCGGGGAAAATATGTTAAAAAGAAGCGTTCTCGGAAACATCCAGCCTAGAATATTGATTGCCATAAAAGCAGGCAATAATGTCATATTAAGGGGTATACGCTAGGTCATTGCGATGCGTTAACTTCTTCATGGGAATTAGAAACATATCAAACACATTTTTTTTTAACGAATTATAAAGCCCTAAAAGCGGTTGACATGCTATGAAAGTCGTAGTCTGACTCGTTAGATCAACAAAATTGCCCCACCCTCCGAATTAACCCGACAGCCACCCTTGTTGGTTGTCTCAAACCCACAAAGACCACAGAGTTAAACATTGTGATAAAAAAATCTGATGAGCGTCCTTTTGGAGGAACACAAAGAATAACACCAATCAAAACTAAAACAAATTCAAAGAGAAAAGAGCTACCAACCACATTCATTATTGAAGAATATACAATAATGACTAGAGTAATACCATAAGTTAAATCATTAAACCTTGAAACACTACACTCTAGTGTTCACTACAGGATAGAAGAGCAAAGTAGTAATATTACATAGAGCAGTAATTCCTACTTAGAAATACAACTCAAAGATAATATAGTTATTATATTATCTTTGTGTTGTATTTCCGAGTTAGAATAATAATCCAACCCTCAGATAGACTCAGGGATAGAAACACTGTTCTTATTCCTTATGCAAGAAAAAACACTCAAATACATACACATTCTGATTCTGGAATTCGGAGGTGGGATGGATTGCCCGATGAAACAAGGAAAACCAAAACCCTTTCAACATTTAAAACACTAATAAAAATGCAAGACTAGAAATATACCATGGATAAGTGCAGGGTGTAATAATCTTCTGTATAGAAGGGGCGTCTATAATAGAAAAGATAATATAAAGATAAGATAATCATAAAAAGTCTATAGGTAAAACAATTACACCGTACCTGGCTATGCTCCCTAAGTACTGCGTGGTGTTCATGACTTGGAGACGCTGATCTACGTTCTCTGTGACTGGTTTCAAATAAGTAATAGTCTTCAAGGCTGCCAATCTGGAAATGTCAAGGAAATCATGGTTTATTATGAGTAATTTAGCAACTAATCTTGAAAGTGTGATTGCAATAATATTTTAAGACTTTTAAACTGCAAATAGCTGTTTTGAAATTGTGATTTTAAAAATCATATATTAACGATACAGTTAAGATTTCGTCTTGTATTTCTTTGAGTTAGGGAATGAGAACTCGAGAGTACACCATGTCTCCTTCAAGCATTATTTTTACGACTGCTAGCTTCTTTATTACTTAAATACAAAAGAAAGAAACTTACTTTCACAAGAGACACGCAATGTGTTAGTGTCGTAAATATTAATTTAGGGCTGCGGAAATTACCGATTAATTTCTCGATTAATCGGTAAAAAATTATCGATTAAAATTATTTTAATCGATAAAATAGTGATTAAATTGTATAAGTTTTTTTTAAAAAACATTTTCAATTTATTAATAAATAATTAAAAATTAATAATAGTTTGTTTTTTACGTACAAACTACTCCATTTAAAAAACAGACTCTAAAAGTGTAAACTTTAAAATAACCTATTTTTAAGGACAATGATATAAAAAGAAACATTGTTTTTAATTAATTAACAATAACAAAATTTAAATTCATTGACATTTGTTTTGAACTGCTTGTATTTAAATATATATCTGCTAACAATATTATATTTTTTTATTAAATTACATTAGGCCTATATACTTAAGTTAAGGGCATTTTTAAAAATGCATTTTAAGAGGGCACAAAACGTGAAGGAAAACAACATAATGGAAAAAGGGATTATGAGGTCTGAGGAAAAAAATCTTAACTTTTTAACCACTTGGGATAAAAAGATGATTTTTCATGTTTTTGTTAATCATCAAATAATTTCTATACAGCTGTATTACTTTTATAGTTTTATAATTAACTAGATTGTGCCGGGGCGCCTGCGGCGCCCACATCTTTTAGGGCGCCTAAGGCGCCAACCTTTTTTTAAAAGCCCAACTAACTTGTCCTTTTTTGATAAATACGAAATATTAAACTTTCTGAAATGTACGCAAAGTATTTAATAATAGGGGTTGTATTTTGCGCACCGATGCACACCAAACAATGACATCATCATATTAAATATTTTCACAGCGCTAATCACCACACGATTTTTCAACTGCTATAGACTGTTGTACATCGTTCCTCAGCGTTCCACATCCAGTGAGTGACTTGGACTATTATATTATTTATATGAAATTTTCATCTTAGTGCCTAAACTTTAATGCGTTATTTAACTTACTAACTATGTTTTAAAAATAACTCAATTAAAAAAAAATTCAACTGCCTGTTTTTATTACTTACCTTGAAATTTTCAGTATAATGACGTCATACATCTTTATTTTTAGCTTTCAGAAAATTATCGATTAATTAATCGGTAATTTTTCAAAAGTTAACGATTAACACCCCTAATTAATATTTTTTAATGATGCTCTCGTCGATTTTCATTTATGATGAGACCCAATTTGTATAAATTTTAATTGCATTTTCATTCAGTGGGTTAATTAACAATCTCTAATCAGCCTTCCTTTGGTGACATCAATACAGGTGGAACGCCGTGTGTCAATAGCCTCTCTGTCACTCTAGGGCAAAGTGAAGCTTTTAACTAATTACGGAATTCTCTTTGTTTAGCTAACACCACGTGTCTTTAAATGTATATTAAGTTGGTTAGAGATTTTAATTTTTTTTTAAATATATTTTTCTTAATAGATTAGTCTTATCATGCGCGTTGGGAACTATGAAACAGCTGTCTACTTGCAGTGGACCTGCGTGCTGCTTCAAAGCCATGTAGTGCTAAATACTGTAAGCTTTGCATTTCATATTATGAGTACACACATTCTAAAACGTGAGCAACAAAGCGCTGGCTTGCCTGCGCCGATTCCCGGCGGAGATATTCGGGCTGACAGTTAAACAAAGCTTTTTGTGAGTCCAGAACAGATGTCATTCAACTCTCGAGTGGGCCTAGGCTTAAACAGCGGATTGTTTTAATTAGCGTTTCTCAACCGGGTTACGGCTTTTTTCCTCTGTGTTGTGCAACATGAAAGATTAAAAAATGTATACCTCAATGTTGGGTATTTTAACAACAGGGAAGGCGGACACGGCGGTTGAAATAGATTGAATTTGGGGGGGGGGGGGGGGTCGTAAACGCGGATGTGATAAAAAGATGATAACCCGTGTGTGCAAAAGTTTTATATATATATATATATTGTAGGGATGGCCTGAACAAATTGATGCCATGTCGTAGACTTAACAGTCAAATTGACATTTTAAAAAGAGATTTGTAAATTTATGCTTTAAAGAAACCTTGTACATTTTACGTTTAAATCACAGAGACACTTCGATCTTTTACACATTGGATATTAGGATTTTCAGTTCTGTTTGAATCCAATCTTGTAACTAGAAATGGCCATCCACGGTCGTCCACGAAAAAAGCCACCGAGAAGTATTTCATTTTTCCTTGACCAACTTTTCGGGGTGGTTTTTTGTACCAAAAACTAAATCGTGATAAGAACAAAAAGCCATCCTTAATATGGGTTTCAACTATATAAAAGTTCCAAAATCAACGATAGTCTCTGTGTTATTATGAAATGCTCTTACAATGCAATTATCTGGATTTTTCAGCTAAACTGAGTCACCTCAATATGGTCAGCTGCCGCGTATAAGTAAGACAAGGTTCTTCTTCCACGATTTAATGTATCTTGTAAACGGGAATATTATAATGTTTCCCTGACCCTGAGATAAATATAATTTTAAATATATAACACACTGGATTATTTTATTTAAAAGAGTTGATTAGCTTAATTTATTTTATTCGTACATAATAGTTGATTTGCATAGTTGTTCTATTGTAACGGTGCGAAGGTATGGGAAAAAGAAACAAAAAAATCAATGTTAAGGCTAATGTTAGTTACTTGATAATTTTTATAAAAACTGGTTGGTAATGGTATTGAACACTTTGACTTTGAATTTTAGATGTTTTACAGATCACTTATACGTTTATCGAATTCGATATGTTAACAAGAAAATTGTATTAACTATTTGTAAGAAGCACATTTTCATTTATCTAATAGGATGTATTTTACTTACTATTTCAGAAAACAATGCAGTCTTACTCGGAATAAAGCATTTTAAGAGGGAAAACTTATATTATTAACTTGTCATTGACATGAATTTTTTTTAATTTAATGTAATATTTCACCTTGCATTTTTTAGATTAGATGTTTTTAAAGTTAAAAATTAAATAGTATTCAAATGAGACTTAACACAGAAACATTTCTTTTAAAGTGATTCATGTTTCAAATATCCCATATATTTAACAGGAACTTAAAGCCAAGAGGCCAATTGTTGATAGAGCATGCCGGTCAATGAGTGGTTACAATAGTTGGACAGAAGACACAAAATACTTTTTTAAAAATAAGGCCACGCTAACCAGTCAGTGGGGACAGTGTTCTTTTTCACGTGGCGTCATCCACAAGACACCGAAACTAAGGTTTGGCTGCGAGATAACATCCCACGCTGTTGCCATGGAGAAAAGGCGAGTGTGTGTGGGTGAAGAACGCCATGCTTTCGGCACTGTAAAAACAAAAACTCTTTGCCTGATATGGATCGTTTTAACTTAAAATTTAAGACTACGTAAATTGGCCATTCGACAGGCGGGTGCCTATCTAAACGGAAGTGGATACAAATTTAGAGAAAACTATTGTTGGACACATCGAATTACCTCGGTGAGAAATCGTAGCCATTTTCAAACATCTTGCAGGGTTATTATAATAGACAAATTGAAATCAGCTTCTTTGCTGGAAGGATATTTAGTCACGTGACAGATAATAATTTCCATTTTTTAAATTTTAAATTGTCTTCAAAAGCTGATCAGCGTTATCAATATAGCAAAACTATTCTTTAACAATGAATCGTAATAGGAAAATGTGATTGATGATTGGTGGGCTTCACAGGTTATCTCCAGTTACCGTAATCTGTTACAAAAAAGTCTCTTTAACGTTTGGTTTTAAATAAATGACTACATTCAATTTTGACGCAGATATCTAATCTTTAAAATATCCTCATTTCTAAAGATTTGAGCCTTAACCTCATCTCATCAATAATGAAATATATCAGATTTTAATTTCAACGACATCACGCGATGCTTCATATCACAGACTTAGTCGAGACGTTTGACTCAACACGCACGTACCTCCGCCCACCCATGACCCATGCCTCATCGCTATGACCGTCCTCGGGTGTAACTCGATGCTAATCTACACATCAAGACAAGACCAGCCCCACCCATTATAAGTCTTAGTCATTGGAAATCACTCTGTTGTCTTCAAAATATCCTACTTGCTAGATATCTATAACAAAGAATATGAAGGAAAATATAAATCTATGCATCACATTTTTTGTACAGCACGCAGTCATTGGAATACTTTATAAAGCTTAATAGATATACATTACAAGAAATGTTTTCTTATAATAATTTAATCATTAAGTCTAACAGATCTTGATCTCAACTAATGCATGTGGCCCAAAACACCCAAAATAAAAATTATGTAGCCCCTTGCTTGGATCGAGACTCTTTACAGCAGGGGTGTCCATAGTCCGACCTGCGCTTAAATTCTAACTAGCCCAAGATAACCTATTTAATAATCTTATTTGACTGACGCATCATTTCTGTAACGACATTACATTTAAAAGAAAACCCCTATTGTATTGTTGTGAGTCAAATGATGGTAAAAATAGTTGATGTTTTATCATTTCTCATTTACTTAACCTTTAGAGTCTTTAAGACCTAACATACAGATTTATTTGCTTGTTATAAATTTCAATGAAATTAAATTGCAATGGGGAAAAATCTCTGTATTTTTTTTTAATGCGGATGCTCCTGCCATTCGTATCAAAGTGTATCACAATGACGTAAGTTGGCACAGGCGCGAAGCTGCACATTTGTGCTTCTACGCATTTAAAACAGAATTTGGGCATTTCATGAAAAATATGGTTAATAAATTCCAGAACTATTTAACATTTCACATAAAATTTAATTCTCTAGACTGGCAGATTATATACTTTTAAACCTTCTTAACACAAGTCTTCAAGGGCACAATACAGTGGAAAGCGAAGTCAATAGTGCGCCCGTCTCACGTGCTTAGGGGCGTGAGATCCAGCCAAGTTAAAACCACAATAAAAACGTTGATTGAATGACTATTGCTAAAAGGTCATCAGCTGACCTGGAGAGCAGATGGGCGCCGCCAAGGTCTACCAAGCCCCGAGAAGTTATAATGGAAACATTAGAACCCCCTGCGACCACGAGGTTATGGGACACGCACACACCAACAGTGGTAAGCTAATTATATTCAAATATCAAGGTATCTGTGACATGAAAAGTTTTCAACAAAAACAATAACAGCAACAAACTTTTTTTTAGTTAACAAGGGCAGAGGTAAGTTGCAGATATAACTGGCTTATGAATTTCAAAGACGTTTTCAGGACTTTGAAACTATTGAAAAGGAAATCATGTTTTTATCTTCACCTTTCTCTATGGAACCTGATGATGCATCAGGCCATCTACAACTACTGCAACTGGAACTTACTGAGTTGGAAAGTGTAGCTGAATGACGCAGCAGATAACAGCTTTCTCTCATTCACTTCTACCGTCGGCTTGAATGAAGACAGATTCCAAGAGATTCGAACATTTACTAAGAAAATGGTCAGCTTGTTAGGCTCGATATACTTGTGAGAGCAGACATTCTCAGTTATGAATTTAAACAAGAGCCTTGTGAGGACGAGAATAAGTGAAGCTCACCTGTATATCATACTGAGAGCCTGACCGTATCTATTTAATGCAGTCAATATCTCAGTTTCACCCTCCACATTAAAATTTTGCAATAACAACTTCTCAACGTATGTCATTATTATCTTACTCCGGTCTCGGCATATCTTTACCTCATAGAATATGGCCCGCCATGCAAAAAGGTTGTGATCTTTTCCGAGATACTTGTACAATGGTTCTCGGCCTGATTTTAAAACTTAAGTAAAATGATGGGTGGATTGATTGAAATCGCGAGAGCTAACTTAATTATCTGTACGCGATGTAACTAAATGCACCTTACAGTTACTTCTTACATACACAAAACAAAACCCGGTCCTGAGCACTGAGCTTCCTGGCGAGAGATAAGAGCGGGGTATTTCGTGACTCTAAAGACGCGTGACACCATCACATTAATCCTATAGCACGGCTGGCTGTTAACTTCGGTACAGCACTATCTACTGGGGTTTTGGAACGGTGGCAAACAAGTCGGTCTAGGATCTGGCTTGTTTTGGTCATGTTTAGAGAAATATGTGATAGATTATGATAGCAGCGGGGTTACCCCTTCCATAGTTGTTAAACCATTGGCAGAATAAACAAAGGCGTGGGCGCTGTTAAGAAAAATTGAAAGAAATTGGTTGTTGTGCGAAAAGAACTGCATTAGTGAATGTTCAAAATTTAATGTTTCAAAAGAATATTGGAATCTCAGTGTATTAATTTATTTTTATAAAAATGCCTTAAAATACCATTTTCTGATTTCATGTCAATGTTCAATCAAGTACTGTGGACTGAATCACCAGTCTTTTCGGTAGTGGCTTGATGATAATCGCTTTCATCATTAATGAACAGTGATGACAGGATTACTCAGACATCATATTGCCAACCTCCGGAACTGCCTGACAAATCTTTATTACCCAATATCCTAGACAAATGTCTCGCTTTTGGTCAAGAGCGTCATTCGACGTAAACCATCACGTAACTTCATCTATTTATATCAAATTAGTTAAGTAAATAATCTATTTGCAACATACTATATAGTTGAAACGGTTATACAAGTAATGACCAAAAAATTTTTTTACTGCTAAATGTATAACGAGATTTTTTTCACAGCCACGCCACCCGACAGTGGTAATGGAACGATGTGGTCCGATAACTCTATTTTTTTATGACAACATGTAGCAGGATGCAGTTGTTGTTGATTACAAAGAGTGATGCAAGTGCTCAGATGAGGTTTATGGGATTTCCTTGGATATTTTTAAATTAAAAGTTATTTCAAAAATGTACACAGAATTAGTATTTTGCACGTTATGTGCGGTTGGGGGACTACTGTGGCGTCGGCCATGCAGATATCCTCTAATTTTTACTATTATGGACCAGGGACATTATAAAAAGATATTAAATGAAAATCAAATACCGAGTGCTGGACAAAGTAGAAACAAATCAAAGTTGTTACATTTTATAAACGAAACAAGAATGTTAATATATTATCCACACAAAAAAATTCACTACCATTTTAACATAAAGCCGTTTTATATAATTAGTTAAGGAAATATTCACAACTAGACACGACCCGCGGCGTAGCATAGGCCACAGACTTGTTCATAGACCATGCAAATGAACGTGAAAAAGAACGGGCACAAACAGCAGCATTAAGAAATGTTAATAACGCGAGTAAACGTCGTGAGGGGTAGGAGACCGAGACATGCACACTGCACCACCCACACTTGTCAACGATAAACTGTGATTGGTCGACCCTAGCGAGGGTCATTCGTCATGCTTATTTGTTCGCATCTTGAGCTTGTCCTAATTTCTGGTGTTTTATATATATATATAAATGTATATATACAGGTTAGTCGATATTCTTAAGTAATCTCACTTTTTTCTCATTTTACAAATTTAAAATTTCACTTAAAGTTTAATTGTTCCAATAGCCAAGGGTATTTTTTTAATTAATTTAATCGATTACATTCTATTAAAATTTAAGGAAAATATTTCAAATAACTTTTCCAATGTATTAATAACTTATATTGCTTGTTACTTACATACTTTTCCCTCCTACTTTTATTATTTATTTAGAAGTGTATACGTAAACAAAAAGTTTTTTCATCCTTATTTCTTGTATATGTGAACGCATTCGCTGTGTTACGTCACAAAATTTGAGAGCCATATAATTACCGCGACTTAACCGCCTTCGCAAAATAATTAATCGAAATTAATCGATTATTTTTCCCCGATTGATCGTAAAAAATTGTGTTAATCAGTACTAGCACAGTAACCAAATATATTCATGATTCTTACTATTCACCAAGTTAAATTGAACGTAAAATACCGTATACTCCGGCGTATAAGACGACTCCTTAACCCTTAAAAATCATCTAAGAGGTCGTCTTATACGCTGGATATCGTCTTATCGCATTTGTACCTGTTCATACAGTACAGCACCTATACCGTAATACAGTGCAATATAAACTTGTCTAACCGTCTAAATCCCATCACATTTAACAAACTTAACATGTGTTGAAAGAAGGGTGGTCTTAAAGCTTAATACCGATATTTTCACAAGAAAACTGGGTAGGTCGTCTTATCTGCCCAGCCGTTTTATATATATACAGTAAATTGAAAATTTAAAAAGCATATTAAAATCGTTGGACTTATTAAAAGTCTGGATTAATAAATACTAGAGCAGAGACTCACAAGCCCATCTTATGAATGATAAGGGTAAGGTTGCTGTATTAATACACCAATTAGAAATAGTGTCTTTTTTAAAGTAATCTTATTTTTTAAATAACAATTCATGGTTATCTCAATTTGACTTATTTTATACAAAATGTGACTAACGTAGCCCCTTTATACTGAAATTCTTAAATTATACACGCATAGTTTTAAGGGGTGGGACAGTCCTATGCTATGAGAGAAATTCTAATGTGGAATGCATCGTAAAACCGATAAAACCATTTTTTTAAATGGAATCCATTTATAGATAACATGTTTTAGCGTAAAACAGTAAAGCAAACATATCAGCCGTTTCAGTTCTCCGTCCGGTATTTTTCGACTCTGAAGTAGAACTGACGGTTTTTTTTCTCCACATTTCGTTTGCTTAAAAACAACTTTATTGATCACAATGTTCTTTTTTTCTTTTCCTTACACATCATCTGCTTATTTTGTTCTGTCTATGTTGATTTGACCTTGTGGGCGACGGGAGCGTTGATGCCCCAATTTGAAGCCGAACTCCAGCGCTTGTAGACAATATATTCTTCATCGAGTGTTTTTAGATCAGTCTTTGTAATGCCGTTCCTTCATGAAGTTAGACGAGTGTAATATGAATATTTTATGAGGAATTAATCTTTTTTTAAAAAAAACAGAATCGATGTTTCTTCATGGCGACAGACGTGTGCAATATGAACCTTATGAGATAAATTAATACAAACAAACAGTAAATATCCCAAGCATTACGATTGAAATCAACCGGCCCACTTTCCCAAGTTCGTGTGGCATCCAACCAGCTCTAATAACATGCACCTGAGACGTAAACAGTTCCCGTAACATGAAACCGAGGAAGCGAATTGCTTCCTGTTATTCGGTAGCAAGGAAACTGCCGGAAAGAATAAGGGTACTGAATAATTGGTTGAATGCTGAGTGATGCTGAAGTTAACTTAACGATTTCGTTTGAAGTCTCCTTGACATTTTCTTTTTTAAAAAACAAGAAAATTACTCCATTTAAGTTTTCTGTTTCAGCCATGATGTCGAGGACTAATTTGGAGAAATTCTTTTTTTTAACGAAGAAAAAGAACAGGTTTATACAAACTGAGAAACTTGCTCGTGTCGCCGCCTGCTCTAATCGGTTTCACAATCCGAATTCGGGATAGCCCATGTTTTAATGAGCCAAATCACGAAAACCAATCAGCTGAAAGAGGAAATGATAAGCACCAATCATTCCTCAGCATTTATACTTGTTTCCTTTTTTTATTTAATGCATTTCACGAGGACATCAAGTGACGTGAAATATAAACGCCATTGGGGAAAATGCTAAAACGTAGAACAAAAAGCACACAAATATTATTTTAAATAAATTTTGTCCAAAAATAAAAACAATTTAAAACTAAAAAAAAAAAAAAACGTTTCCGTAACAAAGAAGAGACCCATTCAGATTAATATAGATCCCGTGCTGATTCTCTGAAAATACTAACGTGCACACACACCCATTGCACTAATTTTTGTATAGTTGTCTTTCTATAAATTGTACAGTCATAAGTGGTATAGGAGAGCCAATTCCGAGAGGAAATCCGGTGCGTAGAGGTACAAGAGAACATCATCAGTTGTGCGAGTAATTAATGTTGAATTTTAAAATCACTTCAAGCTGACTTTGTTAGCTAAATGATAATGAACGCTGAAATTGTTTGGCATGACTCCCCTGCAATAAAGTTGATGTCAAAATGAGTATATTATAACGATCGACGTCAAGTCCTTTGTTTTTTAAAACAATACTTTAAGTTTTATCTCATAAAATATCTATTGCACAAAATCTATTTCCAGATGTCCATTTTAATTATTTTTTTTTAAATAATTTAAATTAAAATAATCGGAATATACCCCCGGATTTCGTCTATCGTTTCTAATAAGCGAATACATTAAAATGTATCATCATGAGTAATCATGAAGTGAAAACATGACTTGGCTCAAAAACGCGCAGCGTGGAAATTTACATTATTTATACCTGACATTATAACTAGGGAAGACAGTTTAAAAATAAATCGGTTAGCTTAAGTGTTGTTTTCTAATAGGTTTGTAGCAACGACCGCGTAACTGTGTTTTAATTGGTGACTAAACATTTCTAACATCAAATATATGTGTGTGTGCGTGCGTGCGTGCGTGTGTAGAAAAGCATGAATCCGCATTTGTTTACAAATAACACATGCATTCAGCTGTTAATATATCCTAAGTTTAGGAAGTTTGCATGCACTTGTAATTGGCTCCTTAAAAAATGTCCGATCGCTAACAAACTAAATAAGACACATACATTATACTCTATGAGATTAATGTATGCATTTTTTTATTTTTTTTTGCTATTTACCTGAATAGAGTAGTTTGCTTCCCAACGGGAGTCGGGAGAACTCCCAACTGAAGTTAAGTGATATTTCATTGGGGGGGGGGGGGGGGGGGGGGGAGTGAGGTTACAGCTTTAGCTACGACTCCCATCCGTATTCACAAATTAAACAAGAGGCAGATCACAAATGGAAGAACCTTGTGGCAGCGGGTCTGAACTCAAATTGATTGAGAATAACTACATGTAAGCATCGAACCTAGACTTGCCTAAATGTATCCATCATAGATTGCCTGAGTTGTCGAGCATACGATCGACGCACATAGTAATTGCATGTTAAGATGAGTTACGATCGAAGGAGGTCAATTTCAATAATCGTATATTAACCATACATATGATTAAAAGTTTCCCAGGGCCAAGGAGGTAATTGTAATCATTGGCTTATGGCTTATTGTCATCCGAAGCAAAAGACGCTAAGTGTATTGCTGTACTTAAAACCAATAATTTGTCTCCCCTTGAGGTAATCAACAATTCACATTGGTCTTGGGGCTGTGCTTAAAGGATTTGATTTCATCTACAGACAGTTTTAGTAGTAAGGAACACAAAATACAACTTTTTTAAAATAAAAATGTGTTAAACCTTTCATGATTGAACTAAGATGAGATGTAGATTTAATAACTCTTGGCATACACAACATAATTTTTCAAACTAATATGAACATCCGGTAATTAACGGATAATAATAATAACGGATAACAACTAATGGAACCATATTTCTAACATCGAATGTCCCATTTCTTGTGGTCAATTTCAAATATAAACGTTTAAAATAAAAAATTATCATTTTGTTAATACGCTAAAGTGCCCCCAGGCATGCATTTCTTCCTTGTTAACAACCAGTCTCAAACAACGCTTCTTTTGGGCATTTTTCAACTCATTTATGTGACCAGTTCTACATTCAACTCTAAAAGTGGCACATATTCATTATTTAAATGCGTTGCCCCCCCCCCCAACAACGAATTTAATTTTTTTTTTAAAATTAAAACATTATAAATAAAAGAAATTAACATTCTTTGAATGAAATTTGAACATTTCATACAACATAAGTCACTACCAGGAACAGTAAAATCTAGACACTAGATACATATATAAACTGTTAGCACAGCGGAACTTCGCGACCACCGAAATATTTTGTTGAAAATCACCTACCCAAGAATCAGGTGAAAATCCCAATTGGTATAACCCTCTAAACGGTCTTGGTTTCAACACTTCCCTGTACACTATACCGTGTGCACTGCTGCAGAACCAACCCCCCTTACCCCCACCCCACTCGTATTTGCGTCAAGCGGATCAAATAGGAAAACCCGGGAGGTTGGATTTTTCTATCAGTATCAGCCCAAGCAACGATGTGTCGTCAACCTAGGAAAGAGCGCATTATCCCAGTTCTAGAAAATATCCTGTAATGTAACCGGTAACTGGTGTCCTCGGGAAATGGGGGGAAAACAGAAAGAAGGCATACATTTGGGAGGGGTGGAATGTTCATTCTTTGATTAAATCCCCTATTATTCAAAGGTGGGGTAAAGTAAAACCCATGCGTATAACCATGACTTGACGGCAGCTTTCCTCGAACAACTTCTTCTCGAGTACGATGCTGTGCCTTTTGGCTGGGAACTTAAAATGACCTGGACATCCGCTGGGATTACCACCTCAGAGGACGGAGACACTTCGCCAACGCGCAATATTGGACCAACAAATCCACTGAAGCCTATGCAAATAAGTTTTGCTTCAATCGTATATGGACAATGCCATGTGAGGAAAAGGAAGACGTCTGGCGGCCTCTAAGCTGGGATCCCGGGGCAACAAATGCCGCATCTAAACGAGAGAATACCTGTCTAGATTAGGGGTCCCGTGAAGGCTCGTGAGAGATTGGCCCGAGCCTATGATTTAACAGTGTTTGCAAACAAGGTTTTTACACGCGAGGAAAGGGATAATGACCGCCCATGCACTTCCAAAGTTTGGGTCGCGGTGACATAAGCCACAAGCCAAAATTTAGATCGGATATGCACAATAGAGAACCGAAATGCAAATAGCGCCGCTTGGTTTTTGGCTTTCTGTTACAGCTGAGATCATACTGTCAATTTTTTTTTTAAACGCTAACTTCCGGGTTTCGATGTTGAGTGCCAATAACCAGTTGTGTGGTCTAACCCTCTCCCACAGAGCCCAACCCCCCCCCATCCCAATTTCCGAATAAAATGTATTAACCCCTGGGCAAAATTAAATAACAATAATAATAATAACACAGGATTATTGGTTTGCTGGAAATGTATAGTCCCAGGTCACACCCTGCTTCGATATGAAAGGTAATTTTAAAGGGAGATAGTTGGCATAAAGAATCGTTATTTGTACGCATCAATTGAAAAAAATTATTGATGCCCTCACGCACCGGACTATTTTAAAGGGGTTGAGAAACAGTTATACGGCAAAATTCATTGTGTGGATGACGGTGGAGGTAAATAATAGTTATCGGAACTGGTGTCGAATTCGGAATGTCAAAATGAACCAGCTCCTTAAGACGCATAAACAATTAATTAACGCCCGGTGATAATGGAGGCGTTATTATTGATTAGTGTCACTCTGCTTTTTTAATAATTTTTTATGTAAACGTCCCGCTCCAGTTGCGAAGTCGATAAATGCAATGTAACAAAGATTTAATTTATGTAATGTTATAGTTAAAGAAAAGCCTCAGCGCGTGACAGCAACATATCTAGCTAGGGTCGGGGGAGGGGTAGCTGTTGCCACGAATTGTGCATTCAATGGGTAAGGAGGGGAGGTGAGGTGACCACACTAAAGAAAAACTGCATGGTCTAGACGCTAGACAAAAATAAATAGTTATGTCCCTTTAACCTATATGAAGAATGAACAATGTTTGTCCCCAAGACGCCCGCTGCTTAACTATTTATGTGTGCTGGAGAACAATGGGTTAAGGCTACAAAAGGGGTTTGAAAACCAGACAGCTCATATGATCCTCACTCGCCGCGTGCTCTGACAACACAACGTGAATAGAGAAGGCGGAACGAACAAAACAAAGCAAGGATAAAAAAAAATGTAACACGGAAGTTCACAGTAGACACACAAAGAAGCCAAGTTAGACGTAGCGTACGTACTCGCTCTGACCTGAAGGCTGCTGACAGTAACAGGAAAAAAAGTAACTGTACGAGAGCGACGACTGCAGCACGCTGTCGAGGGATTAGCTTATTAGTGCGAATAGCGTCTGTCTCCGAGTGTACTGGTCGGTACATTAGGAGCTTCTCTCAGACACCAACGGAAACCTAACTAATAATAATTGGGGGGGGGGGGGTGGACGAGCCTTCGGAGCTTGTTTAATAACCATGACTGAGCCCGAAAATTGAGGGCAACTAACAAAGTGAAGGTTAAGTTTTCATGGGCTGTGGGTGCGATCAAGGCAGTCTTAGGCCCGTTTGGTATTTGCTCGGGGGTCCATGAGCATAAGGCAACTTGGGAATATGTTTCTTTACATATATGCTTTTTTAAAAAACGTTTTATTCCTGCGGGGTGGGTGCGCACTCTTTCTTTGCCCTAGGGCCCAGCATTGAGTCTTTGCCCGGGGGCCCAAAGTGGTGTAACGACAGTTTACTACCACTCGTCACGTGGTACAAATTTAATGTGGGTGTGTTTTCAAAATCTGAGTTAACATACATGATCAGAACCTTACATAATACTACAGCTATTCCATGATAAGCCCATGATTATTACTGAATGAGATCAAAAGACGAAGACACATTCAAAGAAGTAAAGCCCAATAAAAATGAAGCTGTAAATACCAAAATTATACTCCCGTATTAGGCTAAATTTGAACATTAGGGGATGGTTCCCCCAAATACATTTAAGTACAACATTTCCCTCCATACTGATATTAGATAAATAGCAAATCAAAATCTGTTTGGGCTTTGCACCACTCTGACACCTTAAACAAAACACAACTCCTTAATCCTAACTTTTCATACAATCTGTCAAATCAATTTTTAATGTTAATGTTTGTTAGAAGTGAAAAGAAGAATTGGTGGGAAAAGCCCACATTTTAATAATCACAATACAGCTTGAGGATTTTTAACATTGTAATCTTATTCTTAAAAACTTGATACAACTGGTGACAGAGTTTGAAGAAATGGGTGAAGTGATCCTATCTGCTCTTAAGACACACAATAAAACATTTGGCCCCCAAACAATGAAATTCTCTACTCTCTACCATTACAGATTTGCAGTACTCCAACTACTAAGGTCTTCACGATTGCCCTAAAAACACGTTATTTCAAACTTTACTTTCAAAATTAATTTAATAAAAATTAAACATTTATTTAAATAATAAATATAGCATATGCACACTGCTATGTTGTTATATGTTGTAGTTATTACGTGTATGTTTTACATTGAATGCACTAATTATTATATGTGTTACTATTTTCATGTAAAACACTGAGAGCCCAGCTACTTGCTGTGCTACAGTGCTATATTAATTATTATATTATTATTTTAAGAATATATGCAAGATTACATTCTTAGAATAAAAGATGATTATTAACTAGACAGATAGCGTCCATTTCAAAAAAAACTTGTAAGCAAATAAAAGTGCTTTTTAATATGTAAAATATATGGTATGGGAGCCTACCTGGCCAATGTTTCTAAATCCAGTTTCCCTGGCAACCCTATTTGCTACATGGCGCCCTCCTTCTATGTGAACTGCAAATTGGTTAATATAAACTTCAGCAGTTGACTTGAAACAAAAATGGGACATTAACATCCATAGTGTCGTCCAACTTAATAGCCCTGAAAGACTTTGCTCTCTAATCATGATCATGGTGGCCCTGAAATCAGACATTTTTTTGTAGCTTTACTAACAATTATGAAATACCAGTAATTTTTATTTGACAAAATATATGAAAGAATCAGTGATTAAAAAGAGTTGCATGCGTTTTTACAAAGTGGACATGCTTTGAGCATACAATGCTCATCTGGTGAGCTGAAATAAATCTTTGAGTATCCCTCAAGCAAGGAAAAAAACTCATGAGAAAAACTCCTATGGACAGTGCAAGCAGGCAAGGCAGACTCACAGTTGAAACAATTTCTTTAGTATATTGCTCACAGACACTGAAAGCATACCGTGGCATGCATGCACGGGTGAAATTAAGATGCTTTTCCAATCTTGTTCTTAATTAATAGCAGGACCTTGAAAAGTCACATTTCTTTGACTTACATCTAGGTTTTAGCTAAACTTGACAAATGAAATTTAAAAACTAGATGGGCCAAAAGTTGGATGATAAAATAAGCTTAAAATGAAAAGCTTAGCCTAAAAAAACATAGACCCCATGCAATTTCCAATAAATATTAGTATTGACCAGTAATGGTAAACCAATTGCATGCGTGCCACAATTGGCATACACAGCCTCATCAACCGGCACACGACTAAAATATTAATTCCATAATGAAATAATCTAAGCCAAACCCCATTTTTAAATTTATTTGGAGTTTTGGCACCTTTCTATAAATATAAGTGGGTTTTGGTTGAATTTTGGACTACCTGCCCCAAGTTTTGCGACCAATTGGTCTAGACACCTAAAATTAGTATGAAAACTGTTTTATATTAATTACTCATCCTAAAATTTTCGTCAATTTGAATAATCATTTATAATTCAGTATTGCCTTGAAAAAGTGTAAAAAAAATTTTAGTTTGATACCCCTAGGCCCTTAGGTGGGCTAAAGATTTGGCATAATAAATAATATAAAAGATTATTTGGGACGTGGTGGTCGAGAGGTAGCGCTCTCGACTGTCATACCGATGGTCACGGGTTCGAATCCACAGGATTTGTTCTCGCGGCCTGAGGAGTCCCCGAGTCACCCAGCTCCGAATGGGTACCTAACTAGACAATAGTTAGGCAGCTGGGGTAATGCGTGGAACCCCTATAGCTGTGGCCTGTGACCGCTGCATCACTTGCCAACAGATCATCTCTCATGGTCTGTGGACGCAATTATCTTCTGCATAGAAGGAGCGTCTGTATATCTTAAGATAAGATAAAGATTAACTGAGCATGTGGTGTTCCTAGCCATAAAATATTATGTTTACATTTTTTTAGCTTATTTTTTAATTTTGGAAAACGGAACAATGTAAAAAGAACACTTATTCAAACACATGCAATAAAATTTACGAAAGTTACTTGGGCTTTTGAAAAAAGTGGGAGCGCTAGGCCCCCCTGACTTCCCTGAAAAAAATTAGCTACAGAAGCCAAAATTGACCAAGACATGGCAATAACCAAATTAGCTTCAAGAATATGGACATTTTGGAAAAGGGAACGATGTAGAAAGGGGCATTAATAGTTTGGAATATTACCCACAAATAAGTAGACACTACGGCGCCCCAGCACAACATAGTATTAAATATAGTAAATTACTATCCAACTTAAATTTTGGTCTCTTTGGTCTTCTGTCTTCAACAATAATGTTCATATTTTGATTTATCACTGACAAGATCATAAACTACTTTTATTTTTTATCAGACAATGAAATTGTATGACACCTTTTATTTCAAAATATTTATTCATAACCACAATAGACAATCATGTTATTTAAATTAAAAAATTAATAATAACTAATGAATCAATGAATTGACAGTGATTTATTAATGCACTGAGGTTTCAACAAAAAGTAACTGAGTTCCACTGAGATGAGAAATGACTAACAAAAAGGTGGAGGGATGAATTGGTATCAGTGGCTTTATGTTTACTGAACTTAATTAAAATGATGATCAAGACTAATAAAGGTGTCAGAGATAAGACAAATTATTTAAGTTAGCATAAAATTTAATCTTGTCCTTAAAATCAAACAATTCAGTCTAGCTATGAAGCCATGACTGCGACTCTGTTCTAGTAAAGCTATGACTATGAATTCTGAATATTATTTGACTAGCCTGACACAGTACCAAGACTAATAATTCTGTCTCCATTAAAAATAAAATTAATTTAAAGGAATAAGAATAGGCCTAGGTCTAAGAAGCATAAACTCTTAGCCACAGACTAATTATACTGCCAAACTACTTTTTCTTAAGTATTAAGTAAGACTGAGTGACTAACTAATAAAACATGTAATTGAAGTCTAGAATTAAAATTTGAGCATTTTAGGTCACTTAAAAGTAAAGTTTTTTAATGGGCTAAACTTAAGTACAATTTAAGATTATATATATTATATAGCCTTTGATCTCCATATAGTTCAGTAAAGACAAAAGCCTACAATACAAATATAATACAAGTCTCCATAAATACATAATACTATGGGCCTGGGAAGTGTCATTCATACAGTTTTGGCAATGAGAATAACATTCATTAATATCCTCACAGTAAATCTGTGCGGATAATCACTAGCATTATTCTTACTGCCGCACGGTTTTTACCATGAGAATGATGCCGGATGAAATATAATGTTAGTATTAGCTTAGAAATTACACATTTTAGCCTAAATCGAGTGATATCAGCTCATTATTTTGTCAACGACAGGTGCGTTTTTTTAACATGACCAGACACTAGAATACACATGTGCAGATGAGCTATATGGATAATGCTCACCACTATCCTGATGGCCAAAACCATGCGGATAACCCCTACGTTATACAATACTGAATATCACTGGTAGTACTTGTACTCTTGTACTATTATAGAATCATAATCGTAGTTAAGTTTATAATGATAATGACAATATAAATAATGAATAATGTATCACAGTAAGATAGACATAGCCACTATGACATAGTTCACATAGCCATTTTGTCATTTTAAAATACTTAAAACTTGATTTATAATATAGTTACAGTTAAGTTATTTAATTTATAATAATTAGTTATTGAATTGTTATAATCTTACTTATTACTTATACTTATAATATATTGTTATATATTATATATTATATTTAATTGAGCCTTTGTCACTTTGTCTATCTTTTCTTCTTGAACTTCTTGTCTATCTTTTTTTTCTTTTTTTAGTGAATATAACGGTACCGAATATAACTTTACTACTAGTACGACTATTAGTACTAGTCTACTATTAACTAAGTTACTAGTTCTAGCACTGGCACTAGTCTAGTGCTTCGTCATAATCATACTTCATAACAATCAAACTAACAAACTATACTAGACTATACGACTATACGACTATACAGACTATACTAACTATACTTATATATACAGTATACAGATATGTAATTTATATTATAGGCATCGTTTGGTTATTCCGTAAAAAAATTTACTCACGTTTACTTGAAAGTCCTAATAATCCAACATCAGTAATTATTCCTAAATTTTTAAGTTCATCAGTGAAACTGTTAACAAATTGTGAAGTTTGCAATAGGAACTGACTCTATCACTCATTCACTATGACCCAAAAACATTAAAAACTCAGCTCCACAACACAGCGGAACTATTTGTAGGAAGCTTTTTACGTATAAAATCAAAGCTACCAGAACTTGGGAAATCTCCACAGAACTTGGGAATTTCCTACCCCTACCGGTAAGAAAAATGCTTTTTTTAAAAATATGTCTTTAAATTTGAAAATATAGAAAATGTTATTTTAAGATATCGGCTGATGATAATAGAATATTGCATTTAATTAATAAACAAAAAATATAGCAAATCTAAGACTTTTAATCACTGTTATGGGATAACTGTCTTTAAAAAGAAGCGATGTTACAACTGACCAAATATGTATACGTCATATTAAGATCATGAATGTACTAATGCTCGTAGTTATTACCGGGTTGTTTTCTTTTTTCTTTTCTTTTTTTTAAATTCTCATTAATTTGAGTTTGAGTCCTGCTTTGAGCGACAGGTGAGTCGTCGAATTATGCTATTTCAAAGTAGGCCTACATGTATGCGTCATCTTAAAAATTAATAAGTTAATATGGAAATATGTGCAGTGAAGTTTGAAAGGATATGAATTATCACTTTAAATGAGTCAATAAAATTAATTTTACAGTGTTTAAATAAATTATGTATACTGACGTTCTTAAAGTTTTAATAGGTCTCTTATAATTTTTCATTTATCCATTGAAATAATAATAAATGTGAATATACTTTTGGTAAATTTCTTACACCTTTAAGTCTTTTTTTTTTTTTTAAGAAAAAAAATTTTATTTTAAAAAAATGATAACAATAATAACGCAAAATAACTTGAGATTCCCCCACAACACGTTGAGGCTGGATATACACCCCAAGCACCACTCCTACCCCACACCAGGCTTGTGTGTTGGTGATTCAAGCTGCACCACTGACCTCTTCAGCTATATGCTTGAAAATGTTAGCATTCACTCCCCTGGAAGTCGTTCTGTAAGCCTATTCATGGCACATAAAACTTGAAATTCTTACTTGGAAATACAACGCCACAATAAATCTAATGCAACACTCCAGTAGACATGGATAAAAACACATGTACATTAGAAAGAGCAATCACCCTTCTTCCCATATGGAATTCGGCTTGGGCACGAGTTGCCTGGACAAACTAGAAGAACCAACAAACGATCAACATTCTATACACAAATTCATAGACCGTGGGAAAGCGTAGAACGTAATCATCTTCTGAAGAGCGTCTGTAATCTGGTTGTTTTGTTTCCATCCTGATTTTTTTTTCTAAAATGTTGTGTAATATGAAGTGAGTTCAAGTACATGTAAATGACTTTATCGTTAACATGAATTTCCATTTTGTGTGAAAATTGTTCTTGTACCTGAATTATTACATTTACCCCCACCCCGCCCAATTTCCCCTACGTAAATATATGTTTCTTCATTAATTACGGCATCCATCCGCCTCGCAAGACGACGGTTCATCACCGTCGGGTTGGGTTGGGTTGCATTTCCTTGTGTCTCTGTACTGTCCTATCCTAGTGTGACAGTCTTTACCACGACTTTTGCACACGAGTTCTGTGCTACGCAATGTTTTGGTATCTCTCTTAATTACCTCATCTGTCTGTTGCCTCCTTCAGGGGGTGAAACAAGGAATTAATGAATTTATTAAGGGTCTCAACGGAAAAGGGGAGGGGGGGGTCGCGTCAGCACCGCTTGATATTTTATATGCTGAAGCTGTGCGCGTAGATGTTTATTCGGACAATTATTCAAGTTACATGTAACAAAAAAGTTTTAAAGTTTAGATTACAACGAAAATTGACGGGAAAAAATGGTTCGCGAACGCGAACCATTTTTTTCCCGTCAATTTTCGTTGTAATCTAAATTTTAAAACTTTTTCGTTGTTTACGTCACAGTTTTCTATAAAAAAAAAATTATTCAACAAATACGTCACATATAATATGCCTTCTTATTTGAGTAAGTTACTTATCCCAAGGTTTGAATAATTAACTGTAAAGGTATAATTATTTGCCGAAAAGATCAAAGTAGAACATAAAATGAATCGACACAAGCCTGGTTCTCAAAAGTGAAGAGAAAAAACACAGGGATAGACAGAAGAAAGAATTGAAATCCTAAAATGTAAGTGCCCAATTTTTTTAAATGCAGCGATGCTCCTAAACCCAATAACTCTGCTAAATCTGAAGCTGTTTATTTTCCATCAACATTCCGCCAGGGATAGCCACATACTGATATAGTCAGTATGCTAAAGTATAAATTCAGAATCCTACCTAACCATACTGATTGTACACCATTTAGATAACCCTAATAGTTAGGTTGGGGAGCCATGGTCTACTCTAGCGGTAGCGCACTTGACTGTCGAACCGAGAAAAAAGAGAGTCACGGGCTCTGGCCTCGGTGCTGGTAAGACCCTTGGAGCATTGTGCTAGACAAACAATCCCTTGCTCTTTAGTAGTGGCTTAATGAAACTTGTGAATGGTGCTTCACTTGCTCCATAGGCCGTCAAAGTCTGAAAAGGGGGTATTATTATTTATTAATCGTTAGCCTATAACATTTTTTTAAAATAGCAAAATGTTACGCCTAATCATTGCATTGATATAATTATACCGTTTTAAGCAACCCGTTGCATTAATGTATTATTTCAATCCCACCATATATGCTTTCGCTTCTTTGCTACTTGCAGTCACTTTTATTTGGGAGAAGGTTCAACTCATCAACTATGGTATTGTTATTCATAAATGCAGACAGCATTGTTGCTGTCGGGTAAGCTACATGTCGGTCATTTTGTATACATATTTCAAGGTTATTGGCCTATATGGGGACCTTGAAAAAGGCTTCGTTCACGGGGTGAAGCTCAGAGAGGCCCACACGTACCCAGTTTTCCGGGGCATAAACATTTCTAGCGGCGGCCCTGCCTCCTCCACCCTTCTCTCCTCAGCTACTTTGATGCCCCCTTTTACAACTGTGTGTCACGTAGATCGTTCTTCTGCCATACATTCCCAGTCGCTTGTGCGTATCCTTACATCACATTAATATAATAATATTGAAATATCTATTGAACAAATGAGATACTTCGCGCCAAACACGTCTTCGAGTCTTGTAGGAATCACATGCAGAAATCTGATTTTTTTTTCAAAGTAGCGTTAGCTGACAGACGTGACATGACCGATGTGACATGATAGACGTGACATGACTGACGTGACATGACCGACGTGACATGGCAGACGTGACAAGGCAGATGTGACTTGTCCGATGTGACATGACCGATGTGACATGATTGATGTGACATGATAGACGTGACATGACTGATGTGACATGACTGATGTGACATGATAGACGTGACATGACCGACGTGACATGACAGACGTGACAAGGCAGATGTGACTTGTCCGATGTGACATGACCGATGTGACATGACCGACGTGATAGGACAGACGTGACGTTGCAGACGTGACATGACAGTCGTGACATGACAGACGTGACATGACAGACGTGACATGACAGACGTGACATGACAGACGTGACATGATAGGCGTGACATGACAGACATGTTCGTGTCGCTTTGATGATGTGTGCCTTTGCAGTTTTTTTAAATTAAATTTTTGGATTGTTTTTGAAACATAAATTTTATAATAATGGGACAAATAATGATATTAATCGATTTATATTTTCTCTGAATCTACCAGAACATTTTATCCCACAAGCCTTTTTATATTTGAAAAAAAAACGCCAGTATTGCTCAAATTCTTAAAGAGAATTTTAAGCATTTTTTAAAAAAATAGGGATGTGCCGATTCAAATTTTTGAAATCCGCCGGATTTGGCCAAATTAATGAAGTAAAATCTGGCCAGAGGCAAAGACGAATTTATAAAATGGCCGGCTTCCGGATTTTTCGGAGCCGGAACTATTATTGAGGCTCTACTGGCCAGCCGGATTTGGCCTGATTTATGCAGTGAAATTCTGCCGGAGCCGAAATCAGGCACAGTACACCCCTAATAAAAAATATAGATCAGTAGGTATATGGCTGAGCAGTGGCGTAGCTAGAGCTTTTGCCGCCCGGGGCGGTCTCCAATTTGCCACCCTTTTAGGGACGTCCATAAATGACGTCACACATTGGGGAAGAGGGGAGTCACACATTTGATGTTAAATCAAAACGCGCAACTTTAAATAAAAGTTCCACTTAAATATATGATTACCGATACTTTATTTAATGAAGTTTTACGTGGTTTCACGATATTAGAGTGCAGCCTTACACTAAAAATATTTAAATTACAAAAAATAAAAGTGATTGGAAACTGGTCATTTTTAAATAGAAAATACGGATTTTAT